>OX376372.1:51913276-52225428 GCA_947369275.1 Nemotelus nigrinus | reverse complement strand
GCAACGGCGGCCTCTTCAACGCAGGAACCTGAAACGAAAAACAACGAAAGAATCGAGTTCAAAGATAAAAAATATATACTTATCTAAGATCAATTTCTAATGTTTGCGATCGTTGTTTACGCTGATGACAGTTGTCACATGACATTTGTCATTTGACATTACATGTTTAAATATCCATTCACAATTGATTTTTTCACTTAATATTCACAGTAAAGAAATACTGGTAAAACTGGAAATATAATAAGAGAATTAAGAGAAAGTTGTATAGAAAAGAAAGTACCGAAATTTTCACTTAACAGTTGACTTTGAATTTAGATGGTGCGGAAGAAAATTGATTGTTAGAAAAATCTATACGTTTGTTGAAAAATTGAAATTCCAATACAATAAAAATTTATTAAATCGTTAATCAGTGACGGAGTTTAATTGAAGAATTGGCTGTATTTAGAATATTTTATGGTTTAGTGGTTATAGTGGTTTAATTAGAACATTTTATTTGGTCCTTCGAACCGGATCGCAACGGCAATTAGAAGGTCTGGTAAGTCCTTATTCCATTCCTTTATTACATTCCATTGCATTTATCCTTCTACATATATGCCAATAAACATATTCCCGCATTTCATATCAAATATTAGAAACACATCAGTCTTGCTCAATTACAAAGGACTGAACATACATTCGTTAATTTGATTAATGAAAATTTCGTGATTGACTGACACTAAGTATACTAGTGCTAATTGGGTGCAAATTGATGGTGTGAAATCATATAGCATAGATTTGAGACAATTGTGCCGTGATATCAGCAAATCAATAAGCTGAGTCATTGAGGCATAGTAGTTAGACAGGAAGTTTCACCATCATTCATTCAGTTCTAAGTGTGTCCGCAATCAATCGTAGTGTACAATATTTACATTTATAGTGCAAATATACTTGAAAATATATCGAAACTCGCAAAATTATAATCAATATCTAACACAATGGATCGGTTGCTAACTCAGCAGAAATTGTTGCTCGAACAATTAAACAAAATGCAAAGTAATTTCAAAAAGGATGCTAAAGCACGGAAAACTCTTGCTTATGCCACGAAATTGCTTCAGCGAGTGCTAGAAATTCGGCAAATTTTCCTGGAAACGCATCAGAAGATACTTTCATTAGTCAAAGAGCAAACCGATGTGGATTTAGAATATTTCAAAGATAAACTGTATCTATCCTTTGAAGAACTCAATTTGAGTTTCGAAACAGATCTAGAAGATCTGAAGTTGGAACAAGGGGCACAGGCAGCGCAGGCTGACAATGAGATACAAAATCAATCCAGTCGATCAAACGATGACATGGATGTTCGACTTCCACGCATAAACTTGCCAAAGTTTAACGGAAACTATGGGGAGTGGACTTCTTTTAAAGATCTGTTTGTATCTTTGATTCACAACAAATCTAATTTATCTCGAGTAGAGAAATTACACTACTTAAAATGCAGTCTTTCGGGGGAAGCTGAACAACTTCTCAAACATTATTCGATCACTGAATCCAATTATAATTCAGCGTGGAGGTTGCTCATAGAACGTTATGATGATAAGCGCGTTCTATTAAATACTCAGTTTAGAAGGTTGCTGGCCATCAATAATGCAAATGAATCCGCTTCGTCTATTAAAATGTTACTCGATAAAACTAACGACAGCGTTCAGGCAATCGTCAATTTAGAGGTAGCGAATATTTGGGATGCAATGTTAGTGCATTTGACAACTCAACGACTACCAACTGAGACGCGTCAAATTTGGGAGCAACAGCAAGCCGCGCATAAAGAAACATCATCGTTTAAAGACCTCACAGAGTTCTTGCAGCGTCGTTTTAGAGCATTAGAGGCTGCTGGGGTAGAAAAACATAAACCCACTCGATCTTCACATAATGTGTTTTTGACAAAACAAGAGCAGCATACTATGTGCATTTCATGTAAGGGGCCACATCATTTGAGACAATGTACCACTTTTCTTCAATCAGATCATGCGACGAGATTTGATACGGTACAAAGAAATGGTTTGTGCCTCAATTGCTTGAACAAAGGACACTTAGTAGGAAACTGTCCCAGCACGTCAAGATGTTTCAAGTGTAAAAAGGCACATCACACACTTCTGCATAAACCCGATGTATCTACAACTGCAGTCCTTCCGCACCAGTCGCAATCTTCATCTTGGCATAGAAACCAAACATCAAATTCATTTACTCAAAATAATCCGCCTCCGACCTTAGAATTCAATCAAGAACCTTCAACCTCGTTTTCACACAATGCTCGACCATCGACTTTGACTTCTTTGGATCATAGACCTTCGACTTCAGTGACAACAGTCACGAAGATAAACTCTTCGACTAGCAATGCTACAAAAACGGTATTGTTAGCAACAGCATTAGTGACGGTTGAGTCTTCGACTGGATTTATAACACTACGCGCTTTGCTGGATCAAGGTTCACAGGCGTCAATCATTACAGAGAGTGCAGCTCAAAGAATTGGAGGGAAAAGGCAATCGACAAACATCACTGTAGCTGGTATTGGAGAGACAAAGGGTATTTCGACGAACGGAAATTTGGAAATTACACTTCGCACCAAAACAAACGAATATTTGAAAGTAGATGCTCTCGTGTTGAGAAAGTTGACAAATTTCATCCCATCGCAAACAATTTCCACATCAATTCGAAAACAGATTGGAAATTTAGATCTGGCTGATCCTCACTTTGACCAACCGAGCAAGATTGACATTTTATTGGGAGCTGAAGCTTACGCTCAGTTATTACTTGGAAAAATTCGAAAATTGACTCTAGGTCCAGTGCTACAACTTACTAAGTTAGGCTGGATAATATCAGGTAGATTCAGCGATAACAACGCGCAAGTAGTGCACACACTTAATGTGCAAATAGAGGAGGACGTGAAAATTAGTGAGCAACTTAAACATTTTTGGGAGATTGAAGAAGTTGGAACGGGAAAAAACATTACTCAAGAAGAAGAAGCATGTGAAGAACACTATTAGGTAAATGTCAAGAGACAGCAAAACGGTCGATATCAAGTTCGGTTGCCATTTATAAGCACAGAGAGTCAACATTCACTAGGGTTTTCCAGAGAAAATGCAATCAAATGTTTAATACAGATGGAGAAACGCTTCGAAAGGGACAGAAGTCTTCAAGAAGAATATTCAGCAGTAATGCAAGAGTATATAAGTCTAGGTCACATGAAGGAAGTTCCCGTTTGTAAAGAAGTCACGTTTGAATCTGGAAACATACGCAGCATAGCTAACTTCCTTCCACATCACGCAGTGCAGAAAGAAAGCACATCTACAAAATTAAGAGTGGTGTTTGATGCATCAAGGAAAACGAGTTCTGGTGTGTCTCTGAATGATATATTATTGACAGGACCAACCATTCAGAGCACCATGACATCAATTCTCATAAGATGGAGGTTAAAGCAGTTTGCAATGGTGGCCGACATTGCTAAAATGTACCGACAAGTAGATATGCATCCGGAAGATGCAAACTTTCAGAAAATTGTTTGGAGGCAACAGCCAGCTGATTTAGTTAAAGACTATGTTCTGACTACCGTAACCTTTGGAACTACTTCAGCGCCGTTTCTAGCAATCAGAACTTTACACCAATTAGCAATAGATGAAATTGAAAGCTATCCAAATGCAAGTAAAGCAGTCTTCGAAGAATTTCACGTAGACGACTTATTATCTGGAGGAAATAGTCTACAAGAATGTATTATGAAAAGAGACGAACTCATTAAATTGTTGAATTCTGGCGGTTTTAAATTGAGAAAATGGATAACAAACGACAAACGAATTTTAGAAGGAATCCCATTTGAAGACATCGAAATGCAAGATGCGATCAACATGGATATGGATAATGGATACAAATCGCTAGGAATAATGTGGTATCCGCTAGCAGACTTCTTCACCTATCGATTGAAAGGGCATAAGCAATTAGAAACCTACACAAAACGCTCAATTTTATCGGAAGTTGCACGTCTCTACGATCCATTAGGTTGGATAGCACCTATTATGGTATCAGCTAAAATTTTACTTCAAGGACTATGGTTATCTGGGCAAGATTGGGATGAACCAATATCAACTGCACTAAACACGGAATGGATGACATTATTGAGCCAATTACCGGAAATAGAAAACATTAAAATCCCAAGATGGGTAGCTTACCAACAAAACTCGAAAATAGAACTTCACGGATTTTGTGACGCCTCTCAACGCGCCTACGCAGCAGTAATCTATGTGGTAGTGCGTACAGGCTCGGCTGTCAACAGTCATCTATTAATGGCTAAAACCAAAGTGGCACCAGTGAAGCCAGTTAGTATTCCACGATTAGAGCTATGCGGAGCTGTACTATTGTCTCGATTGCTAAAGGAAGTTACAACATCATTAAAAATTGAAAACATACCTACCTGGTTATGGAGTGACTCAGAGATCGTGCTAGCATGGCTGAAAGGTCACCCCACTCGATGGACTACATTTGCATCTAACAGAACGGCTCTCATCCTTGAGAACACTGATAACATACCATGGCGATATGTTCCATCTAAATGTAATCCAGCAGATGTAGCTTCCAGAGGAGTAAAACCAATCGATTTAATACGCAATGAGCTATGGTGGCACGGACCAAGCTGGTTATCCGAAGACATCGATGCATGGCCTAAAATGCGAGATATCAAATCAGTTGAAGTCGAAAAACGAAAACATTACATTGTTAATGTAGGAATACACACAGAAAGTTTCTTAGACACTTGGTTACAAAGATATTCAACATTATCGAAACTAATTAGAATTACCGCGTACTGCTTCCGTTTTTGCAGATCGAAAATAAATCGAATAAAGAATCCACCATATTTAACCAGTGAAGAGCTGCGACACTCATTTGAATTCTGGATCAAACACGCTCAACAAAATGAATACTCACAAGAAATAGCCTGTCTTTTGAATAACAAACCAATTGAAAAGAAAAGTAAATTGATCAAATTAAACCCCTTCATAGACAAAACTGGATTAATACGTGTGCTAGGTCGTCTAAAAAATGCACAATTGAATTTTGATGAAAGGCATCCAATAATTCTCCCACGAAATGGAAGGTTCACCGAATTAATGTTGCATCAAGTCCATCAAGCAACCTTGCATGGACAAACTCAACTAATGCTGAACACATTAAGAAAAAGATTTTGGCTGATAGATGGTCGCAACCGGATCAAACATTTTGTACATAAATGCATCCGCTGTTTTCGGGCCAAAGCGAACGGTGCAACTCAGCTGATGGGAAACTTGCCAGCAGCTCGCGTAACTATTTCTCGCCCATTCACACATACGGGTGTTGATTTTTGTGGACCATTCGACATAAAAGACAGGCGAGGAAGAGGTAGTAAAACATCGAAGGGCTACGTGGCTATATTTATTTGTTTAGTAGTAAAAGCTATACACATCGAAATTGTTAGTGACCTCTCGACACAAGCATTCCTTGCAGCATTACGAAGATTTATGGGAAGACGAGGATTTAGTGGACACATGTATTCCGATTGTGGAACAAATTTTGTCGGGGCATATGCTGAATTGAGCAAATTATCAGAAATCAACAAAAGGGCTGCCGAAATACTTGCCAATGATGGCGTTACGTGGCATTTCAATCCTCCAGCGTCGCCGCATTTTGGTGGGCTCTGGGAAGCCGGAGTCAAATCTATCAAGTCTCATCTGCGCCGAGTTGTGGGCAACATTGCTCTAACGTATGAAGAATTGTCCACCATCTTAATTAGAATCGAAGCCTGCCTCAATTCTCGACCCCTGTGCCCCTTGAACGACGATCCAACAGACACGACGGCTCTTACTCCAGCACATTTCTTGATTGGCGATACACTACTAGCACCACCCGAAGCAGATTTCGAAGGCGACAATATCAACCATCTCGATAGATGGCAGACAACGCAAAAGATAACGCAAGATTTCTGGAAACGGTGGAAAACCGAATATTTGAATCGCTTGCAACTTAGACCCAAATGGAATACAACAGAAAACAATTTCAAAGTGGGCGATTTGTGTATACTAAAAGATGAAAAATTACAGTCTTATCGTTGGCCATTAGCCAGAATTATAGAAGTTCATCCAGGAAACGATTCCCTAGTACGAGTAGTAACCGTATGGTCAAATGGAAAGACATATAAACGATCAGTTACAAAAATTGCACTAGTACCTACGCAAAATATATCATGAGAAATGCACCTTTAATTCCTTCCATCAAACTGTTCCTTACACATCCCTTTCTTCCATGAGACCTTGCCATATCAAATAAATTCGCGAAACTACTTAACGTGAGACGTCTTTGGAATTCCATACAAATCAGTGATGGTATAGGTGGACGCCCAGCATAGGTGGGACAACTTCACCATGCCAAAACTGAGTTGAACGAATGCATCAGCTTAACCGGCACATCGGACAACACATTAACGATAGGAATGTAGATCAAAATAGTATCCAGACCCGGACGTGACATACAAACAACATATATCAAATAGATTAGCCAATTAATACTTACCATTTCAGAAGTCAGCCCAATAGATAATACTGAGGCACTACACACGCCTCATCGGGGGGAGAATGTTGCGACGCAACGGCGGCCTCTTCAACGCAGGAACCTGAAACGAAAAACAACGAAAGAATCGAGTTCAAAGATAAAAAATATATACTTATCTAAGATCAATTTCTAATGTTTGCGACCGTTGTTTACGCTGATGACAGTTGTCACATGACATTTGTCATTTGACATTACATGTTTAAATATCCATTCACAATTGATTTTTTCACTTAATATTCACAGTAAAGAAATACTGGTAAAACTGGAAATATAATAAGAGAATTAAGAGAAAGTTGTATAGAAAAGAAAGTACCGAAATTTTCACTTAACAGTTGACTTTGAATTTAGATGGTGCGGAAGAAAATTGATTGTTAGAAAAATCTATACGTTTGTTGAAAAATTGAAATTCCAATGCAATAAAAATTTATTAAATCGTTAATCAGTGACGGAGTTTAATTGAAGAATTGGCTGTATTTAGAATATTTTATGGTTTAGTGGTTATAGTGGTTTAATTAGAACATATATATATATATATATATATATATATATATATATATATATATATATATATATATATATATAAATATATATATATATTTATATTTATATATATATATATATATCTATATATATATATATATATATATATATATATATATATATATATATATATATATATATATATATAGATATATATAGATATATATATATGTTTATATGGTATGTGTTTATATGAATTTTGGGCAAAGTGATTCTAATACTAATTTTCTTTGAAAATCTGTAACTGTCTACTTTTAGAAACTTAGTGCCCACAAATTTTGCCAATACTGTGTTCAGCCATTCTTCAAAAATAAATTTTCTTATCGGATTTTCATTCCATTTCATGCATTCATCAGTGCATCCTGAAAATTTCAGCTCGATTGGATTTCGCAGCTATGAGCAAATGGAAAAAAGCTCAAAAAACCGAGTCGGTGGGACATTTTTCTCGTCTTTCGACTCAGTTTCGAAACCGAGAGGTGGTCCACACCCTAGTGTGTGTCAGCACAATGCTAAAGAGATGCATTTCTAAACCGACTCGGTTTTCCTCTCGAGAAACGCTTCGGTGGGACCGCCGCCGTGTGTGTCATTGGCCTAAATTGAATCGTTTTTCGTCAGAAAAAAGTACTTTCGACCTTGTTTTCGACTACTGTAAGTGCTTTTGCCCAAATCGTAAACGAGTGTCTTTATGTGCTTGCTTTAGTGTTGGCTTCGGTTGCCACTGAATTTGCAGCAACCCGTAGAATGGGCTACTTCTCCCGTTCGGTCACTGCTGATGCTCGACTTCCTGCATGCTAAACGCTGTACTTCACGGCATCTTTTGAATAATTTAATATCGCCCTTTCACTTCTCTTTATTATCCACGCAGTTTTCGAAATATTATTTTCTACCCCTCTTTTACTGTCCCACAAGTTTCCTTTCGGTTGCGTTCAATTTTTTGTAATTCTCCAAATTTTCAAAAAAATTTTTCATAGAATAATCTGCTTCTTACTTCAAAAAGATTAGTGTGCAATAGTTTTGACGCGTCTCCCAGGACATAAAAGTAACTAGCACAGTTCAATTATGTATTGCAGTGTACTTCAGTCCTGTTGAACAAATTATTTCACAGACATTTTTTCTTTACCTACTCGGCTCCCTCTAAAATCATTCAAATGTGTGCTTCGTCTGTTAGTATTGTCACGAGCTGAATAAAAAAAGGCACAAAAACTCCTTGTTAATCAGTACTTATCGGATTTTTTGCGACAAACCAGATCTCATAATAGCCCTGACGAGAGATTATTGTGCCATAGTTTTACAAAATACGAATAGCTATGACAAGGATACTGTTGTCATAAGAATGTCTAGGTTAAATGCAAAGAACAACTAAAATAGGTAAATTATACTGTTTGCAGCAGAGTTGGTACATAGAGGATAAATATTTTCAGATACATGTGTACTTTTTGTGCACGTTTTTGATGGATTCCGAGGATAACATCACTATAAAAGTGAATTTAAACTCTTTCTGAGCCAAATTTGTGATCGAAAAACGAAAATACAATTGTGTTAAATAATTATATGTGTATTTGATGTAGAAATAATATGTATAATTAAGGTAATTGATTGTTTTTGTAGTATTTTTTCCTGCATTCATACTGTTTGTGCTCAATGTGGGTAAGAGCTAGTTCTATATATATACTTTGTATCTGTTGTGATAGTTTTGTCTTTTTTCTATGTACTCACCTCATTCCATCCATATCGATTTTTCGCCTGAACTATGGCCTCGTAGACCGCATTATGGTCCAATCCGCGAATTACATGCGACATAATAAAGTGACTGGCGTCCAATCGCACTGGTGGTGGCGCTATCCAAAAATCGTGCCATTTCCCAGGGTGCTGATAGGATTCGTTCATCTGTCAAAGAGGAAAAAAGGAAGACATGTAGTAAGCGGAACATTAACACGGCATGAAATGAAAGAGCAATATTGCCTGCGGGATACTGAAGCTAAAATTTTATTTTACACCGTACGAAAGTATACTCGTGTGTGTCAAAAGAATGTTCCTTTTGAGAGCAGCGACTGAATAGAGGAACGGAAAAGATATAGTAATTTCATGGTTAGTGGTCAAGGAGCTGATTGATTTTGCGGAGTTACGTGTGTGTTTTTTGGCGTGGGTACGCCTAGAACAACGCAAAAAAAGATTGGACGCTGCTATTCGAGAACGAAACAAAAAATAAATTCAGGGAAGTTGTTTCGAAGATGTTTATATATTTTCGGCTGCAAGTTTAAACAGCATGTGAGAGCACTCACGCTTCCTTAAAAAAAACTCTGGCACACCTGAACCACTAGAAATACTAACGTTCGATGAACAATAGAAGAATGGTGCTGATTTTGAGTGCATATTCTACCACACGTGCTCCAACCTGTTTCGAGTGAAAAACTACTTTGGTCTTAACAATGCATTTAAACTCATAGAGTGGAAAGGATTTCAAGACAACCACTTGCATGAATTTATAGATTTAGGAAAGAAAAACACTGCAAAACTTTGAAAGCAGCATAACATAATATAAACAAAGACAATGCTTAGTGCTTGCAACACTTTACCAGCACAGCAACCAAAAGTATCCCACAATTGCCTCACTTCAAAATCAACTAACACTATCGATCTCGATTTTATCCGATGATTTCGTCGAAAGTTACAGGGATAGAAGATAGATGTTTGGGATCAAAATTGAAAGATGTTTGGGACCGAAAAATGTCTAGAACTTAGAAAATTCAAACATTTGTAACTTATTTTCATTGTAAATGCTCGTGATATGAATACTTGATGTAAGCATTTATTGATACGAAAATAGCAAAAAAATACCTCGCGTTGGCAACTCTTCGCCAGCATCACAGCCTTAAATGTTTCACACCTGCCTCACAATGAAAACAATCTACCCTGCGAATTTCATTTTGATCCGATGACTGCATTGGAAATGATAGGGGTGCAAAGACATTTAGGGCTACCAGTCGCAAAAGTTTTCAAATATCAAAAACTTAACATTTGTTGTTAATTGTCACAACAAGATCATTACCGTTTAAAACTTTAACGATAAAATCTCTTAATAAAGATATTGCAAATAAATACAAAGCCAACAAAAGCTGGAAACCCTAGCTGGAAACCAAATTCCTTCTGAATAATGCCTGTAACAAATTTCATTTATCATATGAAATTCAATTTAATTTCATGATTGCACTGGAAGTTATAGGGCAAAAACCGAAACAACCATAGCTGGCAGCAGCAACTGAATTTTTCAACGAAATTTTTATCAAACACGGCTTAGAGCAAGGTTCAGCTACTGTCTCAATTTCATGCGAATCTTGTAACTGAATCAGAATTTATAGGACAAAGAACTCTTTTTTCTATATAATTTATCAAGATCCCACTGGCACAGAGTTTTCCGCATCCCCAAATCGCTTCTATCAGACCTGGTCCTACTTAAAACCAATAAATTCTGTGAATTTCAACCGTATCTGATAATTGGGTCGTGAGCTCTCGTGAATAAAAGTTTTTAATGCTTCAAATATAGATAAATTGGAGGAGGGGACCTTTGCATCAAATTCGTGGACAACTTCGTTTACCTGGGTAGCAATCTACCGAGTGACGCCAACGAAACTGACGAAATCAAGCGACGAATACAACTAGCATATAAGACATTCTTCTTGGTCCTCCCCATTATGAAATCGAAATATGTGCACAGAAAAACTACACTCCGCGTTTATAAGACTATCATACGACCTGTGTGTGCTATTGTTGCGAAACATGGATCTTGACCCAAGCCTCCGAAAAAAGGATCGACACCTTCGAACGGAAAGTTCTACGGCGGATTTTCGGAGCTGTTCGCGACCGAGATGGATGACGCATTCGGTACAACAATAAGTTGTACGAACTTTACGATGCGCTGGAAGTCTCCAAGATCGTCAAATTACAACGGTTACAGTGGGCTGGGCACGTGCAACGCATGAATGACAATCGCATGCCAAAACGTGTCATGAACGCAAGAGGAGTCGACGGAGCGAGGCCAAGAGGAAGACCAAGAGCTCGTTGGGAGAGCTCAGTGTATGCGGGGTTCCAAGACTGGAGGACGCGGTCACGTGACCGAGACAATTGGAGGAAATCGATCCAGGCGGCCAAGGCCAGACGTCGGGCTGTTGTGCCACGTTGATGATGATGGAGGAGGGTTACCTTTCTTGTTCGATGTGAAATTTCAAAAATGTTGCCTTGGTTCTGTAAACAATGCATAAGATTTCTATATGAGTTGATTTTCACTGTAGAAGACGAAAATTTTTCAGGAGAGTCGATGATTTGAACGTTTTCACTTTCAATGCCTGCCGTAGCTGCAGGGTAGCCAGCACGTTCATCAAAAGCTAGACAAGTCTACAACTAAGTAATATCAATATGTCCTTTAAATTTTCTTATGATTTGATAATCTGATCAAAAGTTATCGCAATTCAAAAATTTTAAAATTTTCGGAATCCAATTTTAGGCGCCTAGCGCACACATAGGGTTACCAATTTCAAAAATATTTCACATGATCGCGGCAAATATTCTTCGCTTAGATTTCTTTGTAAGCCAGGTATATTCGATAGTTAGCTGGGCGACCACAGTTGACTCATGCAGGCTGTGAGTCTTCATTTTTTTTTTTTGCAGTCACCTGGAGGCGCTTTACGTAACGGTGCACGATAGTGCAGTTTACTGCAACATTGAGAGGAATTGGCTGGGCTGATAATTTTTCAACGTTAGAATTGTATGATGCTGTATCCTTTTTTTATTAGCTGTTTTTTTACGCCTTTGAAAACTACAAACCAAAGATTAAGAGAAAAGAAAATTTTTCAACATGAGAAAATGTTTGTTTAGTTCCTACTTGGTGGCGCACGACCCGTTGGGGGCCATGGTGACTATCAATGAGAAATGGAGGGGTGCTGTTGGGGTTTCGTACCCAATTTCAATTTCAAAATTTTGATGTAAGTTCGTGCATTTATTAACAAAGAATATTGACTGCTTTCCGAAAACAGGGTTGAAAATGAGCTTTGTGTTTGGCAAATGAGACTACATGTCGTTAATGAAAATATATCAATCGCAATTCGCTGCTTAGCGAATGCGCTGTACTAAATGGTTGCTTTTTAAGATCGCAGCCACTCTTACTCTCTATTCCGAATGTTCCTTTCCTGGAAAAGTTCTGCAAGCACACAAACTAAAAATACAATGAGTGCTATGTATGTATGTAGAAGAAGTATTTTATGTGCATGTCAAATTAGTTGTAATGAACTTTTTCAACATGTGCTACTAATTCCTTCGATCAAGCGTGCTAATACTATTTGCAGTCTATCAGAATCATAGTTTCAATTGTCGCACGTTTCTTGTTGCATTTATTATGTCTTTCACCGGTTTCGGTAAGTATAGAAAATATCGGAACGGTTACATCAAATAAGGATATACTTCAATTGCAAGGAACGGAATGAAAGCAATTTTGAGTAACGATTCTTTAAGACCAGTTCGCTTCGAAAGGCAATTGGACAGTGCCCATGCGGCGCTTAAAGATACATCCAAAGAGTTTTATCTCTTAAAAAGTTTAAGTTCGGAACAAGTGTCTGAGATGCAGACTCCAAAAAATAGTGTTCAGTCAAATACCGTCACTTTTCCACCTACCCTGGAGTCTGGTAGATAAGTTTGTATACATGTTTTTTTTTATGCGCCTCTTAAATATAGAAAAACAAACTCACAAACATGCCAAGTCGTAATCAAAATCGGATAATATCAACATGCCGATGAGAATGAGGGTGCTGTTAGTAACAAATGTTTAGATCAATATATCTCAAAAACGGTTATGGTTACAGGAAAAAGCTCTATTATCTTTTTTGCTGGAAATTTACTAAGCTACAAATTCGTCATAAATTGTTTTTCTGAAGACATAACCGTTACTGAGATATTTAGGAAAGGTCACTTTTGGTGACCTTTGACCCCGTATAAAAAGCGACGCAGCACTCGGATCGATGGGGACTTTTGACATTTTGTTCAACACGCGAGTACCAAGGTTCACACCAAAACTCAGCTTTCCCCTAATTTTTCAGAAGCACAATGTTAGATTTCCCCGGACTATATTGTCACTCAAATCAATTTTATTAAAGGCCACTAAATTCTGCTCGGAGTCAAAGCTAAGAACAAGTTCAGTCAAATACCGTTATCTGATAACACCATTAACATCGAGTTGATGTAATGGCTGTTAACGTCAAAAGTAAGCTTCTAGTTAACATTAATTGATTAAAAAGATTCTATATTTTATTTTAATTGTACATTATTAGCCTAGCTTAAAGTCAAGTTAGCAATAAAAGCTTACAATCTAGCGGCTATGCTATTTTAGCTTGCTGGCTCTTATCGTTTTTACTAAAGGCTTTACTAATCTCAGGAGTGATTGAATGTGATTGAACTGAAATTTTCAGAATACATAAGTGTATATGCAGAATAGTGCCAGATCTTTAACACTTTGGCGCTGGCGGCCATTTTAATTATATTTTCAATATATCTATTTTTCCATCCCCAAATAATTTTGCAAAAAAAAGTTTTTCGAATAAATTTCGAACGTGTTTATAATGTGAATCAGATAATATTTTGGAATTTGTTAACCCCATGTGTGCGCTAGGTGCCTAAAAACAGATCCGGCAAATTTGAACTGTTAAACTGTTAAATCATTATGAAACTTTCAGAACATATTGGTACTATTTATTTGTATATTAATCTTGCCTTTAATGAGCATGCTGGCAACCCTATTGCAGGCGCTGAAAGTGAAAACCTTCAAATCATCGATTCACCTGAAAAATTGTCGCTTTTGGAAAAAACCACTCATATATAAATTTTATGCTTTGTCTACATAGCCAAAGTAAAACATTTGAAATTATACAACGAGCAAGAACGGTAACGCTTCCCCAATTTACCTACATTTTTAGCATCAAAAACTTCTGGTCACGGGAACTCACGACGCAATAAGCATATACAGTTGAAATCTAAAGAATGTATTGATCTTAAGCAGGACAAAAATTGATAGAAGTGATTTTGAAATTCGGGCAATTCTGTACCTGCGGTGGCGTCTTGAAAAATAACTCAGAAAAATAACTGGTTTTAGCCCTATAAATTCTGATTGAGTCACTTGATTTTGACGAAACTCACACAGTAGGTGAACCTTACTTCAAGCCACGTTTGGTAGAAATTTGGCTATGGTAATTTTGATGTCTTGAATTTTGAAAATTCGCTCAGGAAAAAATGTTCTTTGTCCTACAGTACAGTCATGGAATTATAACGAAATTCAAATGGCAAATTAAACTTATTGTGGACATGTTCAGTAGAAATCTAGTTGGAAAAACAATGTTAGGGTTGATTTTGTATTTTTTTTTGGCATATCTTTATTAAGCGATTGTATCATAGAATTTTCAAATCGAAGTGATCTTGTAGTGAAAATAAACACCAAATATTAAGATTCAGAAAATTTGAAAACTTTTGCGGATGATAGCCTTAAATTTCTTTGCATCACTACAATTTCCAATGCAGTGATCGGATCAAAACGAAATTCACACAGCAGGTTGACTTCAACGTGAGACGGATGTGACATATTTTTGGCTACGGTGCTAGCAAAGTGCTGTCAGCATGAGGCATTTTTGTGATTTTCGTACCAAAAACTGCTTGCATTAAGTACTCACATCACGAGTATTTGCAATGAAAATGAGAAATTAATTTTCTAAGTCTCTCAGGTCTCCACATTTTTCGAAACACCTTTCTATCGCTGTAACTTTCGATGAAGTCATCGAAAGTAAATTGGCTTAGGGTCTATTATTACTAAGGGTATATTAATCTTAAGCAGAAAAAGTAGCTAGGGGTAGAATACACACTCAAAATCTGCATAAATCCTCTACTGTTCTTCGAGCATTAGTGTTTCTAGCGGTTCTGATGCGCTAGGGTTTTTTTAAAACATATATTGTTTTATTTCTTCGACAGTTTTTTTATCTTACATACTAATAATACCACCCAACATGTACAAGTATTGGGGTTAACTGGGCAATCATTGGCTTAAAAACTACCATACACTACAATTAAGTTCTAACCTATACCTAATTATAATTAACTTCACTTAATTAGACCTAAAACTCAACCTAGGTCATATATCTAGCCACTTCTATATAATAGTGTATCTATGAGCTGTTGTGCGCACGTTATTTTCGCGGGCGCAATAATGCTTATTAGAGCCATCGTTTTCCCAATTGATCGAATCAGTCCGTTCTCATGTACGTCTGTCTATCCGTAGAATCTTGCTGTAAATTCTATAGCCCAGTCCCTAAGTGGCTGCATTCCCGTGGTTAAAATTAAGAAACCTCCATATTTTGCTTTGCAGTGCCATGAGACAACTGATGCAGCAAAATGCTGTAAGCTTATCGTTTCTGTATGGTTTACGGATGCTGAAGATAATGCAATGAAGGAATATTTACTACTCTCGACGACTCTCAAAACGACGATGAAGGCATCTGACATAATGCAAATTGTTGGCGACTTCTACTACACTGAAAAACACATGGCGCCAGGCGCCATAATTTATAGACTTCTGGCGCCATGTACATAGTCGATTTAGGGATAGTGATAAAATATAGCGCCACACGCCATAATACATGGCGAAAAGTACATAGGAGCAGACGCTATGCTTATAGCCCTCCACGCCATACACTTTAGTCCTCCACGCCATGTACTATAGTCCTCCACGCCATGTATATGGCTTTGAGGACTATATTACATGGCGTGGAGGACTATAGTACATGGCGTGGAGGACTATAGTACATGGCGTTGAGGATTATAGTATATGGCGTGAAGGAATATAGTATATGGCGTGGAGGGCTATAGTATATGGCGTAGAGGACTATAGTATATGGCGTGGAGGACTATAGTATATGGCGTGGAGGACATATAGTACATGGCGTCGACGACTATGGTACATGGCGTGGAGGACTATGGTACATGGCGTGGAGGACTATAGTACATGACGTAGAGGGCTATACGCATAGCATCTGCTCCTATGTACTATGGCGTGTGGCGGTATATTTTATCACAAATCGACTGAAATCGACTATGTACATGGTGCCAGAAATCTATAAACTATGGCGTCTGGCGCTATGTGTTTATTTAGTGCCCCCAATTATAAATTCCACCAAAGAAAAATTCCACCAAATATCAATTCCACCAAACATAAATTCCACCAAACATACATTCGATAAATTCGAGTCAACATACTCACTATTGAATGTTCCTGCTCCAGTGTGAAAATTTACTGGTCGAAGTATCGAAAATATCGCAGCCAGTACTTCAGTTCAAAATGAGTCAATTATGTAGACCCAAGCTCTAATGTCACTTGCTGACATTTATACCTTCCCTCACACAGCATGGCTGCGAGTTATAATTGGAGTGCCACGAGCCATGTAATATGGCTCATGGCACTATGTAATATAGCGTGTGGGGCCATAATTTCTGTGCCAGGTAATTATGGCGCTGGGAGCCATACTGCATAGCTCAGGGCACTATGTACATAGCGTGTGGAACCATAAATGCTGCGCCATATTACATAGGACCACGCGCTATGTAGATTCTGACATTATGGCGCTGGGAGCCATATTGCATAGCTCAGAGTACTATGTGTACATAGTGTATAGCGCCATAAATAATGCGCTATGTTACATGGCTCTGGGCGCCATGTGGATTTTTTTCAGAGCATAAACATTATACCCATGGAATACGCTTGCATGGCTATATGCAGATAGTACACCGGCAATGATTGGACATGATTTGGGATTTTCTATCATTATAAAAAAGAAAAACCCTACCCTGATTACAACGCACTATGTCCTTCATTGGCAGGCGCTTGCTTCGAAGACGTTACTAGATAAGCTAAAACACACTTTAAACCTAGTTATCAAAGTTGTAAAATTTTTTAAAGCAAGCGCTTTAAGCCCACAAAAGATAGTGCGAAAATATGTGCATCGGTTATGCACAATTGATTTTCTACATGAAAGTGAAATGGCTTTTGAATAGAAACGTGCTGAGGAGATTGTTTGATCTATGAGACGACGTATGCGTATTTTCAGAAGAAAAAAATCCAATTCTTCCCAAATTCAAATGAAGAACATAACTTTTAGATGTATTTGAATATCTGAACGAGCTGAATCTTTGTGTGCATGTGTCTGAAAAAATGAACCCACTAATATTTTCAAGGGCGAAGATAGAATTCAGACTTTTGTCCACAAAATTGGTCTGTGGCAGAAAAATCAAAGAACGTGATCTTTCGTCGTTTGTGAGTTTGACAAAGTTAGTAACAGCAGAAAAACGAAGAACTGAAGACCTTAAAAAGGACATTATTCATTATCATCTGAATAATTTTCAAAGCACTTTCCGGAGGATACAGCAAGCTTGAAAAACATGGTAAGCAATTCATTCAGATGAACTAGAAGAAGAGCTGATTGACACATGATTGAATTCAACATGACCGCACGCGTAAATGCACATACAATAAACCTAGACTAGAAAAATTCTAGATAAAAGGTGGGAAATCATATGCTAGGTAGTAAAATATTGCTTTTCGATTCTTAGTGCTCGTTTTAACTACGTACATATGCGAACAAGAAAAAACAATTAGAGAAAAAAACTTGATGCTTAAGCTGATATGAAAGTTGCACTGAAGGAAATTTCAGCCAGAATATCAGATCTTGTTAAGATTCAACATCAGAATTTGCATTAAAAATATTGATAGTATAAACCCAATTTTTCATTTTTCCTGACCAAATTCCGTGAAGGCTGACGAGGCACAAACGTTTACTGAATGAGCACCGACAAAACACAGCTCAGGCCTACAATGGGCCAATCAACAGTTACTGCAAAATATTCAACAGCTTTGAAGAATATTATTCCCCAAACATTCGCAGGTTTAAGACAGCTTTGACCAAGGTCCTAACGTCAGTAACGCCCCAATCTAATTGCCTCTCAAAAATTATTATAATCTTCAAAATTTTTGGCTATGTAGTTTTTTATCATGAGCACTTTAAACCGACTTAAATTGTCAAACAATATTAAAAAGTGTTTTTTTTGTTTGTGTAGGTCTTGTTTAGGTAAAATAAATACCTGAATAAGTAAATTAATAAATATTATTCCTATTTTTTCCAGTTGTTTGAAGTTGATGTGAAGTTTGAAATTAAAAGATGCGATTTGATTCAATTTTCAGTGTACGAGAAAGAGAAAACAGTCATTTTCAGATTTCTTTCCCCCTAGTATAGATGGCAAAAAAAATCTGCCAATCAGTTCCCGGGGGACCTATCACCACAGGGTATGTGAGGTTTGACTCACTGAAAAAAGGACCACCTACAGGCCTACGAAGTTCCGAGTCGGGAACCGCCTAAGCACTGCTTCGACCCGGTCGTGCTGACTCACCCATCGGTAACCACGGATTTCAGAATCTACCACAGCTCATGGGCCGGAAAAGCAAACTTCCTCCCGCTTTATGCGCAGCACTGTCTCCAACGTTGGAGGGCTAGCGAGAGTTGGAGGGCTAGCGTACGCGCGTTCGTCCAAACCTCAGTTCTGCCCAGTTCTGAACGAAAGAGGTACCCTTCTTCGCGTTCTCGCAGTATTAGGTCGATCGGGATTACTCCCGATACCACCATCCCAGCCTCTTCTGATACCGTGGGGTTGCTACAGGCGATACGGAGGACACCCCTTCGCTGGACACTTGCAATGTGCTTCGGGAACTTCTCAGTTACGAGTGCATCTCCCCAGATTTCAGCTCCATATAGCAAGATGGAATCATTCGTTACCATTAGCAGCCTCCGTCGCATCTCACTGGGTCCACCGACGTTGGCCATTAGCCTACTCAGCGAAGTGACGGCTACTATAGCTCTGTCACATGCCCTGCGGATATGATCCCAATACGTCAGCTTGGTGTCCAGGGTCACTCCCAGATACCTGACCGACTTGCTGGTCTAGACCTCGTCGGAGCCAACTGTCATGGGCATCACAGTTGGTATAATCCGCTTCGTCAGCGGTCCCTGAGGTAGTTCCGCATCATAGCCAGCAAGTAGTCTGTGATACGGAACGTCTGCTGAAGGGCCCGGAGGGTGTCCGTCCACCTCGTCGAGTTGAAAGGGTTTTATACATCCAGTGTTACTAGCAGGACGACCGGTCTGGCTTGATGACACGCCTCTTCCGCTCTCAGCCCCAAGAACCTCTGAACCAAGAACCTCTGAGCCAAGGACCGAGTAGGAGAAGAGCGAAGGGGATGTTTTGTGAATAAAGGACACCTGATGATACTTCACAGCATTCTAAGTGAGAGGATTTGCAGCCCACCAGTTAACCAAAACATCCAAATCGTTCTGCAATATGAAAAAGTCACTAGCGGATTCAATTACTCTGAAAATTTTAAGATCACCAGCCTAAAAAAGATATGGTGAGTTAAAGAGGGAAGAAAAATCATTGATAAACAAAGTGAACAATAAAGGGCCAAGAATGGATTCTTGCAGAGCTCCTGGTGTAGAAAAAAAGGGTCTGAAAGAGCAAAAATTAATAAAAACAACACAACAGCAATCACAAACGTTCGAAGAGAACCAAAAAAAAGGACACCGAAAAAATGAAACCCTGCTAACTTTGACAGAAGACTTTCATAGTTAACAGAATTAAAGGCCTCTGCAAAATCTAAATAAAGAGCACATACTTGCTTTTGCAGGTCGATTGCGGAAGCAATGGTGTTTGTAAACGACAATACATTTATAACCGTGAACTTACCTTTGATGAATCCATGTTGTTCACAGGCCAGAAAGGGCTGGGTGAAAGGATAGACTCTGTTGTAACCGACTCTCTCAAGGAGCTTACTAAAACATGGCCAAAGTGATGTAGGACGGTAATTAGAGATAGAAAAAACTATCAGCAGCTTTATGTTGGCGGATTTCCGAAGAAATGGAAAAGTCCCGGTTTAGATGCTAAGAATAAAAATTATTGACAGAAGGACACAATAGCAAGATAAAAGTGATTTAGTGAAAAGATGCGGAATGCCGTCGACACCAAAGCTAGTGCTTGCGTCAAGAGACAGCATTAATGATTCGAGCTCCAAAAAATTAGTGAAAAAAGCTTGAAAGGGTGCAATCAAAACAAACATAGCTTTTCAGCTAAATTCTTACCAAATTTGGCTTGTAATACAGTTCACGTACTTCATAAAATTCGTTTTGATTCCAGGACAGCACCGAAAGTTGCTGGGTGAATTTATAAGGCTCAAGAGAACAAAATTACCATCGATGCAGATTTAACCAAAAATTTTAAACACTGAGAGAAAAATCTTGGTAAAATCAACAATTTTCCTTCGTTGTTTTTACGTCAACCACGGGCTATAGTTAAAACAACCATAAGAAAATTTTTGATTACTTTTATGTACCATGACGCGTGATTGAAAAACAACGTCTGTGGTGCAAAAAAGTAAGCAGCCACAAATTATGGTATTTCAACAATGTACATAATACGAAATAGTAAATGACTATAGTCTGTGGTGTGGAATTATATTTGTTGAATTTAACAATTGTAAAGTGGTTCGCTTACTATGAAAATTGTTGATCATTAAATATTTTCAAATATTAAATAAATTGATGCTCATTTTTCAATAGATCAACTATTTATTGTACTTATTAGCTAATTAGTACAGTTGAATCCTCGAAGTTTTCGATATTTTTTGTATCTGCTAAGTCAACTACTTTGTATGGCCAAATGAAAGTCAACTACTTGTGTATGGTCAAATGAACTATAGAAAGAACCATTTTCCGTAGCTTATTCAACAATTTTGAATGAAATGTTGCATTACTATGACTAATAGTTAAATCAACCACGACTTTTTCTTTCAGTTAACTAACTTCTATATGACTTAGAATAAAGTTCAACTACTGTGTTAATTTCAATAAAATCGGAATTTATAACTTAAAAAAAGCTTTTTTCTTTAGTGATATTTCATGATGACGCCACTGCAACAGAGCTGTCTACATTTGAAACTTTTGTCAGAATTGTTTTAAACTTTCTTCGAACATCAGTATTAAATTCCAAAACACACTTCTTTGTTCAACGTCAAACTAGGCCAATTCATCGATTTACAACAATTTAATATAAATTGCCTTATATATCTGACATTTCTATTAATTGAAAGCTACAAACTATTCCACCAAAAATCCTTTGACTCGTTCGTTGATGTAAAAACTTTATTTGCAACTTCCTGTTAAAATTTGGAAAATTTCAAATCATCAATGAAAAGCACACAAAATTCTTTTGATGGTGCATCACATTCTCAATATCAAGCCTAGTTTTTACAGTTCCATCAGAATAGCCCGGAAGCAAACATGGCAACTATCCAATTTCCCATATTGATGATGCTCACTCTCAAACTTTTTTCTTCCTTTCCTTTCATCCACATCTGCACTCGCCAGTCATATTCAACATTTACGAAAACATAATCAAACGGTAAATTTTCACATTAAGGCCTTTAAATTTCCAGCCTGAATTCACCTAGCAAAGCGTGAAAATGAAGTTTCGAAAATACCTGCTGTCGGGGACCATGACAACAGTGCCATCAGTAAAATTCACTGATGTGGGGGAGAAAAAACACATCGTTTTCATCCCGACGACACTTTCGCATCACGTCCTGCTCACCTACGTTAAAAACTTTTTCCGAAATTGTTTTTAAACTTCCTACACCATGAGTTGTTTGGACTAAATACCGGGAGAGATGGTTGGGAGGTGTGTTAGGTTTGGACATAGGTTAGGATATTTCAGGATAGTGGCGTCAAAAATGATCATTCAACTAGAGGAGAAGTTTTGCCTTTTCAGCTTCTCTGGTTATGCTGCTTTCCTGATCGATAACGTAAATATCCGAAAAAGTAACAATCCACATCAGACATGAATGTGGATAGAGAATCGCTCACTAATATGTTCAATCATCACATTTACCTTTTTCATTTCAATTTTAAATAATGTATTCAAAAATTGTACGCATCACTTGAGGGTCGCATCTTGTCCATGAAAATGAAGAATTCAGCTCTTGCTTCCTTTCTACGTGTCCCACTTGTGAAAAAGCAAATCAATTCCAATATGTTTGACTGAGTTTTCGAATTAATGCTGTTCATTTGCATTTTGGGAGAAATGTGAAATGCAAATTGAAGGTAAACTTTTTATTTCGAATGGTATGAAATGAAAAAAAAATTCAATGTTAAATTGAATGTTATCGACCGAAAACAAAACCATGAAATTCAACATGTGTTACAGATTGTGAGAGATAGTTTCTGAAATAAATTTTTAGGCACAGATGACCTAGTTTGGTAATTTCATACCACTTGACTCTATATGTAGTTATTTTGATTCAAATCATATTTTTTTTGTTTCGAATCATTATAGCTAATATTGAATATTTGGGCTTATGCCATACACTCACCAACAACCTCCTGTATAAAAGCTTGATTTCCTCCAAAGGTGGGATTGATTCGATGGTCCACGTCAGGTTATAATGATCTAAAGCTCCACTCATTGCTGGAGATATGAATTCTGCAGGTCCAGGCCGTCCAGAAACTTCAATGTATTTCTTAGTTCGACCGAGAGCATTATCCGCAACACAGCTATAGTTCCCGAAATCGGAATGCTGAAAATTTCTGATGATGAGACTATAACGATCGCCTTTACTGTGCATTGATCTCCGATCGGTTGGATCGAGAAGGAAAGAGTTCTGATACCACAGCATCTGAAAATAAGAACATAAAAATTACGGTAAATGACGAAAGATTCTTTGATGCTGTATAGTTTTTACAATTTATAAAAAAAATATTTAAGTGTTTTACGGAACAACATGCACAATAGCCAATAACGTTATATTATTTCTTTATCTCATTCTAGTGGAAAAAACAGTATCATGGAAATAAAAATGTACGTGTTGGTATTTTATTCTATGAAGCTGTCTACTAAAGATAGTTCGGATGGTGTAATACTGCCAATAAGCTTGGCGCCCAGTGTGGGTTTGTCTTATTCGTGCTGGCAACAGAAAGTAATGTTATTTTTTTTATAATTTACGATTAGAAATGATACCAAATTTGTGGCTGCAAAATTTCAACCCTCATTCCAAACTCATACTTGACTCTTTTGTAAGCACTTCTTCAGATAAAACCTGCAACAATCATTCTCATTGTCGATTCAAGCACTTCAATAAAACCATTATACTATAATCATTGCAACTATTTTACAAGAGTACAATATTCAACGATACAAATTTTTTAACCCGTTTCGAGACTTGTTTTTCTTTCCGACATCTAATCAGCCTCCCCCATCAAACCAGACCGCTAGCTAACCACCAACCATTCACTGTATCCGTCATGATTTTTTATTCATCGGCAACAAGACGACACCTTTTATTTTTACAGCTCCCGCCGTCACCAAAGAACATTGAGGAGGTCGACTCAAAGGCTCAGTATATTCAATTGGAACAGGGGCGGTGGAGTTGCCGGTTCAGTGATTTAAAGAATCTCTGGCTTTTGTCGGAATATCAACGATTCAAACTTACTAGTTGAAGCACATCGTTTCCCTCCATGTTGGTTCCGTAATTCAAACAAAACTTCACAAACATTCGATCCACCTTCACTTTCCTATCCGTTTCTCTAGTCGATTTTGGGCATCAGTATTGTTAGTGCTTGCTATCGGTCTTGTTATCTAGAGTATTCCGAGCCGACTTCAACGAGGTACTTTTGCGAACAGAGATGGTATTTGCAGCACGAATGGTAGAAATAAAAGCTCCACTAGCTGGCCGGTGGCTGACGACCTGCAAAGGATTCTTTTTCCTCTAGTACTACCATGTTTCGTATTCTTTCGAGCTTGGACTGCATATCCTGAATGGAATATCCCGTTAGAGTTTAGTTCCTTGTTCTGTTTGCACTCATTCCCGGCATCTGTTTATCTGGTCCTTACAGCCACTCTGCACTCAGGCTCCAACTAGTGAACTGTAACATGGTATGGTTCCGTGGAACATATTTTAAGCCATAAATTTTTCTGAATCTCATTTGACATGTTTGAGGCGTAGTTTTGCATTTTTGCTCCATTAAAACATTTAAGCTAAATCCAGGCTGCCCTAGCTGTGCGACTTGCTTTTTGCAAGGTGGTTGTAGAAAAACAATGCAATAAGGCGGAATGATATAGAGAATGGCAACGATAATAAATTTCAATTGATTTTATTTGTAAGCTGTTATGTGTGAGTTGTAAGTTACTTGCGTTCCAGTTTTGGTGTTTTCTTATTGAAACAAATGGTCTGTTTTGATTGCTGTCGGGTTTTACATTTGAAGGGGTGGAAAGAACTTTAACAGGTAAATTTTGGCAGAGAGTAATTGTGATCGTTGGTAAAAATGATATTATTCGAAATTCAAATTAGGAACGGGAGCAGTTTGAAATTGGGGCATTTCACGTGAAGTGGACAATGAAATAAAATCGAGGTTCTGGATTTCGTTCATATTGTGTATAATGGTACTTCTAGAGGATATGAACGTGGATACACATTTTTTTATTCTACGAGGTATAGCTGCCAAATTATGGGCTTCTGAAGAATTGAAGAAGTTGATGAACGGATTTTTGGGAAGCCGATTTTGAGATTCGAAAATAAATTTCAAAAACATTAAACATGTTGATTGGTATGGAAAATTAACTGTTCTTTTCAATTTTAAAATTAAATTTGGCAAAATAACGTTTTTACTTGTGTAAAACCGGAAGTTACCATTTCAACTTTTGATTTGAATAACTTGGACCAGGTAATTTATTTTTATAACAAAAAAAAACTATACTTGAACTGAAACTATACTGAAAATTACCATAAAATTTTTAGAATGGGATGATCAGTAGTTGGGAGATAGGTGAACTTCAGTAAATACAAGTCGCATGAGGCGTGGTACCGATAGCCTACTTAGGACAGCTAGTTGGCTCGAAAACCAAAAAATATATCGAAGTGAAACTAGTAGCACCTTCTCTAAGTTAAAAAAGATTTTGTTCTCTCGTAAAAACCTCTTTAATATATATGACGCATATATAATATATATGACGCCAAGCCACTTTGAATTTGCTGTTATTTTTTTAGTTATTGTTCAGCGTTTGCAGTGTCTATTAGTTTCGTTGATCAGTTTAATAGTTTTAACTATGTGCGTTATGTCTTCGTAAAGCTATCGATTTTTCAGTCTTTTCAATTCGATTGGAAAGTTAAAAACCGAAGAAAAATTCCAAGAATATTAAGAAAAATTCCAAGGAGACATTCATCTGATGTGAATGTATGTGAAAGGTGCAAGAAAAAACACCACCAGTAATTAAAAAAATAGCTAGTGTAAGAAACGAGAGTCAAATTGTAAAAATTGTGAAATAAATTCATTTTTCCGTTCAGAAGTATTTTTTTTTTCATTAAATAAATCAGCATTAGCAATTTTTACTATTTTATCTTCTATATGTAATTAATACAAGTGATATATGTATAATAGTTTTTCCACAAATGTTTTGCTTTCACACTCACTAGCTATCATAATCAAGCTCACGGTACCACGCCCCATACGACTACTATGTATTGAAATTTTTCTACCTCCTAAACTACTAGACATATTATTCTTAAACATCTATTATAAATTAAATATAGTTTTAGCTTTGCTTTGTTATAAAAATCAACAAATTTAATCTGGCCCAAGTCATTCAAATAACGAGTTGAAATGGTTACTTCCGGTTTTACACAGGAAAAATTTTTATGTATAAAATCTAATTTTAAAATTGAAAAGAACAGCTGATTTCTCATATCAATCAACATGTGTATTTTTTTTTTGATTTTGTTCAATTTTTTTTTAATATCAGAATCTGCTTCCAAGAAACCTTTCATCAAATTCCTCAACTATTGAAAAGTTTAGTGAGGCAACTAAACCTCACAGAAACAAAAACTTGTGTATTCACATTCATATCCTATGGAAGTGCCGTTGTGCACAATATGAATTAAATCCAGAACCTCGACTTAGTTCGTTGCCCGCTTCACGGAAATGCCCCAATTGTATATTTAAATTTATTTTTGTATCCTCTATTTCAAATAAAGCTAGGAATTTACCGGAAAGTTTCAGTTTTCTTGCGTTTTTATTTGAAGAAAAAAACAGATGATTTTGAAACGGAATGATAAATTATCATTCCATGTATAATTTGATTTATTGATTTAAGTACGCGAGACGTTTTAACTCAACCATTAGTTTAACTCTACCATAATTTTCTTTGAAAATTCCTCTTGTACGGTTTTTGCTATAGCAGAGCAACTCATGGTTTGAAGTTTGACAGATTTCTTTCCTACGACATCTCCTTCACCATAGCAAGAAAGTGCCCAAAAATAATCCAACTCATCGTTTCTGTCTCTGACTGCTTTTCTGCTCACAGCACTTCACAATGTTTTTCCTCCTTCACCTTGAATCAAAATTTATGGCTTGAAATACTACCTTTCAAAAATATATGTCCTTATGCGGTCGATACACATGTATATAGCAGTATATTGCTGTGGTGTGCTTGGGAGGAATTGTCCGCTATTGGCTTTTTGTTCTTCATTTCCGGTATAATTATCTTCGTTTTAAAAGAAAGCAGGAAGCAATTTGTCATGAAAAATACAAATCGAAATAGATCATAGAAACTAGGTGTGAGAAGATTCAGTATAGCTTTTTTTGATGGCCTGCCTGAAACAGCAGAAACAATTGAGAAAAGAAGTAAAATATTCCTGGACTGGAAAGGGCTAAGACCTTATAAATTTACTGTGGATCGGAGTGTTTTTTGAGCTCATGCTGATGAAAAAAATAGTTTAGTACCATATCATTTTTTTGTTAAAGATTTTTCGAAAAGAAGGATGTTGATCGTTTTGCTATGCTAGTTGGCGACTGGTAGGAAAACCAATTTTGTTTTCTTTGAATGGTGGATAGTGAGATTTTTATTTGTTTTGAAAATTGTCAATTTTGTTGGATTTCAAATGAATTATTAAAAGAGACTCTTAACCCTCCAAGAACACACCTATTGGGGTCAAATTGACCCCAACCACTTTTGAACGTCTATAGAATCGCCACCACTGAAGATTTTCATTTGAAAAAATTTGTAAGTATTGTTTGAGACTTCTTTTAGTAGTTTTCATACATTAGAAGAGCCTTAGATGTCCCAAACATACCTAAAAAAAAAAATTCAAGAAAAAACAGTTTTGTCGAATATCAGCTTTTTTACAAAAAAAATCGTAACTTATTTCATTTTCCATATTTTTGGCTAAAAATTTAAGTGGGTACTCTCAAGATATGACAAAATTATAACAAAATTAGCCCTTTTGTGGCCTTGAAAAAAAGGTATTTATTTTGCATATTTACGGTGGCGATTGTGATGATTTTAAAATTTACGTATTTAAAAAAAATGATAACTTTGTCAATTTTTAATATTTTGACTGAGGTGGCCACATTCAACAGTGCTTCACTCATCTCGATGGCTCAAAGAGCGTCTGCTCAATATCTAATTGATGTGCTGGGTACGGATTTGGTACTTATAACCGAGACGAAACTGTCAAATCACCATAGAGTTGGCTTTCAAGGATACAAAACCGTCCCCGGCAACCAAAACGGTGGCAGTGCTCTATTAGTTAGGAGTAATTTGGACATGGAACCTTTACTGGTGCCTGATCTGAAATATTGTTACTTTGCTGCTGCTGCTGTGATAAAAAGCTCAGACCATAGATGCATCTTAATAGCTTCTCTTTATGTTCGATGCAGTTCATCAAAATCAAATCTTTTACATGATTTTGGAGCAATCAACTCGCGAGTTTCTCAATTTAAATACTCGCTTATCAGTGGTGATTTGAATTCGCGACACCCTCAGTAGGGAGATTCTGTTATCAACGGAAATGGTAGGGTGTTGCTCGATTGGCTATACCAAAAAAGTCGTCCTATTCCATTGCAAGTGGTTGCTCCTAACTCTCCGACCAGACCAAGTAGTAGCTCAATAATAGATTTTTTTCTCCTGTCAGATGATCTGCTCAGCAGTATTGATCACCCACACTGCTGGACTCAAGCCGGTATGTCTGATCACTTTACTGTGAGGCTAAAAATTCAGTTCCGCTCCTATTTCAGCCTCATGAAGAGATCCCACAAAACTGTAAGATCTTTCAAAAACACCGATTGGGGTACTTTTCAACGCGACATAGATATATTGGTAGGGAATCTTGATGTGTGCGAGACCGAAAATTCAAACCGTCAAGTTGATAGCCTGTTGGTTAGCGTCAACGACATCATAAGTTCTACTGTTGACAGAAATTCCACTTTGATTAAACTTGATAAATATCAGGGTACGAACTACCGCCAGATATTGTTAAGCACATGAAGGTGAGGCATATTTGGCGTTGCAAGTTGAAGACGATTTTTCATAGACATGGGAGGGATCACTCGCTGTACAGGTCACTCCTATCGAATATCAACTGTCTCAGCAAGCTTATTGCTGAAATGGTTGGTAAATTTTGCAGTGAGTGTCTTGCACAGCGGCTGACTGCCATTCGGCCAGGCCCCGATATGTATAAGAAAATTAATCGGCTTTCTGGTAAAAACATCAACCGGGAGATAGCGATATCGTCTGGCAACGTTTCTGTGTGCAACCGTGATCTGCAGGCCAAACTATTCGCAGAAACATTTCAATCGCAATTAAATGCTGTTCCGCCCATCTTCTGTGCTTCTTATAGCCAAAATGTACTCGAGGAAGTTAATTTGTTTTTCAATAGTCACAACGAGCCGCTGGTCACATTTTCATCTGAGAATCCATCGGCTGATCCGCAACTCTCAAGTGACCAATTTCACTTTGGCAATAGTGAATACTTGGGACACTTGTTAGGTGGTATAAAAAGTAAAAAGTCATCTGGGCATGATGGGGTGTCTAGCTTTATTGTAAAACATCTTCCAATCTGTATGCTCAGATTACTTTCCATAATTTTTAATAATGCCTTGAACAACGGTTACTTTCCCTAAGTCTAAAATTGCTAAGATTGTTCCTATTCACAAAACAGGCAAAAATAATGAGGCCAACAGTTTCCGCCTAATCTCTCTGCTTCCTAATTTGGGAAAGCTCTTTGAGGAGATTTGGTTGGAAATGATTTCCACCTACTGCGAGCTCGCTAATATCATACCAGAATATCAATTTGGCTTTAGGCGTAAGCATGGGACCCAGCACGCTATCTCGTACTTGCACGATCAGATTGTGTCACACCTGAATGAGCGACACACTCCGACGGTTGTTTGTGCCTTAGATATTGAGAAGACTTTAGATAGTGTATGGCACGGAGGTCTTCTATACAAGTTGATCAAGTTGGGATTTCCAGAAATAGTAATACGACTCGCCGCAAGCTTCCTTAGCAACAGGCAATTTTATGTTAGCGTTAATGGAGCAAATTCACCCCAGGGACCTGTGACATCAAGAGTGCCACAAGGTTCTGTCACTGGACCTGTTTTATATACCATTTTCACTGCTGACCTTCCTCTTCCAGCGGGCAATCCTCAAGTTAAAGTCATACAATATGCAGATGATATGCTTTATTCGCGTTCAGCCAAGACCCGCTCAAAGCTGCGAAGAGCCTTGAAGATTACTTGGTCAACCTTAAATTTTATTTTGATTAATGGGGCATCAAGCTCAATAGTTGCAAAACACAGCTGACTGTATTTAGGAACCCTTCCAAGTATCGGGGATCCCAAACCATCCGCAATAAGGCCAAAAAAGTTGCTGTCTTGTTTGGAACCTCTAGAATTATCCTCCTAATCCTACATTGCGCTACCTTGGAGTGGATATGCATGAATTCTTGAAATTTAACCCCTATGTTCAGCATAGAATAAAAGTAGCCAGGTCCGCATATCAGCGCATCAGACATCTTTTCGTCAAAAAGATGGGCATGACGACAAAGGCTAAATATGGCCAAAATAGGATAGCCGCTAAGTTAAGTTCTTTTAAGTTAAATACCCCCTTTAGTTAAGTTATCTATGTACAATGTAATGAATAAAATTTCTATTATTATATTATTATATTTTGAGCTGAAAATGTATATGGATACTCCCCAGACAAAAAGGTATAATCTTCTGAATAATCAGATTCTGATTGCTCCGAGACATGGTCGTCTTCAGAAGAATCAATGTGGCCAAAATTGTTATTATTGTCCTGTAACCTGCTTGCTGAGGCAGGTCGACAAGACACGTGGCTTTTTGTTTTTCTTTACAAAAGTTTTAGATAGATAGAATTACCAATGGCGAAAAAAAACGTGAAATTACATAAAATCACGCGAAACTTAGATGAAAAAGAATGCGAGGTCTAATAAAGTTCAGTCACACTTCTCAATCACATGGTTCGAATTCAAACTAACAAATTCCTGGCCCTTTTCCTGAAACATGTTAAAAACGGTGAATTTCGAGAAACGCAACCCGCATCGAAAAGTCCCAAAAGGGATTCCGAACAAAAAGATATCGAGTTTTTATCTACCATCAAATCAAAATATATATTAAGTTTCTACTTCACTATTGGATAACACCTTATCATTTCCCGGAATAATTGCGTATAGTATAAAATTCACCACTCATATTTTAACAATACTTCTGTTATAACTAATTTCTATAAACTTTGAATTGTTCAATTCATATTCAATTCATACCAAAATCGTTTAAAGGATTTACTAATTCTACGCAATGCTTATGACCTGTCTACTCAGCCACGATTTTCAATCCTCAAATGGCTATACTTTCTTTCTTTGAACCACGATCTTCAGCTCTTAAACACCAAGTAACTTTATTCTTGTGTTTCACCTTGTTTTGCGTTCTTCTTTCGCGTTCTTCTTTCGCGTTCTTCTTTCGAAACTACTTGTATATGAACAAGTAGTTTCAGTACACTTTGACAAGACTGTTGGATTGTCTTGCGGATATAGGTTTGTTTCATTCAGTACGCGAGTTTTGCTGACGGAATATTTGGTGGTAAAAAAAATTATTAAGTTCCTTCCGCGGAATTTGTTTCAATTAAATACCAACATTTCCTTCAAAAAACTTTTATTTTATCGACCGACTGAATTATCTCAGATTATTTGTTCACTAAGTTATTAAGAAGCCTTGAACTTAACTTCTAGACTAAAATGAACTTATGTTGCGAACAGGTTATTAGAATTGCTAGAACTGAATCTGACTAATTCGAGTGGTCTATTAGTATATTATATGAATTTGTTTATGTGCTTACGATCACTTGGTTTATGATCTACTCAAATTTCGAACAATCAGCAAAAGAAAGGATGTTTATATTTTAATTCTAATTGTGCTTAGCCAATCGGCACGCTTTCAATTTCGGTTATTGTTGAATCTAATTTGATTGTTTATTAGTTCTTTGTGACACAAGATGAATGTTACAATACCTGGGTCTCTAGAAGTGGTGTCACATATCGTCCTAAATGAAGTGAGTGTTGTCGAACTTAGAACTGCCTTAACCAGATAAGTCTGTTTTATTTCTTAACGCGTTTTGTTACAAGGTAATAAGCTTATAGAACGAAATTTAGTTGCATAAAATCCGAAAAAAAGAAGGATTTGAAAAGTTCAGCATCAGCGACTTGCGACAAAATGATTTCTATCTAGGGACAGCACTAGGAGAAGTGCGGTAAGACCTAAACGAACCGGACTAAATTATATACACTACGGATTTCCAAATAGTTAGGCTTTACAATAATTTTACATACCATGGTCCTTAAGTTATTGGTATGTGTAGAGCACACACAATAGCACATCAGCTCAATATGATCGAGATCACCTCAATGTCTGTGGTGTACTTAGCCAGAGACAGCAGAATAATAAAATTTGTGAAGTCAAATAAGCGGAATGTGGTATTTCTAGTCAAAACCTAATGATCAGACTATTTGAAGTCTGACATTTGAAGAAATGAACAAGCCGAGTTCTAGTAACAGAAAAGGGACTGGTCGCGATTGAATGTAATCTAAAACATTAAAAGATAAACTATGTAATAAAGTAGAATATTTAGTGAAAAAAAAAATGAAATGTCATATATGGATACTTTGGATCATGGGCGCCATTCGCGAACTCTGCAAAATGCTTGGAAAAGCTGATGTGAATTAGAATGATATGGAGTTCAAATTCGATGTTTAAGAAAATTACATTGTATCTCTCTGCTGATTAAATCTTATAACCCTGCGTTTGCATTGATAAGTATGTAAGGTCTATGTTCAGGATGATCAGCGACGGTTACTGCCAGGAGGCCACGCATTGTATAAAAGCTTACATCTGGCAAAATTATGATAGTTCTAAAGTGGCGTTATACTAACATGATTGAAAATAGCTAAAGATATGAGAACAGTCAAATGTATAATTAGTTGAGAGGACTCTCTGAACGAATTACATATTTAAAAATTATTTTCTTAAGTCTCTTGAAAATAAGTCAAATGATGGAACAATTTTTATGATACTTTAATGAAACTCAGAATCAGAGCTGCTCATGATTTCTTCAATTGTGCTTTATGATATTCAATTCTTCAATTGTGCTATTTCTTTTGGTGTTACGTACTACCAAATACCACATAAACTTTGTTCTTCTTGTATTAGGAAACAAACAAAAATTAAATGTTTAAACAAGTGGTAAAATAGATAACAATCAATACTTAAATGTCATAAAATTTGGAAACTAAAAATATATAACTATCCCGGTATAGTTTTTTCTTGATTTTTTAAGGGAATATTAAGAGTGCGGTTGATGGAAAAAATCTTATATTTCATTCATAAAACAACATCCATAATTTTGTATTAACTCACCTCTGAATTAACATCACCATGAACAATGCAAACTAGTTCAATATCATATCCTTCGCTGGCATGCACCCACGATTTTTCCACACTTATTTCTGGTGGCGCTGTTCATTCGCACATCCAATCGATGTATCATTTATTGACAGGAGCAACGGTAGTCAGTATTCCAACATATCAAACATGAAAAGAAATCGAACAATACAAGATGAAAAAAGTCAGCGAAAACAGACAACTGTAAGTACTACTTCTACCAAATAATACTTCTCAGAAAGTCACTTTAAATCATAATATACGGTAAAAAATCAAATATAGAATCTCCCTGAGCATATTATTTGCTTCCAAATCTTTTATTTTTTTTTTGTAACTTATTTCTCGATCTTCTCCTCTTCCATCTAACGTCTATAGCGACCAGATATGCTATAAAAAATATGTGAATGAAAAAAGTTTCCTTGAGATTTTCACCCATTTTTTCAGATCAGATCAATACGCGATTTGTGTTTCGACTTTCCGTTTTTTCTTCTGTTTTTAGTGCTAACCATCATCGATTCTGAGAATCCTATTAAATTTTCCCATAGTCGTGACTGTCTTTGGTTTGCTTGATGGTAGCGCTGGTGACAAGACCTGCGTGTAAAGTTTTCCGAATTTCAGGACCGGTTACCGTCTCAAGGTGTTTTATATTTGTATTTATTGCCGACTGTTTTTTTTTTGTTATTCCACAAGATAAGGGAAATAAAGAAAACTGGCAGAAAAATCAATTTTTCAATTGCTTGTCGACCCTATTCTTTAAGACGTTATGATTCAAAGAAAATATCCACTGCAAAAGTTCAAACAAGTTTTGTTTACGAAGTATTTTATTCTACTAGTTACGGAGAATTCGAAATTAGAGGATATTGATTAGTAGATCCGATATTTTTTTTTCAATTATTTAAGAACTGAAATATTAGTACTTTCAGCTGCTCAAATAACTTTCTATCAAAATTATAACTTAGGATTTATTGCACAATATTCTTTTATTTCAGATTTCCAAAAACGTGGCACGAGAAGAAAATGAAAGGTTTTCCTAATTTGGAGAGGCCAAAAAGGAAGGAAAAAATTGACAGCTGGGACGATTATTTAGGTGAGCGTAACAAGGGATAGAAAATGTACCGATATTAAGCAAAAGCTTCAAGAATTAATGTTAAATGAATGATTGTTTTAACATTCTTCAATCGTACTTTAATGAATGATTTACGTTGGACTTAGAGATGGTTTGCTACAGAAAAATTCTGTATCAGAACAAGTTGCCACGGTAATACTGTTGCCTGATACTTTTTTCCACTTATACTTATGTTCACTCATACTTATTATGGATATCCATATCCAGTTCGTTTGTATCTGTACAAAAGCAATTAAAAAATAGTATATTAGAAGCTAATTTCAATTCAATTAAAAATCGCTAGTTTTCAACAGTCGCAATTACTAATTTTTAAATGATTGTAATTTCCGGTAGAGCTCACAGCATCTAAGCAGAATTTGCCAAGACCTCACACACGTAATATGGTTTCGCCCATACAACTAATGGAAATAATTATCTACCACGGAAAAATTACACAATTTTGTCTGCCTACGCTGAATGGTTCGACGAAACCAAACTGCACATGTATGCTGCAACTGTACGAATTTATCGAAACGGTAATATTTTTAGTTTTGAAAATCTACAGGTTAGAAATAATTGTATAGGGTAGTAGGTATGTGTGGTGAAAAAACCCACTTCTCATTAGGATGCAGTAATCAAAATTAAAACGTGTCGTGGCGATAGATGATTATCGGTTTTACTTTCTTATTCATATTATAATAGACATATAGATTAGATTTTGAAATTCTAACAAATAAGACGGTTATGGGTTTTTACCCACGCTGGGCGCTGAAATGCAGAATTGCTTGATTGGTCAAATGATCATCACTCAGAGAGAGTAAGTTGCTTGTGGTAATTTATTAGATACTCAAATGAGCTATATGCATTAAAGAACAAATTGAGCTCATAGTTTCATGTCACTTTGTGTTTCGAACCAAACAATCTAAATTTACTTGCAGTCAAATCTAAGCAATTTACACTTCACACGATTTCGACCTTACTTTTATTTTCAAAAAAAATTCTACAAGGACTATTTTTAAAATAACATTTTCATTAAGTCATTTTCTTCGCAGAAGGTAGATTACAGCCCTATAAATCAACCAGAAACTTTCATTAAATTTCTTGCATAAGCTGGATTTCCACCAACAATAGAGTCTTTTTCACTTTGTTTACCACTCCAAAAAAATGAGATCATTATGTTAATTTCATTTACATAGCACCTGGAAAAACCATCCAGATAATATCTCACGATGTCAGGTTGTTGAAGTTCCACAGAAAAGATTCAAGATTCTCGTATCAAATCCAAACCAGTTTCATATACGACCTGGGCTATGTAGTGTAAGCTGTGTTTAAGTCAAATGTAATGTGGTAGTTTTGCACAGGTGCTTGGGAATTCATTTATGGATTTATCTAGATGCTCTCGGGGTACGAGACAAGAACGCTGTTAAATTTATTTCGGGTATCTAGCTTCTTAGTTCGGCTACGATTGGAGCTATATCCAGCTTAAAACAGTCGAGGTTATATTTTTAGTCACATTGCATACATCTGCTCTTCTTGCTTCAACAACACCACCACTCGCATTCTACTGTGGTGCCCCAAATTATACAAGATTTTCAAATGTAGCAAACTGATGTCTGATTGCTACGACACTGCACTGTTGCATACTTGCATACGTGTATGAGTCCCGGCTAAATGTAAGTTCCTGTTCCGCTTGCACAAAATTTCATTAAATCGCGAAAACGACTCACATTTCAGCGACGGAAATGAAGGCTAGATGATAAATTAAACTACTTTTTGCAGAATGACGAAAATTGTAGAGCTCAATTCACTTCGCGAGCTAAAAAATACAAGAAAAATGCATATTTGAGCGGTTAGAACAGTATCAGAATAACTGAGCTGAACAGTAAGATGAAATATCGTGCCAAAATTTATATCTGGACTGTATATGTATTTAAAAACAGAAATCATTTTGCAAAGATTATTCACTAATTTGTTATCTGCTCTAAGCGGGGAATTTATACATTTTTTTTTCTGATTGAAACTTTAGCATGGGGCGGAAGTACAATAATTTCCAAATTAAAAAAAATATTAAATTTTATAAAGTTGATAATCATTTTTTTAATATCCGGCAGGACATATTATTGGAAGGATTAAGTAATAAGTTGGTGATAATAGAGATAGAAAACCTATTCTGCCGTCTTTAGCATAAACACTCCATCTGCCATTTTACAAATTTTCGAAGAAAATTAGCATTAAACTCGTTTCGCCGAAAATTCATATTTCTATATATATATATATACAGGGGCGTGCACTTCATATAGGCACAAAAGCACTGCCTACCCTGCTGTGCGGCTTATATTTTTCTTGCTATTTATCCTACTATACAATATCAATGATATTTTATATTTATTTTACTAATCAAAACTGAAAGTTAAATTTACATTAATTACTATTATCTGGCAACTTCGTATGTTTCTGACTCAAGTTCCATATTTCCCATATCGCAAGCTAATTCAACAAAATAAGAACAAAAAATACCCATATATGAGCGTTGAAAGGCATGCAGTCTGAATGCCTTTACCTTACGCACACCGTAAAACGAATTTCGTATCAGAACACTATGTTCAACTGCCCCCAGCTACAACAGTATGTGTGAGATGTGGTACTATTTTATACCGGCCAAAGGCATGCCTGCCTTCATGAATTTTCGGTTGTCGCTAGGAGAGATGATACCATAGCCGCTGCATGACTAACGTTCGCTGTACAAGTGCAAATAGTTCGCAGCCATGTCGCACAAGTGCACGGCATCGCTGACAAGTGAACAGCCACGCTGCACAGGCAGCCAGAGCAGAGGTTTCATTATGCAAGGGAGTTGCCAGCAGAAATAAAGTGTAAATGCATATAAATTTTTACATAAATATTTTTATGTCTGCTATATATATGCATATATATATATATATATATATATATATATATATATATATATATATATATATATATATATATATGTATATTATGTGAAACACTTGTGTTATTTTTTATAGTAATGCCTGAAAGAATTTTAAAAATTATAGTTTCCATAATTATACATAAAATGACAGAATTCTACCTAGTTTTGAATGACAATTCTGTCTCATCAGTTCTAGAGTACAAAGCATTTGCACAACGTGAGAACGGTTATTATAGATTGAACGTTAGTATATATCAACCTAATTTTAACGAATAAATAAAAGAAGTGAGCTAATAACTCAGTTTCCGAAGAAAACTATAAGCTTGTGAAATGGAAGCATTGGTGTGTATTTTATGTGAAAGCCTTTGTGTATCAAAGTTGATGGAGTTGGGGTTTCAGCCCTTTCATTCGAAAATAAGTGTCGAGTCATCTCAGTGGGGGGCAGAATGACACTAGCGTTAGATTTAACTTAAAAAAAAAAGGAATGCTATCAGTCAGTTTAATTGCAAGTCTTACGATAAATTTACTTGGCTGACTGGCTGCAAGCACAGTCACTGTTTGTTTTGTTTATCTTGAATTATATTCTTCAGCACGAAAAATGTATGCTGATGAATATAATGCATTGCATAGTATTTTCAATTATCATTTTTCATTTTCCCGTAATGTTTACTTCTAAGACACTTCTAAGACACTTATGTTACTGCCTACCCTGCACGAAGAGCTAATGCACGCCACTGGCTACAATGTGTTTCAAGTGCAAAACCACTTTGATCTTAACAATGCATTTAAACTCATAGAATGGAAGGGATTTCAGGTCTACCACTTGCATGAATTTCAAGATTTAGGAAAGCGAAACACTGAACAGAACCTTGAAAGTAGCATAACATAACATAAACAAAGAAAATGCTCAGTGCTTGCAAGACTTTACCAGCACTGCAATTCAAAGTTGCCCACAATCGCCTCACGTCAAAAACAAACAACTCTATCAATCTCGATTTTATCGATGGTTTTCCAAAGTTACAGGGATAGGAAGATGTTTGGGATCAAAAACCGAAAGATGTTTGGGTCGGAAAAATTTCTAGAATTTAGAAAATTTAAAATTTGGTAGCTTATTTTCATTATGAGTACTTAATGTAAGCATTTATTGATACGAAAATAGGAAAAAAACGTCTCGCGCTGGCAACCCTTTGCTAGCAACAAAGCCAAAAATATATCACACCTGCCCCACATTGATATCAACCTACCTAGTGAACTTCGTTCCGATTTGATGACTGCATTGCATGTTATAGGGGTACAAAAAAATTTACCAGTCGGAAAAATTTTCAAATTTTTGAAAATTTAATATTTGCTGTTTATTGTCACTACAAGATTATCACCGTTCAAAAATTTTACGATAAAATCGCTTAATATAGATATTGCAAATAAATACAAAACCAACAATAGCTGGCAGCCCTATCATGGTTTTTTAGCCAGATTGCTTCTGAATAATGCCTATAATAAGTTCTATTTATCATATGAAATTCGTTTTGATTTCATGACCGCACTGGGAGCTATAGGGCAAAAAGCTTCATTTTTCTGAGTGAATTTTCAAAACCCAAGACACCAAAATTACCATAGCTGGCGTCAGCAACCGAATTTTTCAACCAAATTTCTACCAAACACGTTAGGTTCAGCTACTGTGTCAATTTCATGAAAATCTTGTACAGTGGACGCTCGCAAATTAGAACTTTCGGAAATTAGAATCTTCCAGAAATTTGAACCAAGGGATGCAATACATTGCACGTCCAGAAATTAGAACCACTGGTTCTAATTTCTGACCTCTTTTTGTTTTTTTTCTTTTTTTCTCGCCACAAAACTTGGATGGGAAGCTACGTGATTATGTGAGCAGTAGTTCAATTTGCATATTTTGTTTGGTCAGTGTGCACGTGCAATTTAATTCGTGTAGTTTTCCCACATTTGACTCGATTTGCTTTTGAAAGCTTCAGTGAATTACAAAGAATGTCATTTAAACGTAAAAAGAACACTTTATCTCTAGATACAAAAGTTACAATTTTAAAGAAGCTTGATGAAGGCATTCAAGCAAATCGCCTAGCTCATGAGTTCAATGTGTGTAAATCGGCTATGAGCTATATAAAATCAAAAAAAGATGGTATTTTAACTGCAGTTTCTTCGACTTATCAGGAATCTCGCAATAAATCTTTGCACAGTGTCGAATATTCTGCAATGGAAAGCCGTCTTTACCAGTGGTTCTTAAATCAACGTCAAAACAATATTACACTGACCGGGTCAATCCTAAAAGAGAAGCTAAACAACTTTTCGTGGAAATTTATCCTGATAAAGGTGCAAATGGTTTCAATGGCAGTGATGGTTGGTTCACGAAATTTAAACATCGCCACGGCATTCGTTATTTGAAAATTGGTGGCGAAATTCTCTCTTATAATGTCAACGAAATTGTATCATTTTTAATGAGGCTACGAGCAAAGTTAGCTGAAATGGGTTTATTGGATACACAAATATATAATGTGGATGAAAGTGGATTATTCTTTCGTTTTCTACCGGACAGAGCATATGTTGCTGCTTGTGAAAAAAGGCACCTGGCTCCAAAAAACAAAAGGAACGTATTTCTTTTTTGTTGGGAGCAAATACAGATGGATCGCACAAGCCTAAGCCATTGGTAATTGGCGAAGCCAAAAACCCAAGATGCTTCACAGGATTCGAAAACCCACTTCATTTCGACTATTCAAAAAATGCCCGGATGACGTCTCGAATCTTTCATGAATGGTTTCACAGGATATTCGTTAGCGATATTCGTTAGTTCGTTAGTTACTGGTTTATTTCATGTTTTTAAATGATTATGATTATTCAAAAAGTTTTAAGCTTTTCGGCAGAAAGTAATTTGCCTCCGAAGGCTCTGCTGCTAATCGACAATTGCTCTGCTCACGCACCTATTGAAAAACTGCAAAGCGAAGACGTCAATATAGTCGCATATTTTTTCCCTCCAAATGTAACCGCAGCTGTGCAACCAATGGACCAAAACCCTACAAAGATGACAAAACTCATTTACAGAAATAAGCTGCTATCACAAATGATTGCCGATGGTGGTGGAACTAGACAAACGCTTAAAGCGACATACTATCCACGACGCGATAGTCATACTGAAGCAAGTTTGGGATGAGTTGACGCAAGAAATTTTAAAATGTCTTGGTCCAAACTTTTGAATTGGGACGACAAAGAAATTGACAGCGAGGACGATTTGCCTCTTGCTGAATTTGTGCGAGCAAATCGAGATCAAAACGAAGCGGAACTTTTTGAAAGAAACCAATCTCTTCTAGGAGCTATCGTTCCCAACCACTTCGTCACTATTGAGGATATCCAAAAATAAAATGACGACATCTTTAATTGCGAATCCGATGAAGATAATAGTAATGACGAGGCTTCATATAGCTGCGATGATAATGTTATCGATGTCATGCCGATTGTTGCTTATTCTACAGCTATCGAGAGTGCTAATAATTTAATAAAATGGTCTAAAAGAAGTGAGCTGTACTCTACTACGCACATGATATCCCTATTAACCATCCGTAACGACATTGTGGAATCAAATTTAAAAAAAAAACCCCAAAAAACAAACAAATATTACTGATTATTTGTCAAAAAAAGCTTAATTACTAAATAGTGTAAAATAAAAGAGATAATATAAGACTGAATTACTTGAAAATTAAGTGTTTTAAACTAGTTCATCTATATTTGTAACTTTCTGTGCCAGTTAAAAAACACGTCCAGAAATTAGAACATTTCAGAAATTAGAGCTACCCGATGTTCAAACTGGTTCTAATTTCCGAGCGGCTACTGTAACTAAATTAGAATTCATAATTTTTCAAGATGGCACCACTGGCACAAAGTTCTATCAGACCTGGTCTTATTTAATGCCAATGCATTCTGGAAATTTCAACTGCATCTGATAATTGGATCCTGAGTTCTCGTGAACGGAAGTTTTTGATGCTTAAAATATAGGTAAATTGAAGGAGCGTTACGGTTCTTGTCCGATGTGAAATTTCAAAAGTTTTGCTTTGGTTGTGTAAACAAAGCATATGATTTCTATATGAGTTAGTTTTCACTGTACGAGTAATAGACGAAAATTTTCCACGAGAGTCGATGGTTTAAATGTTTTCACTTTCAACGCCTCCCATAGCTGCAGGGTTGTCAGCACGCTCACACTAGTCTACAACTTAGTAACATCAATGTCTCCTTTAAGTTTCATAATGATGTGCTAATCCGGTCAAAAGTTATCGCAATTCAAAATTATTCAAATTTTCGTATTCTTACTTTAGGCGCCTAGCGCACACATAGGGTCAAACATTTCAAAAAAAATATCATATGCATATTAAAAACACGTTCGAAATTCATTCCATGAACCTTATTTTTGCAAAAGTTATTTGTGGACAGAAAAATAGGTAGATTTCAAATATCACTAAAATGGCAACCGGCGCCATAGGGTTAAAGATTATTAACTTTTACTGAAACCTGGCACTATTCTGCGTCTACACCAATGTATCCTAAAAATTTCAGTTCAATCAAATGGCGCGTTCCTGAGATTTTTGCACTGAAATTTTGTTGATGATATATATATATATGTTGATGATATATGTATATATATATATATATATATATATATATATATATATATATATATATATATATATATATATATATATATATATATATATATATATATATATATATATATATATATATATATATATATATATATATATATATATATATATATATATATATATATATATATATATATATATATATATATATATATATATATATATATATATATATATATATATATATATATATATATATATATATATATATATATATATACAGTGGCTCACAAAAGTCAACATACAGCATGTAAATACACGAATATGGTACAGTGGAAAAAGAGAGAATGCAATGAAAACGTAAAAGTAGCTTTATTGGCATTACAAATAAGTTTCGTAACTAACAATAAAGAAAATCCGAACACAGAAAGAAATAAGCCAAGAAAACTAAGAAAATTCATCCATCGAAAGTCAGCATACACTACGAGCCATGTTTCGAAAAGAACGAGAATGACTAAAAAACGTGAGCTCAATACTTTGTAGGCCCTCCACCAGCCTTAATAACAGCTTCTAAACGCCTTCGCATCGAACGAACGAGATTTCCGGTAGTTTCGGGTGGAATATTCATCCAGGTACACAGCAGATTTCAGGGTCTCTTTGCTAGTAATAGTTGCTCTTACGGCTGGCTCACGAATTCTGCGATCCAATTCCTCTCATAAATGCTCTATAGGGTTTAAATCATGAGACTGAGGCGGACTGTGAAGCTGATGAGGAACGTTATACAGCAACCATTCCTTGACACTTCTAGCTGTATGTTTTGTATCATTGTCCTGCTGAAAGATCCAACCTGGCTGTAGGCCTGATTTCTGCACAGAAGGTATCAAATCGCCACGCAATATGTTCAAATACATGTATTGATCCATAGTGCCATCAATAAAATGTAATTGCCCCACACCAACGGCCGACATACAGCCCCATACGAGGACTGACCCTCCATCGTGTTTCACTGTAGGACGTAAATTCTTCTTTGCCAATGCTTAGTTCCGCTTCCTCCACACGTATCCGCGCCTGTCAGAGCCATAAATATTATACTTGCTCTCATCACTAAACAGAACTTGATTCCAAAAACTATCGTCCTTATTAAGATGCAGGCGAGCGAAGTCAAGTCTCTTCTTTTCATTAACTGGAGAAATGAAAGGTTTTCTGCGCGGAACTCTACCGTTATAACCCTGATTACGCAAAACTCGACGTATTGTTTCTGAACTCACTTGCTTCCCTGTTGCCTTTGCAAGTGTAGTGGCCATTGCCGGAGCACTTTTTTGTGGCTCCTTACTTATTTTCCGTAACAAGTCTCTCTCATCTCTCTTACTTAAGGATTTCGGTCTACCTGTTCGTTGTTTATTTTGTATTCTCCCTTCCGTTTCCTCTTTCCGTATGATCATTTGCACCGTTGCCCAACTTCTTCCAACTATTTTAGCAATTTCGCCATACGAATTCCCTTCCACTCGTTCACTAAGGACGATTTTTCGCACTGCCAAACTCGTTTCCGTCCGTGTACTCATTTTTAAGCATTAAAAGCACCCATATCACTTTAGTTTGATCGACTTGCAATGTACTAATGCTTATCTTTGTATATTAACACAGTAGCAATCTTTATCGGTAGTATGACTCATCGCTTAGACTGATTCTTTTGAATTTTTAGTGGTGTATGCTGACTTTTGTTTCCTCACTTTCAGCGGAATTTCTTGTTATATATTATATATATGTATATTCTCATTAATTCTGTGTAAAATAGATTACAATGTCTCTGATATTCCTTTTAAGTTCGTTTTTCACCCGTCTTTTCATTTAATTTCTACCTATATATTGCCAATCCCGCGTTTTTAAGCGGTGTATGCTGACTTTTGTGAGCAACTGTATATATATAGAAATATGAATTTTTGGTTAAAGTGATAATATTCTTCGAGCATTAGTAAAAAAGATTGAAGAGTACACAGTTATAGGACACAATTAGATTTTTGTCTTCTGGTACTGCCATTAATTGCATGCGTGGAAATATTGTGGACAAGGCTCCAAATGATTTTCGGTCAGGTTAAATGATGCCATAGATTTGGAACAAAAAGTTAATGTTTTATATGGTATATGTGCTGTTAATGTAATGTTAATGTTCTTTTTTTCGAATATAGACATTAATAAAAAATGCAGCTCGAAACCGGATCAATTTTTAGAAGCCATTTTCACTGATGTCAACATCTGCAAAAAAAAAATAACGCGTTTGAATAGTGATTGAAAATGCCAAAAAATGGGCATATTACGTTATTCAAGCTCAGAGCAACCATTTGCAAGATATATTACCAAATTCATGCAAAGTTATTTTAATTAGGAACCAAATTAAATGATTTTTTCGCTTGAGCAGCAAAAACTGTCTTTTTCAATAAACTTTTTTAATACAATAAATTGCTCAACTGAACTTAGATCACTGTTTCCTTTTGAATGTGCTATTAGCAAAGAAGTGGTTGGAATAATAAATCATTTAAGGGTAGTTACAATGGTGAATTTCACCATGGTGGAAATCAAGCGAGCATGCGACGTATCTATGAAGTTGGTTGTGTGAGGATCCAATTGCGCACAAACCCCTCCACTCCTGTACTCTCTTCAAATCGCTGCCCTCCTATAGCTTCTTTGAGTGCCTCAAATAAATTAAAATCAGAGGGCAATAGGCTTGGGCTGTAGGGAGGGTGATCAATAGCAGTCTAGTACATATAGCTTCAGCATAGGGCTTGGCGTTGTCATGGAGAAAAGACATCTAGAATTAGTTGATTTCGGCTCAAGCGCATATCCAACAGCTCACAGTAGTAAGTAGCGTTTGTTGTGCGTCACTCAGACAAAAAGTTCGATGAGCAAAATACCTCGTCGGTCAACGAAACCCTGTTACAAGAACCTTAACCTTAGCCTGTTACAAAAACCGAGTCTTAGCCGGTTTTGACGAATACTGGCCGTTGCAAAGGAACATCGTAAATATAGCTATACTCTTTATGTGTATATGCACCAGATGTTTGATTTAGACATTCTTTCTGTCGACTTTCTAATTTTTTACCGATTGACTACAGTGAGATTATCTCAAGAGAGCGAGGTCCGACTGAAAAGAAGTTAATGGAGGCTATTGGAGTATAAAAAATGTAGAAATTGGATAAGAATATTTGAGTGATTTTTCAGGTACTATTACATATCTATGAAAATAAGGAAAAAACATCCAATGAAAATTGATGTTAATTTCTCTTCAAATGCATATTGCGTCCTATCAACTTGCTCAGATGCAAAAACAAATGACATAGCCAGAAATTAAGCTGGAGCAAGATGTTGCAATGAGGTGAAATTCAACATATTTCATACTCTTAACAATCAAGATAATAAAGGAACCACTTCTTTCAACATGGTATCTATTGAATTTGAGTTTACAGCAAATAACTAAAATCGATTGGAAGGTAACTGAAATTGTTTACAGGATTTAAACCGTTTTCAGTAAAGCAGCAACTGAAATGTGCGCTGAAAAAACGGACACTCTCTCCAAATCCTACGTAGTATTAACATCTATAGATGAGATAAGAAAACTTGGAAGGAACGAAAAAATGTTTACGAGTAATAGTGCAGGAGCTGGAAAGGAAAATAAGTGCATGCAAATTAGACCCTAGATTCAAGATTCTTTTTATTCATAATTTCAAACATAGATTAACAAGAATAATATTGCATACAACTTCAGTACTTTTAGAGTTTAGAGCTTAAGCATCTCTCTACTACTATGATATAGTTATAGTTATATAATGACAACGGTTTCAGATTAGTCAATGTGGTATTAGAGGAAAAAGTTTAAAATAAAAACCTCCATGTTTACATAAGACTTACAGCTAGAAGGACTAAGGCTAAAACTTAACCTATTTTAACCTATATTGCACTCATTTACAGTCACCAATTAAACCAAGCAGGTAATTAAGGGGTTGCCGTTATTTCGGCATTTGGTTAGAAATTTTTCTTTGAGATTTGTCACTGATATGGAAACAGTTTCAATCTGAGATATATTATGTAGTGTTCGTGTTGAGAAATGCCATGGAACTTTCAGGATAAGTTTTAGAGTTTTGTTTTGTGCTCTTTGCAATTTCGCGAAGTGACATTTGGCACAATCACCCCATACAGGAGCAGCATAGAGAATTACAGGCTGGAAGATGGCTTTGAATATAAGCATTTTGTTGCCATAGCTTAGCTCAGACTGTTTGTTAATGAAAGGGTACAAAACGCGGATAAGTAAGTTGATTTTGTCAACTACTTTTGAAATGTGCAAGTTGAAGGTAAGCTTCTGGTCAAAGAACACTCCAAGATACTTGCAACACGTGGACCATTCAATGTCAGTGTTGGATAGCGACAGTTTGGCTTCAGGTAAGCATTTGGAAGCTCTTTTCCGAGTAAAGTATATTGCCTGCGATTTTCCAGCATTGACTTTGATTTTCCATTTGTAAAAATATTTTGAGATGTCAGTCAGGGATGTTTGCACGTCGGGAATGATTGCGTTCGGGGTCTAGCCTGAGGCAAACAATGCAGTGTCGTCTGCAAACATTGCTAGCTGACAACTTCTGGCTAGAGACGGGAAATCAGATAAATAAATATTGAATAATACGGGACCGAGTACAGATCCTTCCGGTACACCAGTAGGTATGCTACGTGGAGATGACATAGATTTACCTAGGTAAACAGTGTAAGATCTACCATTTAAGAAACTCTGTATAGCTTTAACGAGCGGAAAAGGGATATTCAACTTGATAAGTTTGTGAGTTAAACCGTCATGCCAAACAGTATCGAAAGATTTTTCTATATCAAGCAGAACTAGAGCCGTGGAAAGTTTATTATTTAAGCTAGAGCGAATGTGGTTTTTTATCCAAAGTATCTGATGTGTCGTAGAGTGTTGCTCCCTGAAACCAAATTGTTCATTAGGAATAATATTATTTGAGTTTATGAATGCATCCAGTTTGGCTTTAATAATTTTTTCAAGTAATTTACCTAGGACACTAAGAAGGCTTATTGGTCGGTAGCTTTTTGGCCTGTCACTTCGTTTACCTGGCTTAAGAAAGGGTATTATTTTAGCCTTTTTCCAGGCCTTAGGGAAATAAGAGTATTTTAGACAAACGTTATAGATGTGACATAAAACTTCTAGGGATTTTTTCGGCATATTTTTAATAAGTAAGTTGAGAATGTTGTCAGGACCAGGCGATTTCTTTCTTTTAAGAGAAGCAATCAAGCTGCTGAGGTATGAGATAGAAACAGTTTCAAATGGGATATTTTGATTATTGGATTCATTGACTTTCTCAGCGGAAGATTTAACAATTCTTTCTGTTTCTGGGTCAGAAAAGCATTAAGATAGGATGTGATTATCGTAAAAGATGTCTGCAAGAGCATTTGCTTTTTCTTCAGGGGTGCTACACATGACGTTCTGATGCGTCATGATCGGAATTGAGGTATTTCTCTTTTTAATGATTTTAGTCACTTTCCAGAATGGTTTTGAAGCTTTAGAAAAAGAAGATAGAAGATAATTCCACTTTTTGTTTCGAAAGTTATTAATTTCATGCTTGATTTCGGTGCTGAGATCTCCTAATTGTCGCTTGTAAAAAGGCAGCCGATATCTAATCCAGGTTCTTCTGCAAATGTTACGAAGTTTTATCAAATTGGTAGCATAACTAGGGAGATAGTTGTGTGGATGGTCAGAGTTATCACGAAGGGGGATAGCTGAGTTTGCTGCGATGCGAAGTAATTAAGTGTGGGGTGTCTGTCAGCGAACTGAAGTGTAGCTGAACAAGTAACCATAACTGGGAGATGATCCGAACCTAAAGCATTTAGGTTCATATGATTACCGACAAGGTAGCTGTCAGTTATGAACATATCGATAGTTGAGGGTCTCATATTAGTAGATGTAGGTATATACGTGCACTTTGAAGGGTAAAGCAAGTGAAGGCGGTTGTTGGAGGTGGCAATGTCGGACAGGATATTGCCCCAGCAGTTACATCTTGGACAATTCCAACTTGAATGCTTTGCGTTGAGGTCCCCTCCCAGTATGAAATTGGTTCCCGCTCCGCGGATAAGTTTACCGATGTCGTTTCGAAACGTAGCTTTCTTTTCCGAGTTTCCATTTCCACCAGGGAAGTATACAGCAAAAAGTGTGATTGGGTGAGGATTTGATTCGATTACTACTCCTACAGCCTCGATTCACTTTAATTTGGGAGGTAATTTGACAGTGAGTTTTATTTTTTTGTTGATGAGAATTAATACTCCCCCGCCTTTTGCATCGCCCGGCCGGTCACATCTGTAGGATTGATAATTTGAAACAGGCAACCTTAAATCAGGTTTCAGATAAGTTTCTGTAATGAGCGCAATATCTATGCTTTCAGAATCTAGCAGATTCAACAGCTCAATAAATTTAGCCTTAATACCTCTAGCGTTCCAGGTAATTAGTTTTAGTGAAGTGAGGTTATTTACCAACATACAAGTACTTAATCGCTAATTGAGTAATTACATTAAATTGCTCAGATCTATTTGTGCAGGAGCTCAACTGTGATATTAGTTAAGTGAGCGAAGAATTTATTTCGGTAAAAGTAAATAAGTTGGCTGTATGATTCGAATTTGTGTTTCTTAACGCATTAGCGTAACCTGAGACAGCATTGCTTCGACCAAGATTTGGATGACCGGGTAGTGTTGGGAAGTCAGCTGCGTTTAAATTAAAGTTTGTGCTACTGCCAGTGCCGACAGCTCGGCGCGCACTTATTCGGGCACTTGAATGGTTGCGATTGTTTGGCTGTGAGCAAGCTCCTAGTCTACTCCGCATCTCCACGAAGTGCAGCCTGTGTAAACAACTAGGGTCAGTGCCGTCAGTGGATTTGTGCGGGCCTTTGCAATATGCACAAACTAGCTGATTTTGGGAAGTGCAGTCTTCCTCGCGGTTTCCTGCACACTTCGGACAGAATGTTTTAACATTGCAGTGCTTGGCTCCGTGCCCGAACATTTGACAGTTGTGGCACTGCGTAACTTTGTTTGGGTTGTGTCGTTTGTATTCCCAACGGATGATGGTGTTGAACAGAACATTCTTTGTTTGCCTCAGCTTAGGCAACGTCGTTGAGCCTCTTTCGAAGTATACGATGTATATGTTCTGCTTGTTTTTCGTTACAACAGATTTAACGTCAAGACATTGAAAACCGGTCTCAAGAAGATCACTTTTAATATCTGTTGGCTCGTAGTCATCAAGCCCGACGAGAACTGCTTTGAAAGGTGTTTTGTTTTTCTGTTCATGCGAAAAGAATTCAATGTTTGCTTTTTTGAGTTCAAGCTGTACTTTATCGTAAGAGGCACAAGATGAACATTGTAATTTAATCCCAATTGATATATTTTTTATGACATAATCAGCAACCGAGATCACGTTCAGGAGTGATTTTATGGCACTTGATTTTTGCTTCAAGATAAAGATTGGTGGAGGGGTCTCGCGATGAGGAGATGGGATATTATTATCAGTGACATCATCGTCACTAAGTAGCTGAAGTGGAGCGAAGTAATTTTCACTATTGCTGGAAGATCGTTTCGGGTTCGAGACCGCACTTTTCCGCTTCTTATTCATGTTATAAAATGATTTTACCACTGAACAATGAGCGTGAGGGAGATTAATATCTCCCCCAATTTTTCTTTTTCATATAGTTTATAATATCAACAAAACTTAGAGATACACACAACCGAAGCTCAAATTCAAAAGAGCCAAAGTAGGTCCGCTATTTCGACAATCAAGATTGTACTGTTTTCCGCGAATATACGTCGCATTCACAACTAAACTAGACTTGCATATAAGCGTCAGCAGAATATGACTATTCCGACTGAACTCACAGCATTAAAATGCAACATTTCTGGACACGTCTAACTTTTTGCAGTTCGTAAAGATTTGTGTGATGCTACTAGCAAAATAAATGTACCAGTAGCCTATCTTATAATTCCTCGATAAAATGAAGGATTAAGTAAATCATTACTTCTTTGGAATAATTTTGACGAAAGAGTTAGCATCGTAAGAGCTCAACACGATAGCGCAGCTGCAGGAAGGACATAATGGAAACAGTATTTGCTAGAGCCTAACCAAAAGTGTCAAAAGTAGTAGTTCTAAATTCTAATTTATAAGCAACATATAAAGAGAATATTTGCATTTTTCCACCTCCCCCACGAATTGTACGTTGCCGTCATCCATCGCGCTTGCAAAAACGACTAGTCATTCGACTTGAGGCCTGCAATGCACAACGCTTGAGACGCACTCAACGTGAACCGACTACGCTTCTCACTCTTCACGATAGGCTAACGCTCCGTTGATTCACATAGGTTGTGACGACCAAGCGTAGAAATATCGCATCTACGACGATAGCTCAACGACCCGTGTGCGGATTGCCTAAGAGTCGGTAAAAATGAGTACCAAAATTCAAAGAGGATTAATATATCCAACTTTTTTTAAAACTTGAAAAACTTTGGAATTCTTCAGCGGATCGAACTGATAATAACGTAAGTAGTCAACTTTATGTGAATGTTTCAGAAAATGAATTTTAGACTGTTGAAAATGAAAGAAGGCGTAGTTCATACTAATTATATATTATGTTGCTTGAAGTGTGTTAAATGTTGTACAGGAAATACTAAGGACAGAAACTTTCGCGCCATCCAGTAGTTTCTGGCCAAAATGTTACATCCGTTACCAATTTGATATTTTATTTAATATCAAACTTCCTTACGACAACTGATGCTTATCATGAATTGTTCAGAAAATATATTACGATTAATACAATGGAAAGTGTGTAATGTGAAACATTTAAAAAAATTAAAATTGAAATTTTCTTAGCAAATTCTTCTCATATATTTTCTTTCTTTTGTGATTAATTGTAATTTTTTGAACTTATTTCATACTTTTTTCTATTTTCTGGCCAAAAAAACTTACTTCATCCATTTCCAATTCGTATTTTTTTTTTTAAATATAACACTGCCGAACGACAACTGATGCTTATCATAAAATCTATGAAGCTATATGAAAGCTCACACACTTAACCGACACGTCACGCTACAACTACGTACATCATTTGTCGGATTGGATTGAATTCGAACATCCCAAACGACAAAAATTTTTTGCTATCCTGTCGTGTAGTGACGTGTTGGTCAAGTGTGCGGGCGTTCATACAATTACATATAATTTATTCTCACGAGTTTTTGTCGTGTCGTGTTGTGACGTGTCATGTCGGAATAGTGTGCGATATGCTTAACTCGGCGGGTGCACCCCACAGTGCTTATTGAATTCATTCTGATTCAACTCGTCGAAAATTCCAAAATTTCCGCTTGAATTCTGCATGTTTCTGTACCGATAGGAGAAAAATAGTCCAAATGAATTCCGTTTGAGTTCTTCTATATAAAATTTTGGATAAAAGAACTAAAATTTAATTCAATTCAATACCTATAAAAAACAAGACTAACGAATGGAAAGTTTAACTAAAAAATACTGGTGTGAAAAACAATTTCAACAACCTCAACATGTTATAGTAGAGCACAAATACCAAGAAACAATTCAAAAAACTTTCCATCAATACGACTTTAAAAACACAGTGTTATATAAATGTTCGTAGTTTTCCACATCTAGTAAACAAACGTCCATAGCGCAAGATAAAATCTTGACGAAAAACATAAGTAATTCTTATCCTTAACACAAATTGATTTCCCTTGATACGAAAAAATACGAAATGCTGTTTTTATCAACCGAAATATTTCCAGCGTACATTCATTGTTGTTTTTGTTTCGATTGTCGAGGAAATAACAGAATAGAATGAAAAGTGGAAAATATCGTAAATGTCCTATCAAGACTTTTTGCTTTATATTTGAGAAAACTCATCGTTTTTGACCCTGTTTTTAAATCAGCAGTACTTTCAAGCATGACTGGCTCCGTCGAGCCGGTTTGTATCCCATCGACAAGCCGGTTTGTGTCCCATCGACAAGCAGCCTAAACGAATAGCAGCGATTATTGATTTTGAAAGGATATATGTTTCCATTGTAGTTTATTCTCTTTAAAAAAACAAACAATGATTTCTCTAATGTAGGAAATACATATTGCCCCAAGCAAGACCAAAAGAGGCTATGGCCAATAGTTGTACACCCCCTTGGTGCGAGCTGGCCTGATTTTGGGCTCACTCCCAGCCTGAGTGGATTTTTGGCCAATATGTTTTGCCAACATATTGGGCCTATATGTATTTGAAGAGGAACCGGAATTTTGATGCTAAAAATAAATAATTAATAACTTTGTTGCTAATTGAATGCTTCTCAAAATATATACATAAAAACATTGTTGATAGAGTCAAGAGGACTAATACATTTTCCCTATCGTTTACCCATGCAAAATATCCTGTTTCGATATTTCATTTGCAATGAAAGTAGTCCCACCGTATCCTGCTCTCTCTTTACTCTATTGAATCCACATAACGGTTTGAGTAAGTTTAAGCATTATCCTACACAATACACAACAGGAAACTTCCAAGCGATATTGGTTGGGGATAATGAGGTGTGAAAACGTCGTCTCTAATGAAAGTGATCAAGATGTGAAATATTGTTTTTCCGATTTTTTCCTTCGGAGCAGCACGAGTATATTGATATATGTATGTTACATACAATGGAGTGAGTACTAAATGATTTATTTACTGAGATGGAAACTTAACGGCTGTGCAGCATGGAATCTGCTTGTGAAGTTGAGCCCATATTTCAATCATCTTGATATTTTCTGCCTACTACATTTATGTCATGATGGATTTCGGCAGTATGTTTTCTTAGTTCAACTGAGCATTTGTTTTTAACGAGAAATTTGTCGATAATTCATTGGTATTTGTGATACTTATAGATTTTCTGTTTACGCTCATGCTACTGTGCTGAAAACAAATAAACGTAGCGTCTATTTACCTTTATCAATAATTTTTATGTTTATTGTGTTAATATTAAAGTCACTCAAGTGTTGCTAATTCAACAACAGTTGAGATAACGGCGTTAACGGTAGCATTAGTTACGTCTATTTCAAAAATCAAACGGGTGTGGTGTTTATCGGGAAAAACAGAGTTCCGAAATAAATTTTCACAAGCAAATTACGGGATCAGGTAAATTAAAATCAATTCGAAAGTTCATTCATCATTGGCAGCAATTATTGATTATATAGACTATATTATACATGTACAATAGGTTTCGAGGCATCATTGAATCGTCCATTGAAGCCAACTCATTCAAATTGAAAAACGTACGATTGGCAATAAAAGCGTAAAACAAAGGAAATCATTAAGTACTTCCTATAATGAATGATACGGTGCATGTGTATTTCGTTGAAAAGTTGGGGAGCGTCGATATAAACGAAGAAGTATGTATGTAAATCCCTTTGGAAATTATATATTGCATCCAAAGTGTGAATTAAGAGCAGTCGTTTTTTATACGCGAATCAAATTTTTGATGGCCCACAATGCCGAAATATTCATCAAGTCATAGTCTGCCCGATGTGTGAGATCTCTCCGATTCTCACGATGCCTTCGGACGCTCGGGTGCCCTTCCTCGACTTCAGAAGAAGGTACGAAGTAATTCTCTTAAGCAGAAGTAACTGGGATGATCCAGATGTGTGTACCAGGGGATATTCGGAGATCTTCTTCACGGACGGCTCGAGGTCAGATAGTAGATCTGGAGCTAGGGTCTATCTACATTCATCGAATGGCAGATGGGCTTTCTCTCTTGGAGAGCACGCTTCGGTTTTTCAAGCAGAAATATTTGCTATCCTGAGAGCTGCTTGTTGGGCAATTGAAGAAAGATGGAGGGGAAAGAGCATTGCTATTTGCAGTGACAGTCAAGCTGCACTGATGGCGCTGCGCAGACCCCTGACAAACTCGAAAATTGTCCAAGAGTGCAGAGCACCATTGAACTCTGTCGCCAGATTCAATAGGGTGCATCTGCTCTGGGTACCGGGGCACTGTGGTGTTGAGGGGAATGAAATTGCTAACGTCATTGCGAAGCAAGGTTCGGGACTTCCACTACGGGGCCCTGAACCCGCCTTGGGTGTGCCGACCGCATCTGCACGTGCCATTATTCGAAAGTGGGTAGATGATGCTCACAAAGATAGATGGACGGCTGCCGGTGTGGTCAGGCACACGAAGGTATTCCTTTCAGAACCCAACCATGTGACTGCGGGATTCTTGCTCAATAAGAGCAGGAAAGTTTGCAGGGCCATGGTGGGTATTCTGACTGGACACAACTGCCTAGGAGGACATATGTACCGAATAGGTGTTGCACAGGATGACCTCTGTTCATCCTGTCTAAAAGAGGCTGACTCTGCGGAGCGTTTGCTCTGTGAATGCCCAGCGTTTGCGCGTCTCAGTGATCCTAGACTTTATCAAGAAGTCTGGGAAACTATGGTAGGCAGGGGGAAATGAGTAAAATGGGCCCTTTGGGCTCAGTGCTTAGAGGTGCCAATGCGCCTCTCCCCCAACTCACACACAAACACACACACAGTCTGTCCAATATGTCAAGGATCAATTTGCTCGAGAAAACGCTAATTTGATTTAGAACTATGTAGTTCGTTGACATTGAAGCATAAAAAAACTCTAGCATATAGGAATCGCTAGAAACACTGATTTTCGAAGATCAAAAGTACTAACTTGGTGTTTTTAAAATAATTATCACAGTGTTTGCATGTCGGTTTAAAAAAACGGTTATTAAGAAGTACTAAACTATAGCCGCAATACATGCAAAATAAAACTACGAAGGATTACTCGTTCGCTCAATTGGGAAATCAGTCTGTAAAATATCAAACCGTTGATGAGTAACACACCCAGTGGCTGCAGCTTACTACAAACACACATCTAAAAACACACATATGCACAACTAGTTAACTATGCACGTCGATCAACGAGCCTGTAACAATGAGCCCTATTCTGAGAGTCACCTCACATGACGAATGAAGTGACTTTCTCGATCTCGTATTCTGAGAGTCATGTGAAGTGACTTCATCTCAGCTCAAGTGACGTTTTCGATCTGTTTTCGATCCGGATATTCCAAGAGTCACATGAGGTTTAATTTTCAGTCACTCGATAATGTCAGTGTGCTAGAAATTAAGATTTTCATAAAACGACGAAGAATTTTGACGAATATTGGATCGTCAATTATGGAAAAAAAAGTAAGTAAATTTTATTTTGGAGATAGTTATGGGCCCTATTCTGAGAATCACCTCATGTGACAAATGAAGTGACTCTCTTGATTTCGTATTCTGAAAGTCACGTGAGGTGACTTCATCTGACCTCAAGTGACATTTTCGATTTATCGGCTATTCCGAGAGTCACATGAAGTGACGAGAGTCACGTGAAGTGAGATTTTCAGTCACTTCATAGTATCAAGTGACTGTCGACAGAAGTGATGTGAATTTATATTTTGAATAAAATGAAGAAGAATTTTGACGAAATACAAAAATCTTACTTTGAGGTTATTTATATCTTTTTATTTGAATAATGCGGCTAAACTCGACTACGTGTTCGCCATAGCCGTTAGACGATTTTCCTGATAAATGTTTGGCTCGTATGTTTGTTATTTGGTTTTTGTGTGTGTTCATTTTTGGGGTGTTTTATGTTTGTTTGGTGGTTTTTCTATAGTGTTCTAGTGTTTTTCTATGTTGTTCTTCTTGAATTATTGATTTTTACTAGATAAAAAGTAACCAACAAGCGACAATTCGAATGCCTTATTGAACTGATGCAGAGTCATCCACAAAACCTGAAAGAAACCTGAATACATGAAAACCGCTTTAATATTCACCAATGCTTTTTCCTAATCACTATATTTTTAATCTTGTATAGCAAGTTTTAGTACACCTGGTCCACTTGTAAATAACTTCCTCTTTTTTATTTCACTAATCATTTGATTACCCCTGGCAATTTCCTATTTGCGTTCGATTTTCTTATGCCGAATTTACTTAGTTCAGGAAAAGTATTTGGTCTCGCAAAGCAGCAAACCAGCTCAGCAGAAGACGGTGTATCATTTACAGCTACCTGTTCGTCAATTCCATCATGCGCTAATTTTTAAAGAAGTTATCTTTGAGGGATTTAAAAATGTGGGAAGACGTTATACACTTCTTTGTAGTATCATATCAACCATTTCTTACTCAAAGGAACAAATAGCATTTTCTGACAGCATTATCTATAGCACCAATGATGAAAATGCTCAGTGCTGGCAACATTTGTCCAACACAGCAGCAATAAATCTACCATAACATGCTCATGCATAATCAATCTATCCTTTGAATTTCGTTTTCATCCGAGGACATTATTGAAAGTTTCAGAACTATGTCTGGGGTTGCCATCCGAAAAATTTCTAAAACTCGGAAAATTTAAATATCGGTTGCATATTTTATTGTAAATGCTTTGCTTATGAATACAAAATGGAAGCATCTGTTGGTGCAATATTTACGAAATAGTTTGGTTCTGGTAATCATGTGCTAGCCCCATAGCTGCTTCACGTTGTATTTAGCCTACCCTGTGAATTTCATTTCGATTGAATGGCTGCGTTGTAATTTATAAGAGTGAATATAATTTTAGGGCTACCACCGTCCAAACTATTTAAATTTTCAAACGTAAATATTTGTTGCTAATTGTCATTGCAGGATCATTCCCATTTGGAAATTGTATGACAACATCGCTCGATAAAGAAATGTCAATAAATTACGGCTTGCCAGCTACGATGAGTAGCTGGCAACCCTTTCACGGGTTTTCAACAAAATTCCTACAGAATTAGAAACGCAACTAGATATGCTTATCACATGAATTTCGTTTTGATTTCGTCACTGCATCGGAAGTTATAGGGAAAAAATCTTTATTTTCCGGAAAAAATCTTTATTTTTTAGCAAATTTACAATACATAGGAGACAGAAATTGCCGTAGCTGGCGTCCCTATTCTAATTTTTCAGCCAAATTTCTATGAAATCTATCTTGGAGTAAGGTTCACCTACTGCGTGAATTTCGTTAAAATCTGGTGGCTAGATCGTAAGCTTTAGGCCAAAGACTAGTTTTATTTTTCCCAGCGATTTTTCCAAATTGCATCACTGCCACAGTGTTGCCTTTATTTCAAAATCACTCCTGTCAGACCTGGTCCTAGCTAATTCCAACATGTCCTGTAAATTTCATATTGATCACATTATCCGATCGTCAGTTCTCGTAAACAGAAGTGTTAAGTGCTGAAAATAGAGGTAATTTGATAACAGCTTGCCGATCTTGTTTACCGCGGAATTAAGAAAATTTTTGTCTGATTTGGTGGACAAAAGTCAAGATTTATCAACATTTCAATTTATTTTCAAAAATCAAAAATTTTTCAGGGAGGTCGATGATTTGAAGGATTTTTTTCAGGGGCCTGCTGTAGCTACAGACAAGCCCGTACAGTCTTAAAAGTCCATGTGTGTTAAATTCTAGTCTACATCAATACGCTCTGAAAATTTCACGATGATCCGTTGTTTTTCTTAGAAGTTATGACAAACCGAATTTTGAAAAAAAATCCTTGCCTACTTTTAGGCACTCAGCGCCTACACAAGACTCAAAATTTCCAATTTTTTATCATAAGCAAACTAAAAACAAAATAAGTTTTCATTCCTACTACTTATTTTTAACAAAAATTTACACTGCTTGGAAATATAGGAGTACCTGAAAAATCACTAAAATGCCCGCCGCCACCAAAAAATTTTAGATATCTTAATTCTAGCAAATCATGGACCTACCCACTATAAACATTTCAGCTCAATCGAATCGGCCACTCCAGAGATGATCTCCCTGAATTATTTACCTGATTGATATATATATATATATATATATATATATATATATATATATATATATATATATATATATATATATATATATATATTGTGTATATATATATATATATATATATATATATATATATATATATATATATATATATATATATATATATATATATATCAGGAATTTTCGGCGAAGCGAGTTTAATAGTAATTTTCTTCGAAAATTAGTAAAAATGTGACCTCGTCAAGAATCAGCGAGCACGTGGACTGTTATCCAAGTACGACGAAATTAAACTTCCGAGAATATCGATTCCTATGTTTTCTGGAGATAATTTGGCATGGGCACCATTTTACATGTTTAAATCTCTGATCCGTAATAATGAGCATTTATCATCCGTGCGTAAATTACAATATTTGAAGGCGCATCTGTCAGGAGCAGAGAAAACCCTTCAAAGTAATACCCCAATCATGGATGCGAATTATGATCCTGCTTGGAATACCTTAGTCAGGAGGTATGAAAAAAAGGATTTTGGTAAAAGCCCAGTTGGATATATTATTCAACCACCCTATGGTTAGTCAGGAATCTCCTAAAGGCATGAACAGTTTGCTCGACAAAACTTCCAAATGCCTAGCAGCTCTTGAAAAGCTTAATATAAATACCGCCTCTTGGAATCCGTATATCGTTAATTTTCTCAGCCAAAGACTATCATATGAGACAATTGAAACTTGGGAACAATCACATAGTACATAGGTTGAACTGAAAATTTGAGAGGAGTTAAAGCAGTTTCTGGAAACCCGTTTCCGTACGTTGGAAGTGATCAATGCAAATAAGCGTCGAATAGTACCCAAAGAGATCCGAGGTGTGATGTAATAAGAAAGATCGGGGAATACAACCCAAATTTTTCAATAAGCAACAATTCCTTCATACTTTTTTCAGCTCTGTAGAGAATTTTATGCTAATCGGCAATGTCCAAAATATTTAGGCCTTGAGCATTAAGCAAAATTAGATCGAATTAAATATCAAGGTCTTCGCATGAACTGTTTGGGAAAAGATCATTTTATCGCTAAATGTTCAAGTAATTTGAAAAGTAATATCTACGAAAAGGCGCATCATGCTACGTTGCTCAAAGAAAGAAACTCAGTCTACAGTCAGCGGAAAGAAAATCAAAATCATACTCCTCAACAGTCATTTATCGAAGAGCCTGGTGTAGAAACTCAGCCGACTACTCAATTTTTCGTCATGAATCAAGGTTCAGAGTCCAAAAGAATCTTGTTGCTACAGCGTGAGTCACTGTCATCTCACCATCAACAATAGTTCCAACCATAGATTCTAAAATAAAGATCATTCAAGTTGAGGCCTTTATTGTCACAAAAATTACAAATGGACTGCCAAGTCAACATCTAGCAGGAACTAAATGGTTTCATCTGGAAGGATTACCGCTGGCTGACCCTACATTTGAACACCCAAGACGAATAAACTTAGACGAATAGACGAAACGGACCCGCTGGAACTCCCATAAGTCAGTACACCATATTTGGCTGGATTATTTATGGTCAAGCATCCCATCAATCTATTCAAGCTTAACATTGTTAGTGTAAATGAAAATCTTAAGTTGTCTTGGGAGTTGGAGGAATTGCCCTGTAACAGCTCATCTCTCTAATGAGGAACAACGCTGTGAACAACATATCATAGAAAACCATGTAAGAAGGGATGATAAGAGGTATCAAGTTCGTTTACCATTTGATGAAAAGCAAGTGCAACTGGGTTCATCTAGAAAAATGGCCATCATCAGAATGATTCAACTCGAAAAACGCTTGAAACGAGAATACAGAAATTGTATCAAAGAGTAACTTGATCTAATTCAGATGGAACCCACAAACACAAGGGAAACCGAATTCCAAAAACACAATGAGCTTGATAACTCGTATTACATTTGTACATATTTACCACATCATGCAGTTGTCAAATTGAGGAGCACAAGTACTAAAGTACGCGTCGTTTTTGATGCCTCGCAAACAACAAGTAACGGAAAATCATTCAATGATGTATTACTAAAAGAATCGTTCTTTTCGATCCTAATGCATTGCAGAAAATATGAAATTGCATTTATCGCCGATGTTCATAAAATGTATCGACATCCATCCTGACGGTAGTGACTACCAAAGGATAATATGGATAGATTGACCAGACAAACCTTTTCCCGATTACAAATTAACCACCGTAACTTTCGGAACAAAAAGCGCACCGTATTTAGGGATACGGACAATGCATCAATTAGCAAAAGGTAAACAACATAATTACCCTGTTGGAATAGAGGCAGTACTCAATGATTTTTATGTTGACGATTTGTTCTCTGAAGGTAACAGCATTGAAGAAGCAACACGTAAACAATGACAAATTCGAAGTCTGTTGGAGAGTAGTAGGCTAGAATTCCGACAGTGGGCTTTCAACAATGAATTACTCTTACAAGCTATTCCTGAGAAATTTCGAGAAGTTAACTTACCATATTCAGTTGATGGCCATAGAGGCTTCGGGAATATTATGTAATCCTCGAGATGATTGTTTATCATACAAGGTGCGAATTGAAGACACGTTGCAAACTTGAACGAAACGAACGATATTATTTGAAATAGCCAAACTATTTGACCCGCTCGGATGGCTCACACCCGTGACTATATTACCAACACTTTCATTAATAAAAGAATGTCCAATATCCATCCATTGTCCGAAGAATGTTCATGGAATCGTGTCCCAACCGAAACAAATCCTGCTAAATGTGCCAGTAGAGGAGTATCACCTGAAAAAATGAAGAATTATGTCATCTGGTGGAAAAGAGCACAATGGTTAAAAGGGGCAAAAGACACGTGCCCTAGAAAAAGAGACGATATTGTGACAATAATGGGATTACATAAAAGAACAAAAACTTTACATGTGCAAATTATGGATGATTCCCACGAACTATGTAGCACTTGCAAACGATCTCCAACTTGTCTGCGACTTTTCACTGTTGCAAACGTGGTCAACAATACCTTGTAACCACGCTCACTTCACAGGGGTTGGTAGCCATGAAAAGATAGCGAGGCGGAAAGACCATGTGTCAAAGAGTTGTCCGAGAGGTGGTGAGCTGCGGCCAGGTAGAAGTCGGATCGGGGAGCTGCTACCGATATCGGAGAGAATTCAAGGCATGGGCGGCACCACACCCAAGTTTCCAGGAAGCGGACTCCCGGAGACAAGAAACTTTGTAAACCAGAGGGAAGATGAAGTTCAATGCACGGGTGCCGTAAGTAAGCGTGGGACACTGATGCAGGATATCGCAGGATTTTCCCCAAGTAAGTGGCCTAGAATAAGAGTGAGCAGCCTCGTCACCTTGACGTCGGTTTTTATGAGTTCCCGAGCATTGGAAGATAGTGCGCGTTCAAAACCACCTCACGACAAGATCCAAACGGCCTGGCGGAAAATATTAGGCAAACATTGTCGGGTGTAAGGAAAGTTGATAACATCGAGAATCGATCGCGGAGAGTCCGACGATGCACCAACCCAAATTTTGCACGATTTGAATGGTGCGCTGACGTGAAGTTGGCCATGCACGTGCTGTAGAATAATTAACACTCGGCACTTCTAAACGTGAAAAATTGATTTGGCAGCTGCTTCAGCAACCGTAAAGAGAAGCCCCGGCCTGAGTCGTGTAGGGCTTCCGTTAACAAGGTGGTAGAACGATATTCAAAATACGAAAGAGAATCCGAGCGACCAACGTAATGGCGGCGAATAAACGGGCAGCAGACCAGTAGAAGTGGAAAATTATCCTCAAGTCCTCACACCCGTCGGACACAAGGCCAAACCAGATTCAAAGAAGATATCACGGAGTATCAACACCAGATAAATGAATCTCGTTAAATTTCCATAACTAGCAGTCACAAATACGCGGGAAAATAAGCCGGGAAATACCTATCGCAGCTATTAGATATTAAGAGCTGTCATCAAAGTATTAAGGTTGTAATTTAGTAACTAATAATATCGTTTTGATAACGTTCACATTGGATGACGTAAAGCATTCGGCCAAGCACATCACCTATTATGGTTGGTGATACGGACCCGTATAGAAACAATAACAGGCTGGACCTCTTCAGTTATATTATACAGAAAGCAATAGTACCCTAAATGTTCGCTACTTTATAAGTGGGGAAAAAAAAGGAAAAATCGAACAGAATAGTAACCAAACTGAAACATTACTAAATCTGCTAAAAGGGATAGTTATTATTAAATGATACATATACATTTTGTTTGAATGGAACGATTCATCAGGCTAGTGGGGTTGTTATGTTCTTCACGGTCTAATAATTTCATTTGAGATACAGTTTGGAACGAATTGCACTGGCAACTTTTGTTTATCGAATGCTTCCGTCATCAGATCTGGAGTCCTCATGCGATAGTTTTTATTAAGTATATTCTCACTAGGCTATAGTAACAAGACAGCTAATTGAATTAATTGATTTTATTAACTATTATTATATAAATATTTCATACATGCTCGTTTATAGTGCAGTATAGCAATTTGAACTCAATCTCATGTGGTCAAATCTAGAGAGAGCCTTGGATGTCTTCTTCTCGTTGACATTGTTTTTTTTTTTGTTCGATATTTGTTGGTTGCAGCTCTCTTTTGGATAGGACCTCTTTGACTATCCGTGTTTAGCCATTTCGCTTGCACCAACCATAAATCTTTGGATTCCTGATCCTGGTAGCTAAATCGAATACACTAAAGATTTAAAAGTTTAAAACTAATCTTCAATCGCTGATTAAAATATACTGACCTCCTGCGAATCGCATCTTCGAGTCTAAAGAAAAAAAAATGACTTCATTAACATAAAGTAAATGTGAGGCAGTTAAATATGCTTTAAGGATTGAATAGCTGTTGTTATGCCACTTTATAAAGCATTATATGCATACAATGCTTTGTGGTCGAGTAAACTGTAAAGATTTAAGTTTAAAGAAAATTAATCAGTGACTAAACAGATTCATAAGATATTCTAAAAAAAATATTAATAAGTACATTTATCTTTCTATCATAGGTTAAACGTCATATTACTTATATAATGTCTCTTCTACGTTTCGAGCATTCTGGGAGACTTTATTTTCTTTTTAAAATATTTTACACAGATTGAATGAAGAATGCACACATGTTTTTCTCTTTTGCATATTTAGAGTATGATTCAAATATATCGTCTATGTTATTAAGATATATAATATTTTCGTTCAATAATGGCCGTGTTCGAGTCGGTAGAATTTACCATCGTCTGTTTTGTTTGAATTCTCTAAACGAGGGTATTAACAATAATATTAACTAAATACTGGATTAACTAATTACAACAATAAAAACTGAGCTGGAAAATTGCTATTTGCAGTAACATAAATCTTACAAAATGGAAGACTGAACGAAAATATTGTTGTTGATATGGAACCTAAAAGCTACTGTCCCTGCTATGAATACTTGCAATTTTAGCAAAAAAAACAAATCCCAGAAAATTTGCGCAAATTTCTTCGTTTTGTTTTGAAAGAATTTGAATGGTTTTTTTTTCTTAATGTCAAGTTATAAGGGCCATAGAGAATAAAAAATAACCTGAATTAAGTAAAGTTTTTCTTAGTGTGAGCCTATTAGGGGGTAGACTTTTTGCACTATACATTCATATGTTGTAGAGCATAAGAATTAAGCAAGATTACATGTTAGTAATGAATTAAAACAAAAGAAAAAAAAGGGGGAAAAACCCTCCGATTAACCTAATTCAGTGATTCTGAATGATTTTTTTCTGTATTTTTGGGTAGAATAAAGTAAAAAAAAAATGTTTTGTTAACTGTAAACCTTGGGCCTTCTTATTAGGCAACAGTCCGTGAAGGCCTTTCTTCCTTTTCAGGGTCCGTTTCAGGTCTGGCTGGCCGATCAAAGGAATGATGTAGTGTTTTTGTGAATATTCAGCAGTTTTTCTTACAAGGGAGGGATATTGTCCAAACATGTTAGTTTTCATTTTTGTATTAGATTTTGGGTTTTGATGATGGCCAATATCAGTGGGTGGAGGACCCCAAACCATCGGGGTCAGGGCTCCGCCACCATCGGGGCCCCGGGCTGTCTGCCTTACCCGGGTTCCTCTTTTCCTTCTTCCTTTTTTTCAGATTTTCAATTTTCTGGCTCCGTGCGTCGTCACGAGCACTGGGTCTGCTTAGTCAGCCCATGTTGCAGAGCCACGAGTGATTTCCTTTACGAAACAATGGCCCCTTTTGTCCCTTGGGTATTTCTATATATACCAGTTTGCGGCTACGATATTATGACGGATGAATAATACGTAGCATCCCATTTTTCTTGAGAGCTGACCAACCTCATTTTTCATGAATCACCACCCAGCCGCAGTGAGCTAGCAAAGCGGCACCCCAGCATCCGTCGGAGCTGGTTAAAGGGTGCTCCGCTAATGCAGACGAGGGGCTTTCACGGCCATTTCTAGGGCACCCTGCTCCCGGGGCAATTCTTTTTTTTTAATTTGCCTATCGAATGGCAGTAGCCATTCACTTCTGTCGGACCTTAGCCATCTTGGTTCTGGACTTCGGTCTGGTTCTGAATTGTGCTAAGGCCGACAAACGCTCAATTCAAATTTCCGCTGCAACTACTTGAAAGAGTCTTATCCTTTTCAAGATTTATTAGAGTAACTGCTTATTGTCAACGTTCGATAAGAAATGTTTAAAAGCCTCTGCAAAATCAAAAGCTAAAATATCCCAAGTCTGAAAGACTTCAGTCTGGCGTAAAATTATGGAAAAGAACCGTGTAACAAAAAGTTTTCTTCGGAAATTAAGGCAATTCAAATTCAAAGACAAATATCTCGAAAAAGTCGGCTGATTGAATTACATCCATTCCTGAGCAGCGACAAATTAATTCAAATTGGGCGTCGACCTCAACATTCCTCATTGTCATATGCGGAACAAAATCCTATAATCTTACTTGAAAGAAGCTATTTGACCAAACTAATTATCGACAATTACCACAAGAAATCAATGCACGGAGGACTCCAACTCATGTTATCGTTATTGAGAAGAAAATTCTGGATACTTAACTCAAAAAATGCAATTCGAAGCCATATTCATCAATGTATTTTGTTTTTGATATGGTCAATGCTTAATATCATAGTGCGGATGCAACCATTTAAATTCTGAAGACTCAATTCAACGACTACTTTGCAATCTAAAATAAATTCTTTTGGACAGATCCCTCTTGGCATTTTGTCGTCAATAAAGTATTACATTATTTGTATTTCATCATCTAAAATAAATAGTTAGAAGTCTTAAATATGCGAGTAAGCAATTATATCGAGAACATACCCCTCATACTGGCTTCATCATATTAATATCCATTACTATATATAACTCCACACGTTGAAATCAGCATTAATTCAATAGAAACGAGACTTTTGTATCATGTTAACGATCAAACTTTCATGAAAGAGTTAGATTGGGGTTCCAAAGATTTTTGTTTACACCTGAACGTATATTCATGGCTTATAAATGATTTTCCAACCAAACTTATACTTTGGAAGACTAATAGCATCCATTAATGAAATTTCAAGGATGTGAATTTCTTCTCTTCGTAAGGTTTTAGTCGGTTTTCACTATAAAGTTTTTTATGATTAAGCGGTTCACTAGCTTATAAGTTCTTGAATTGGTTCTGAGAGAAGTTGTGAAGTTCATCGTGATGATCTCACAAACTTTGAACCGCCTATCTGCTACGCTTCTGTGGAAGAAATTAATATTTACGACGCAGTCACATGATAGCAATTGACTTTTTGCACAAATCACAACCAAACATTTAAATTCAAAGCTGCAGAAACTATTTGCCTCGTCTATTCTAACAAACACTAGAAAGCGTTTTCAGTTTTAAGTACTCCATTAAAACTCCATGCCACACAAATGGTTTAACTGCATTTGGTCTATGTCCAGCCAATAACAGCCACTGATCATAATTACGCTCCGTTAAATGCTTACTAGTCAAATTCGCATAATTATTCTTCTCCTCGACCGCAAACTATAGTCATCTTTGCGTGTCATCGTCATGAAAACTTTCCCATTTTCCGTTGTCATCGTTTCGTATGAGAAAATGAAGTTTGCGCAATAAGCAAGTTCCGTGAAGAGTTAAAGGAAAACTTTGACGTTGCTTTTTTTCGTAAATGGAAAACCCTCTTGGAAACCGGGAAGAAAACGAAGAAAAAAATGTGCGACCGAAATCAATTTCCTTTGTCCTTTCTGGGACTATTAATGTTTACAGCGTCTGCGGTTTAAGCCTTGCGAATCTCATCCTAAAGTGTCGTCTCTCGTTATGCTTAAGCGTAAGATGACAGCTAGGGTCGAAAAGTTTTTAATACAATTTTACTATCGATACTTCTCGCTACTTATAAATTGAAAAGTTTTGAGGGATTTTTTTGAAATAAAGGAAAAAAAATAGTTTCCTAGTTCTAGTGTGTTGCTTTGACTCCTGTGATGCATTGCATATACAGTTTGAAATGTGAACATGTTTCAAATGCAATTAATTAAAATTTGAAATGACGTTATTGGATACTAATTATACACTTAAAATGACTCAAAAAATCTGACGGTACAGATTAACTCGGCTACGTATTTCGATCATATGAGTAATAACAATCAATATTAATTAGCAATAATAACCAGAATAAAATATTCGAAAGCCTGGACACATCAATTTTTTGGTTAAAATCTTAATCTCGATATTTGGTTTGGAAAATAAAACAGCACATAATGAATTTCTATAAAAATTCACTCAATACCTATGTGCAACATTTTCGACTACAAACACGTAAAAATCCACACAAGTTTAATCTTCTTTTTTAAAAAAAACATAATAGAGGAAAGAAAAACAGAGCCGGTCAAAATAGGAAGAACAGAATAGAAATGTCTAGGTTTTCATAAAAACTCAAATTGTCTTGGAATGCAAAAGGGATCATAAAATATCCTGTAGACATCATTTGTTCAAAAAATTATAAGCAAATATCGAAAAAAACTGTTGGAAACTTTTTGAGAAATCAAATAACAAAGTAAAATAATGGACCAGTATTTATTTTGGCCGAGAAAAATATTTCTAACAGAAAGGATTGGGAAAGAAGGTGTTCTTTTTTTAAATTGGAATAAAGTTTTGACAGAGAAAGTATTGTAGAAGGCCCCCGCTAAACAGAAGATTGAGTGATATTATTGTTGTTATATTATTGTTGTTTTATTGTAAAAAAATAATTTTTCAAACATAAAAACCACACGGGGAACAGCTCCAATAACATATGTAAAGATATATTCACGTTGGTGTGTTGTTCCAATTCTGCTGCGTCAGCTACGTGTGAAGATGTTGTTTGGCAGAAAGGTAGTCCTTAAACCCCAGGCACGTTAGTCAGACCACCCGGTATTAATGCGGCGTCTATTAAAAGCCCTGCGTTTCGGCTGGAAGAACCAGCTTTTCGACGGGCTGGAAAGCCAGTTTGCAATATCAGGAATTAAAATATCTCTGACTATATGGTGTTTGTTTGACTCAACTTAGGTCAAAACAGTCAGGGATTTGATTGCAAGCCCTGACCCAGAGATTCCATACAAAATCCTCTACAAGGTGCCCTTATCGATAACTCTTGGGGAACCTCAACCTTTTTGGATCGATAACCTACGCAATTGCATATAGAGATGAAGCAGTTGGGAGGTTCTGCGGTTGGCAATGATCTATTAGGAACCCTTTGTCTGCAGATGCATCCAGAGTAGACACAGGCTTTTTGAGCCTGTTTCGCGGAAGCCAGCTTAGACAAACTAGCAGGAACGGCAGACAAAATTGCTAAAGTTTTTGTGCAGCCTCAATCACACGAGGTCACCGTTTCTCTACAGCAGTCAAAAGTAGCAGAGCTGACTAGACAGGTGGCCGCTCTCACCCAACTGGTTCACTGATAGCTGCAAATACGGTCAGTTTCTAAGTTCCACTCAAAAACCTGCTCGCAATCACGAAAACAAAACCAAAGTAAATACTCTAAAATCTGCTTCTATCATTTATGCTTCAACAAGGCTAGTTCCATGGAACTAAAAAGCTAAGTCACTACTCTGCTCAGAAGTTGAAATGGCGCGACCTATGAGCTAGCCGTCACCTAATTATTCACGACATATTATCCAAAAGACATCCTTGCTGACACTGGCACAGAAATTTCTGTGCTAACAGTACCAGAAACGTGAAGACTTCTACCTTCTGATCTTCGACTATAATTGACCTATATAGGCAAGGAGATTGCACTGGAACTGGCATTCTATCGTGATTTCTGATAGGATTTCATTATTACCGATGTCTCTCTAGACCCATTTTTGGCGTAGACCTCATTTATCACTATGGGCTAGTCGTCAATTTGGTAAACTCTACCATTAAAAATCCTCTAACTAAAGGCATGTACACTTCGTACATACTTTCAAACTCTAGGGTTTTGATTGAGGCATCCTCTGATCTACGGATACACACCCTTTTCCACAAATATAATGACAGCAAGGTCAATACAGGGTACTCACAGCCCTGCAAACACAAAGTTACAATATACACCTTCACCACTGGTCCTCCAATAGTGTCGAGACTACACTGACTTACATTTTATAAGCTCACAGTGGCTAAGAAATAAATTGATTTATGCCAATTCTCAAACAGTATCTGATAGCCTCCATTTGAAATTATCCGTATGCCATGTGGGAAATTGCATTCTTGCGGCAACTAAAGATGCCTTAACGACACACCTATCCCGGATAGATATCAGATCTTCATTATTCAAGATTTCTGTAGTGAGCTCCGTGGCAAAACAATCTTTTCAACAACAGACCTTACAAAGCCAAACCATCAAATCCCAGTCAAGCTGAACAATATTCCTCAAACCGTAATCTCCACGAAGTCTTACACGGACTGAATTTCTGCTTGAGCATATTTTTCAGCTGGAACAACTATTCCAAGCATTTGTGAGCCATGGTCTCATTATCAACTTATAGAAATATCACTATCTCTAAATACCCGAAAGGTGTTAAGCCTTCCGCAGATTGGGCTGAGGTAATTTCATCAGCCAAGGACCCAAAGACAGTTGAAGACTTAAGGGTATTTTTGGGTTTGGTCAATTTCTACCGTCACTTCTTTCATACAGCTGAGTTGCAGCAGCCACTCAATGCCTAACTTAGCGGCTCTGAAAAGTATTGCGCTAAAGCTAAAAACTGGTCACATGAAGCTAACAAAGCTCTATTGTCCTTCCCGGATTGAAATATATTGCTTGGTCTTTTCGCTGACGCTTCCGCAGCAGAAATGTCAATCCTCTGCGCAATATCTCGGTTTCTACTCGTCGGAATTAAGTGAAGCACAATAGAAGTATAGTGCATATGACCGTCAGCTTTTAGCAGCTTATCAGGGCATTTGCTATTTCTGAATGTTTTTGGAAGCCGAGAGGTTCACACTTTACACCGACCACAGACCACTGACTTTTGCATTCAAGCAAAAACCACAAAAGGCTAGCACCTCATCAGCTTAGACAGCATAGTTACATAAGTGAGCTCACTTTTGACATTCGGCATGTCTCTGGTTGCAGCAGCGTTATTGCCGATGTACACTGTTGTCTAGAAAAAATCATTCTGCACAGTATTCTTGACTGAGCTGCAATAGCATCGCCCTAAATATCGGGCACAGAGTTTCAAAAGATACAAAAAGACACATCTTCATAAGACAACCAACATTTAGCACCAACGTCGATATTTGCTGTGAAGTGTCTGGCCCAACCATACGACCTTACATTCCTCTCATGTTCAGAAAACAGGTGTTTCGCTTGGAACATAACATAACTCACTCTCAACCCCACCCTCACTTTCGATAAACAAGAACATTGCCACTGTCCGAGATTGTTCATCTTGTCAAAAATGCAAGACATCTAGACATGTGAGCAAACCTAAAACGACTATCTTACCTTTTAAGCTTATTCATGGAGACATAGTTGGTCCTTTAGCACACTAACAGGAATAAACTTATTGCCTTAGCATAATCGACCGTTTCACTCGTTAGCCAAAAGCACTTCCTTTGATCAGCATTATTGCCAATGTCTGTGCCTTTGCTCTACTAAGCACCAAAATTGCTAGATTTGAAGTTTTCCAATATATTATCATCAACCAGTGCAGACTATTTGAGTCAGCACTCCACGCTAAGCCTCGTCAACTTTAAGGCTTCCAACGCAATTGTATCACCCACAGGTCAACGGTTTCCTGGAAAGATGGCATCGTACACCAAAATCGGCTATCATGGCACACAACAAGGAGTTCTGGACCAGAAGACTGACCCTTATTTTTCATGAATTAAGATCTTGAATTCGAGAAGAACTCACAGCGTCGCCGATACAACTCCTGTGAGGAGAAAACCTGCATTTCTGTAGCTTATGTGTAGATCAAGCGACGTATGGTTTGAGTCAACGTCAATATGACCTGAAAATTTAAGGAAGATGAAAAATGACGTCGGGAGGATGTACTTTAAAGGGGGTTAAATATACACCTTTAAATATACACCTTTTTTTGCTTCTTCTACTCTTTTCTACTAGTAAAATTGACCATGTTGTGAGTATTTGAGCGTCCGTTGCTCCAAGCCGGATTTCCATACCTGCTGGAGAGCTGTGCGTTTTTCAGAAACTTGACATTTTTGAAGTCAGTGTACGCCATAACTTAACATATACAAAACCAAACGTTTTGAAATTTCGCACAACACTTTTCCACATAATTTTCCAGGTATCCTGTGAGCTATGTATATTGTTTTTTTTGTTTTTTTTTTGAAAAATTATAAATTTTGCAACAATCTAGCCAATTTTTTTTCAGCAAAATTCGGTTTTTTGGCTTCCGAGTGCTACGAAAAATTAAAAATCGAAGAAGAAAAAAATCTTCCCAGATTTACTTCAAGAAACATCTCCTTTAACAAATGCATTTTTATTTTTTTTATTTCAGATAATTAACACCGCAAAACAGCTTGTTTTCGAGGCGCCTCCGGAGATTCATTGTCACTCGCTTAATTTTCAATATTTCGCTATAAAAATTTAGAAAAATATTGCTCAAGTGTTGTGTTATTGAATGGAAACTCATTGAATAAGCTAACTCTGTCTGCACCACCAAAAAAAAAAAATTCTTAAAAATATGCCTTTTATTCACGGAACTAACCTTACCTTCTTTGTGCACTTGAGCTGCGCAGTGCGATCACTAGAATGAAGAACAGGAAGGCCACAAAAAGAAAGGCCTTTTGGTCTTTCGCTCAGAACAGAGAGACCTAAGGAAATGAAACAAGCGTACAAAATTTAGTGAAGCAATTTTACTACAAAGGTAAAATCTATAAATAGACCAAATCAAGATAATGGCTACCTCAGATATTCCCCTTGACTTCCCCGATACCTTAGTTCTACGAGCTTTTGTTGTTACTGTGTTACTAACTGTCAAATTTGCGTACACATGGCCTAATATCTTTCTCTATCCATCTCTTTCACTATCTCACTCTATCTTTCTGTTCGCGGAATAAGTGAATGTCAAATTCCCTTACTACTACTAACGCTCAGCCTTAGGCAAATTGCTTCAATTCTCACTGCCATTTTCATTTCCTTACATCTCTCTTCTGAGGTCTTTCAAAAAACTAACACGCTATCGTCGTGGCAACTGAATAATAAGTTATTTGCGAAGTAGAACATGATGAGATGACAAAAAAAAACTGAAATTGGTTTGCTGATTAGAAAAAGAGTTAAATCAGTGACTTTAATCTCGTTTGAGAGCTGAGAAGAGAGAGATATAAGGGAATGAAAACAGCATTGAGAATTGAAGTAATTTGCCTGAATCAGAGCGTTAGTGGTAGTGACGGAAAACTAGGGGTACTATGGGCAAATTCGACAGACTTTTACTCCGCGTACAGAAAGAAAGCGATAGAGATAGTAGGCCATGTGTACGCGAGTTGGACAAGTTACAACCAGTGTTGCCAGAAAATTTTCGATCATGGAGCCCAATTTAGTTTTAAAATAGCCCAAAAGAGCCCAACACTGCCAAACAATAGGTCGAGGCCAAAATTATGCCAAAAGTTTTTCTCATTAGATGTAAAAAAAACTTGGATCCATTTTAACATGGGTATTTATTTTTTGTTTATTTATATACAAATCTCTTATATAGTCGAATTATATTTACAGGTGTGTTTTTTGCACTTTTGGGGTGGGTAAGTTAAGCTAAGTTTAGGTAAGTACATTGAAAACAACAACAATCGTAGCGCTATTGTTGTTGTATTCAGTGTAATAACTTAACTTACCATAGCTTACCCTGCCCAAGAGTGCAAAAAAACTCACCTAATTTCATTTTCTGATGTAGTAAACGTGTAAATTGCCAAATTCAGTATTTGTATTGTATCTGGTGGTATTTTATAGTCGTTGCAACCTATTTTGTTGAAATTCGAGGGAATTAGAATTCGCATCAAAGATGTCGAAAAATTTAGTTGCATTTTATTTCAAATTTTAGTCTTTATGTTATTCATCATACTAAAACATGTATCGAACAATGCAATAATGCATCCGTGCTCAGTGTATTTTGACCATTTGCTCATACTTATGAGCTTTACAAGCACGGATTTAAATTTCAATCTTATTGCTGACCACTTTAGGCAGACGGTCAAATAATAGACTAGAAATAAAGTTTACTTTCAACTGGTATTTAAAACATGAAGTGACTATTTAAAGCATGAAGTGAAGATATTTTCGTTCAAGATTGAGGAAATCAATTGTGAATTCAACTTTATATATTTTTAGCAGTTGAAACTTGGGGTGGTCAGTGGAGCCCAAAAAGTCGCCAGTAGCCCAATATTAAATTTTGTCGCCAAATGCAACGGAAAGATAGCCCAATTGGCGAGAAATCGCCCAATCTGGCAACAGTGGTTACAACCGAAAACTCGTAGAACTTAGGCCACGGAGAAACCATAAGGCGTGTTTGAGGTAGTAATTCTCTCGATTTGTTTTATTTATAGATTTTATCTTTGTTGTAAAATTGCTTCACTAAATTTCGCATATGTACACGCATGTTTCATTTCCTTGAATCTCTCTGTTCTGAGCTTGAGAGGCATGCAAAACATCCCTTTCTAAGCACGAGTAAATACACTCTCATTTAATGCTACTGTTTGCTGTGAACACAGATGTAAGAGAGAATGAATTGGAAATCGCAGCCAGAGCATAAAGACTAACAGAGGATCATTTTGATCAATGTGTGGGTCATTGTGTTAGTACATCTATTATAAGGTATCCATAAGGAATGGTGAATATGTGGTTGTTGAAAAGATTCAAACCTGTCTCATTAGTTCTTCTAGCCTTTATTTTGTACTTGATGGGCATTCTCAAAGGTTGAGTAATAAGTTAATTGCCCATGACACAGGGAGTGACGAAGTGAATCGTCCCCAAATATTTGCACAATTTGGGGCCAAAATATCAAAGTGATGAACTTTAAATATATCGGCTCACAGACCATATTTCTGCATCCTTATATGAAAGATATATGAAACTCATGTTTAGTTTGGTCTTTAGTGCAAATACACAACTCATGCTTTATGTTTCGAAATGGTTCATTTGCACACAAGTTATCTCGAGGCTTTTTTGTAATATTTTCTTCGCTCGACTCAGGTCATTGGTCATAAGATATATATGAAACAATATTGTGTCAAATATTCATTATGCAAACTTTGTTTTTGAGGACGTTGCTGAAACTGTTGGTTGAGCATTGGCTGCATGTACGAAATGAAAATTACAGGTATTGCACCCAAAGCCCAGTAAATTGAACTTTTAAAATCTTTACGCAGAACATTTATATTTCATCGATTCTTATAATCGAAATAACCATTCCCACCTTTTCTCAATATTAGCAGATCTATTTACTCCTTTTGACTCAAGGCCGAATTTTATTTTTTCCTACCGTATTTTCCTTGACGATAATATTAAAGTGCCAAGTATGAGAAAAGTTCGAAAAGGGAATACATATTTCATTACCGATCAACTCTGGGAGCCATCAAATGCAGCAAGCATCTTCCTCGACTAACCACAAATGGGCACAAACAAACTGAGAAAGAGTACGGAAGGACCTCTCACAGGCATCAATCTATTGGACATCATTCCTTCACATAAAGTTTTGTTGTGATTCATATCGTTGTGTTGAAAAAATATCTGAATCTGAGCCATCTATTAACGGTCAGCATCGCGTGGACAGCTCGCAATAGACACGACGGATTGTTCTGACAGTAATAACACTTTAAGTAGTTTGTCATTATATGAGTTCACTTGGGTATGATAACTAAAATTTGTCGTAGATTATTTTATGAAACGATATGATTTTCATTGTGTTCGAGGCAGACTTAGAAGGAGAGCTACTCAATAATTTTAGCCGATCATTATCGAAAATGTGGATGGGACAGCAAGCCATGTCCTAATGAATGACTTTTATGAGACCAAATAAGTACGTACTTAATAATAGTTGAAATAAAATTTGAGTCTTCTTTGAATATATTTCAATAGAAACATTACCCAGAAAAACCGTTTACTAATTTTTTAAAAGAAACTAGAGAATCAGGATGAAAACTTTATTATGTGCATATGAAATTTAGTTTAATCTCGGCACCTGCAAACAGCCCTACTGCCACAATATCGGCCTGCGTGTCCGTGGCCTTGGCAATGCACAGCATAAAGTGATTCATGTTTAGAAAACTCCACACATCGCAAGTGTCGAGTTTTGCTTGGATATGCCGATCGTCTGGCCTGGCCAAACAGAAGCCGAGAACAGTGCTGCCATATATTTACGGGAAAACATCGCCAAAAAAGGGAGCTAGACAGCCAAAATTGCCACAAATCATCGAACAAAAGAATAATTTAACGATTTTGATAGTGATTCAATAGTATATTTATTGCTTTAAATTAATAACAGTAACAAAACATAAAAATGAAGTTTTAGAGCTTTTAGCAGAATTTCAAAAAGTAGATATGTATAAACATCTAACTAACATTAACAAGACAACAAAACGAATTACTTTGCGTACATTGCCATATTTTTATGGTACTCAAAGTTTTTTATTTGAAATTCTAAAATTTTCAGTTGAACTGTTTTTTTTTCATGTGGAAACAAACATTAGGGTCTATTGCGATTGTTGATTGGATGACCATTCGACTGTTGTCGTTTGAAACGATAAAATTTGATTTGGTATTGTGTAAGTGCAATCAACAAATATCTGTATTATTGTGAATTAAGATATGAGCTTCTGAATATTTTATATTTGGCACTTGTTGACAGCGTAAATCAGACGCGTTTATGATCGTCAGCCGTCATCCATGTAAAATACTATCGATAAGAAGCGTCTGTCAAATCGACACTTATCAAGCACAATCGACATTCACAATACCGAACTTCACAATCGACGAACAATCGCCGATAAGCATCGTCTATCGACTGTTTTCCGACAATCACAATCAACCCCATTTACATTTTCCCCGTTAAAATTAGCATTATAAGCGTAACTTTTATTTAAAAATTCTTACAATTAAAAGGTACTATAGCATCAAACACTTTTACTGTTTCAAACGACTTCTGCTCCAACAGTTAGAGCATTTATATTACATGTTATGTATTTTACGGATTTAAATTTGAGCTATAAATCAAAAATCTTCGCTATTGACATGAAAAAAAATCTTCGCTATGAAAATCTTGCATTGGGTTATATATTCTTCCAAATATCTGGCCACACTGCCGGTGAATGCCCGAGATTGCCAGAAATACCCAGGAAGCTTTTTTAGCTTTTGATTAATTTGTGTATTGAGGCCAAGGTCAGGGGGCGGAGAGACCCCCTATAATCTGGGGTCCGAGCCCCAATAACATCAGAAACCTGAGGCCGTCTGCCTCATCCTCGGGCCTGCTAAAAAGCGGCAGCTTTTCCCCGATATTACTATGGGTGGCAGCTTTTCCCCCATAACCAGCATCCGTTGGGGTCGGATTACAGAATGCTCCGCTCATGTGGACGAGGGGCCTTTGCGGCCATTTCTAGGGTATCCTGCTTCCGGGGCACTTCTTTTTTTCTGTTGTTGCCCGTGTTTCATGGTCCACCATCACTTTACCTGCCTGGCAGGCCCTCTTCTGAACTTCGGTTTAGTCGCGACGCCCCAAAGCAAACCTCTTGTTTCGTAAATCGCTACAAATGTCCAAGAGCTGGGAATGCCCGGGAATACCCGGATATATCCGGAAAACCGGATGCTCACAGGAGTGGCTTATAATTAAATATATAACAGTTACGTGCAAAAGTTTAAATATTTAAATAAAGCTAGCCCTTCACTACAGATGTAAAGTTTGGCGCAAAAGATTAATCTTCTGAGTAAGCTGTACAAATTTTGTGCAATGACTTGCAACGAACCATTGAAGTAGCCAAAAATGTAGCCAATCGTCAAGGGATAAATTTCAACGCCAAATGACTGATTCAAGTAGCCAAAATGACGATAAATCGCCATATACTGTCGACCAGTGTGAATTCGGTCGACTAAAATAGTAATATGTAAAAAAATAGTAAATTCTAATGTATATTTCGACATATGTTCAATTTATTTCATAAGTTAAATCGAATCTGCGTATACAAAAAGTGAAATATTAGTTAAACGATAATAGTACGCAAGCACTTGAGAAATATTTAACCATAATTATAGGGTGTGGTGAAGGCGGGAAATAGGCAATGATATGTGGAAAATTGCTTTCATAAGAAACGACTAGTAGGTTTTCCAAGAAAATGTACAAATTAGCTTAGCCTCCTAATATTCATCCAAACGTTTCTAATTTTTTACAGTAAGAAATGAGTGTGGAAAAGTTTAAACAGATTCAAGATCGCTGCTGATATCCACTTCTAATTATGGTCTGAAAGCTTGATTTGCAGTATTAAGAAGACTTTTATATCCAAATATTTGGCAACGCGTTCTACTTAAAACTACACATATACATATGTGCAAATATTTGATGATGTTTTGATGGATAGCATCTATTCATTCATTTTTCTTCTTATTACTATTGGCAACTGTTAGTATTTGCCAAACATTTGTTCGACGAAACCAATAAATTTCTTCATACCCTGGTTTCTTGAGAAAAAAATAATAAATGTGAAAAAAATTCTAGCGCATCAAAACTGTTAGAAAAATGATTTTCGAAGAAATGGTTTTTGAGTGCCCAAAAAATGTGGAAAGACTTTATACACTTTTTACTAATGTTCGAAGAACATTAGTATTAAAATCGATTCGGCCAAAAATTCATATTTCCATATATATATATATATATAAATATATATATATCATCAAACAATTTCAGTGAGATAATCTCGGGAACGCGCCATCGGATTGAGCTGAAACTTTCAGGATACATTGGTGTATATGCAGACTAGGTCCAAGTCTCACTAAATGTCAGTTATTGTAAACCTTTTGGCGCCGGCGGCCATTTAAGTGATATTTTTAATATACCTATTATTTCGTACACAAATAATTTTCGCAAAAATAAAGTTGACGAAATAAATTTCGAACGTGTTTTACATGTGAATCGGATAATGTTTTGGAATTTTTTAACCCCATGTGTGCGCTGGATGCCTAAAAAGAGAACCGGAAAATTTGAAAATTTGAAAAATGTTCTAGGTTCGTGCGAATCATTTGCTGTGGATAACTATTTAATTTCCAGTGACCGTTACTATTTTATTGCTCTCGTCGCCCATCCATTCTATAACTTTCACGCATGATATTTGACTTCCATGTATGTATGTTGGTTCAAATAGATGTTGATTTGAGCAGTTATCCCAGTTATCCCAGCTTTTTTTTGGAGCCTATAAAAACCTATGGATAAAAATTGACAAACTCGTGGACGGGATATGCAACCGATCATTCCACAATTCGTGCATGAAATCTACGCGCAAGTCTTCTAACATTACTTGCAATGAATGCGGCGATATCAAGCCATGCCATGTTCTATGGATGCTTCAATTAAAGAACACCAATTTGGAAAGCATGAACGAGCGATACGAGTCGTATTTCGAGATAATTCTGTAATGGAGAATATTATTAAGAACTTTTTTCGTCGAAGCCTTTGGTCAATTTAATAGACGACTTATGTGGTCAGCAAGAAATAGTCGTGGCACTATCCTCCAGACTAGACAAAATTGAAGGTAAGACGGACTTAATTGTATCTAAAATAAAGAGTGTCGATGTTAAGGCATCAGCCGTAGCTGACACTGTAGTAGATATTACTGACACGGGTCTAACTTCGTATTCGATCGACCTAATATCGTCGAAATTAAACGCAATGGATCATCAGCTTGATTTTATCTCAATCTTTCAACCCTCAGAACCTGCATCAAGATCTACCGCCTGGCAGACTGTTCCGGAAAATGAAAAACCAACAACTTCTGAAACTTGTTGCTGAAAAACACGAGCCAATTTCTGATAATGTTACTGGAAAACACAAAAAAAACTTCTAAAATAACAAATGCAGCAATATGTGAGCGGAAAGCGAATTAAAAAAAACAATCAAATGTTCAAAATCATTTACTAACGCAATTCCGAAATTTCTAGTCTCCGCATCTAATGAGCCTAAGAAAGCTAACCCCAAAACAGTAGATGCCAACATCGATTTAGATCCTCCTACGGTATCTAATGATTTTAATATTTTCAACTGCAGCCTCATAGGTGTTGCAAAGCCCAGATCCATATTTGTATCCAGGCTTGCTCCTGATACCACCACAGATGACGTTAGGAAAAATGTCGAGGGAATCCTTGAACATACAAAATCATTCATTCCTACGGACTGTATATTAGTTATTAAGATAGGGAACCGGTATTGTGTATCATCATTTAAGATTATAGCGCCAGATTGTTGCTTTAGTTCCATCGCAAATAGCGATTTCTGTCCGCCGAACTTCGTTGTGCATGAATTCGTCAGCAAAAAGGCAAGTAAATCGAGCACTGCAACAAAAAACGGAACGAACTCATCTCAGTCCTCTACGCCAACGTAAGTGGGATGCGATCGTTACTTAGTGAATTCTATGAGCTCTCAAACTCTGAAGCTTTTGATGTTATTGAGATCACCGAAACGTGGCTTTGTGCAAATATTCACAATGTCAAAATATTTAACTTGGAGTATACTAGACATGGAGATCTTACTGACGCTCCTCTCGGAGTTAGTGTTCTTCTAGCCTTTCAAAACAAATTCAAAGTATATCTAATAGAGATACTGCATACAAATAATGAATTTATTTGAGCTCAAGTCGAACTTACGACAAAGAAGATATTTCGCTAATACATATTATTTAGCTCATATGCGACTTTGCGAACAATAATAACGATGTCGTCTTAATGGGCGATTTTATACTATCTAGAATCAGCTGGTGCCCTTCAGCGGACGGCACTTTCGGAGTTCTGAGCTCTACTTTATTTACGAATTAACATTATAACGAATATTATAACGAATTAATATTACTTGGTTTGTTTCAAACCAATTGCATCCGGAACTCAAATGAAAAAATGCTGGACCTGATTTTTGCGACTGACACTTCTTCTACTGTGGTGAAACCCCTCACATTATCTCTCCAGACACTTATCACTCTGCTTGACAAATTCAATAGTTTCCTCTTTGGAGGTGCAGAATTTCGAAATTGATGAGGACACTATTATGGCATTTATTAATAAACTTCACAATAATATGTATAGCATCTAGCCCAGATGGCATACCAAATTTAGTCTTAAAATATTGTGTGTCATCACTACTACCTGTGCTCTTATATTTTTAATGCATCCTTAAAAGCAGGCATCTTTCCTCATTTGTGGAAATACTTCACCATCACTCCTATATTCAAAAAAGTATGTCGTATTGACGCTTGCAACGATCGACCTATTGCGAAACTTCCCTGCGTCGCTAAACTTTTTGAAGCCATAGTCACGGATATTATAGCCTTTCATTGCAAATCTAGTATAGCTCCGTAACAGCACGGTTTTATGAAAGGTCATTCGATCACAAACAACCTGCTTGAATTTTCTCAGCAAGTAACCAACTCAATTGAAGCTGCCCTCCAAACTGACTGTGCCTAGACAGACCTGACGAAAGCCTTTGATAAGCTTGATTACTTTTAGCTAAGCTTCATTCCTTTCAATTCCCTAGCTTCTTTTTAAATTGGATTAATTCTTACTTGACGAATCAAACCCAACGTGTATCATTTTGCGGTGCTTTGTCATCTGAAATTAAAACCACGTCTTGCGTTTCACATTGTAGTCATCTAAGCCCTTCACTGTTCGCCTTATTTATAAATTATGTAGATTCCATTCTGCAGTAATCTTCTGTTCTGCTTTATGCCGATGACGCAAAAATTTTCAAAGTCTTGGGAAACCTTAACAATTGCTATGATTTTCGGCAGGATCTAAACCGATTTGCCAGTTGGTGTTCTGATAAAAATCTATGTAATCTGTAATCTATGAAAACTCACTTTTGAGTACAACTTTGAATAGATCAGCATAAGTACTCGATTCAGGAGTGCTGCTGCACAATTGACGATCACATCGACTTCACTAAACTATAATAAACCCCGATTGCTAGATATTGGATTGAAAAATTAAGTTGGAGCTGCCAGCTCTGGTAATTTTGCTGTCTTAAATTTTGAAATTTCGCTCACGATAATAAAACTTATTGCCCTAAAACTTTAAGTGCAGTCATAAAATCAAAACGAAATTCATATGGTAAATAGTATTATTGTATTCAGTAGGAATCTGGCTAAAAAACCATGATAGGGTTGCCAGCTATGGTGATTTTTTTTTGCCATATCTTCCGTAAGCAATTTTATCATAAAACTTTGAAATGCTTGTGATTTCGTAGTCATTATAAACAATAAATTTTAAGATTTCGATATTTTGAAAACTTAAGCAAGTGGTGACCCTAAATTTCTTTGTACCCATATAACTTCCAATGTAGTCATCAGATCGAAACAAAATTCGCAGAGAAGACTGTCTTTGACGTGATGCAGATTTGATATATTTTTGACTTTTGCCCTAATAAAGAATTTTCTCCCAGTAATTTTCTTTCTCTCCCAGTAATTTTCCATGAAGCCATCGGATGAATAGGAGATCTAAAGGGTAGATTGATTTTAATGTGAAACAGTTTTGGTAGACTTTTAGTTGCAGTGCTGGTAAAGTTTTACAAATAAAAAGCAATCCCACGACAACCCTCGTAGGTGTCTAGGGGTTGAAGCTGGTAGAGAGCTTCATTACAATTTTTTTAATCATTGTGGATACGAGTGTGGAGTGATTAATTCCATGACTCACTTAACCCCTGATTTAAATCAGGCACCTAATCAGAGCTAGGTGAACTCAAAGCTTGGTGCGCGAACCCTCGTCCGAACCTGGATTACCCACTAGGCTACTCAAGCTTTACAAATACCTCAACTGTATTACATGAAAGTATTTTGTCTTACAATATTTTGTAAGACAAACAACCGATAATGAATATAAATAACAGGTGCTCGACTTTCCTAAATTTTGAAAGGGATGCAAGTGCTAGCCCTGAAAATTTGTTAAGCCCATAATTTTGAAATAAAAGAAATTCATTCATTGTTTAGATCAAAGCGGTGTGTGATACTCGAAACAGGTTGGTACACGTGTGGTAGAATACGCACAAAAAATCAGCATGATTCTTCTACTGTTAGTCGAACATTAGTGTTTCTAGAGGCTCTGATGCGCTAGTTCTTTATCTATATAATATTTTTGCTCAAAAAATCAGGGCATAAAGAAATTTATTGGTTTTGTTGAACAAATATTTTGAAAATACTAATTCTTGCCAATAGTAATAAGAAGAAAAATGAATGAATGATACCCATCAAAATATCATCAAATATTTGCACATACAGTGGCTCACAGCTTATTTCAACCAGAACGTAAAAAAAATTTTAACTTTCTATAAAAACTAAACGAAATAAGTTATCAACATTATTTAAACTCAGATTATTAGACTAGTGTTTACAATTGTCATTTATTAAGTTTATTATTATTTTTATTTTATTTCAATAGGTCATAACAATTAATGACGAAGAAAGTAACTAAAAACAATGTCACAGCTTATTTCAACCAAGTAACGGAATCAATGTTTAAATTAAGTAGCAAGTCACAAAAACATATTTTAATATTTAGTATGACCACCCTTCAACAACCATTTTTAGCCTCTTAGGCATTGAAGCGACCAGCTTTTGTGTCATTTGTGGGGTAATTTTGGCCCATTCCAGTTTTGAGATCGCTTTTGTTGGATATCTTCCGTTTTCGGATGTTTGTATCCAAAATTACCCACAAATTTTCGATGATGTTAATATCGAGCGACTGTGCCGGTGGTTGCATAGCATACGGACAACTCCAAACCAGCCATGTCTGTACAATACCCGACTTATGCTTCGGGTCATTGTCTTGATAAAATCTGAAGCCATCGCAAATGCCCAGTTTCTCCGAACTTTCAATCAAATTGGACTTCAAAATTTCGAGATAATGAGACTTATCCATTGTAGTCTCAATAAATTGCAAGTTTCCAGCTCCCGCTGCGGACATACAAACCCAAACTATAACGCTGCCACCTCCGTGTTTGACTCTAGCTTTCAAATTTTTGTTTTGCAATTCTGTATTTGGCTTACGCCAAACATATGAGGCTCCATCAGAGCCAAAAATATTAAATTTCGACTCCTCAGCGAATATAACGGTATTCCAAAATCCAGAATCCTTATGCAAATGTTCCTTGGCAAATTTTAAACGGCACTTCTGATTTTTGGCACATATAAATGGTTTCTTACGCGCTATTCTACCATTGAATTCATGCTCTCGCAGCACACGACGAATAGTTTCCGGGTGGCACGACTTGTCCAACTCAGCTTCCACTTCACTTACAATTTTCGGAGCCGATAGCCTTGGGTTTTCCCGGATTTTCCGAACAATAAAGCGCTCGTCCGTTTGATTGAAAATTTTGATGGGGGCATTTCTCCTTTTTATCGATCGTTCTATTTTCGTGGACAAACCGGTATATGACGCTCTGTACTGTAGAATCACTTAGTCCAACCATCTCACCAATTTTTCTGCGCAAATGGTTACTTTTTTAATTACTGAGAAAAAGTTCTCGCTGATCAATTGTCGGACGTGGACCCATTTCGAAAACTAATTTTTCTGGACGATTTTTTCAAAGAATTCAGCAAAACTGAACTTCAACACATTACAAATATAATGACTAAAGCATAGACAAAGAAATAATTGATGCATTGAAAGATAACGGATCATTGCACACTTACAAAGTATTTGGTTGAAATAAGCTGTGGCATTGTTTTTGGTTGCGTTTTTCGTTTTTCGTTGTTTTAGAATACTAAACAAAAAAAATAAATAAAAGAAGTCACATTTGATTAGTTTAAACATTAGACTAATAACCTGCCTTTAAAAAATGTTGATACCTTCTTTAGTTTAGTTTTTATAGAAAGTTAAAGTTTTTTTACGTGTTGGTTGAAATAAGCTGTGAGCCATTGTATGTCTGTGTGTACTTTTAACTAAAAAGCGTTGCCAAATATTTGGATATAAAAGTCTTCTAAATACTACAAAATAAGCTTTCAAACCATGGCATGAAGTGGAGATAAGCAGCGACCTTGAATCTGTTTACACTTTTACACACTTATTCCTTGCTATTGAAAATTAGAAACGTTTGAATAAATATAAGGCTAAATTAATTCATGCATCATTTCTCTTGGAAAAGCTATTAGACGTTAGTTGTGAAGGAAATTTGCCACATATCATTGCCCATTTCCCGCCTTCACCACACCCTCTAAATATTTTTAAATATTTCACACGCGCTTGGTTACTGCCTACTATCGTTAACTAACATTTTACTTTTTATGTACGCAGATTCTACAGAAATTATTTAAATAATTTACCATCTGTCCAAATATACATTACTATTTACTATTTGATACACATTACTATTTAAAGTCGACCAAATTCATTCGGGTCGACTGTACACTTCAGTGCAGCAGCAAAAAATCAGTCCAAATGAATGTCACAGTGTTTTTAGTGATCCTTGTCGTTGTTCTCGGCTTCTGTTCGGCCAGGCCAGACGATAGGCATATCCGAGCAAAACGCGACACCTGCGATTTCTGGAGTTTTCTAAACTTACAGCACTCTCTTTGTGCTGATTCATTCCCAAAATTAGTATAACGTTTTTCTGGAAAATGTTTCCATTGAAACATATTCAAAGAAATCTCGAATTAAGTTTTTAATTACCTATTTGGTTTATAGGTATATTAGATATATTAAACTGCAAATTGCTTCTGAAATTGAAAGAAATATTTTTAAAAAAGTCGATCACATAAGAATCGCTAGAAACACTGATTTTCGAAGAAAAGTAGAGAAATGATGCAGAGTTTTGAATTTGCATGCTACCGAATATGATCCTTCTTACAACCAACCTATTTTGAAGCCCATGGGTTTGAAAAGTTTTCAGGGCTACCACTCAAATGAATTTCAAAATTAAGGAAATGGAACACTTGTTCCTGATATTCAATACCAATTCTTTATTTAGTAAAAGTTTGAAGGCGGCTTTGTTTTGTAACGTCGTTGATGAATATGCTTGTACCTGCAACACTTTACCAGGACTACCACAACTGATTAGCATCAAAAAATACCTACTCTGTGAATTTCGTTTTCATGCAATCACTTCATCGAAAATTATAGGGGCAGCAAGACGTTTTCATGCAATGACTTCATCGATAATTATAGGGGCAGCAAGACGTTTTCATGCAATGACTTCATCGAAAATTATAGGGGCAGCAAGACGTTTGCAAAGCTCCAAAAAATTAAAAATTCGGTTTCTAATTTTCATTGTACAATGTTTGTCATATGAATATTTAATGGTAGTATCTGTTGGTATGAAAATAACAAAAAAAAAAACCTGATGCTAGCAACGTTTCGGTTTAGGGGAGGAGTGAAAATTTGGACTACCACCATAGGCGCGCCGTAGGGGGGCCAGGGGGGGCCGGGACCCCCCCAGACCCTAGGTTGGCCCCTCCCAGAAAAATAAATATTTCCAACAGCAGACACTTAAGTTTGCACCTTTTAGGTTTTTGTGGTTACAGCAAGAGCTGTGTAGTGCAGCAGTGTATGCCTATACCAACTTAAACTACTTATAACATAGAGACTGTGTTATTTGCGGTATTAATTACGATGTTATGGGAATTTTTTCGAGAAATGGACGGCAATCAGTGGCGGCTCGTGTCTTTAAGACTTGGGGAAGCAGATACATTTTTGCATAGTTTTCCAGAATAAACAAGTAGGAATTTCATCGCAGCAAATACATCAAAAGTTGCATCCAATTTCCAATTGTTTGACTCAGTGACTTTTCTACTCATTATGATCACCATGAATCTCAGTAATATTTGAATGATGCAAGATTACAAATTACAATGCCAGATATTGCAAATTAGAACTATTTTTTTTAAATAAAAAATGAAAATTAGTGGTCCTGGTCACCACGAATCTATAAAAAGCTTTTATCTATTCAAATAGTCTAAGAGAAAAATATACCGCAGTAGATGTTCGTGAAATTAATTTTCAAGACAAAATGAATTAAACCTTCGGCAAGCAACGTGAAAATAATTCCTCACCTATACAAGGTGGGGTTAGATTTACCTCATAAAGCATTTTATATATTCTGTGTGTACATATATTAAACAGAACGTGCTCAAATATTTCTTTTATTCTTTGTATCAACAAGCAATAATAAAACACAAAGCATTTATTTAAAAAAAACTCTAGCGCACCTGAACCGCTAGAAAACTAATTTTCGAAGAAATTTTCTTTGAGTGACAAAAAAGTGTGGAAAGACGTAAAACACTGTTTTGTAGAATCATATCAACCATTCCTTATCCAAAGCAACAAAATTCAACTATAACACACATGATGAAAATGTTCAGTGCTGGCAACCCGAACGAAGTAGTCCAAACGAAGCGTCCGTTCGGCAGTCTGAACGAAGCAGCAATAAGTTTACCATAACAAACTCATACTCAAATCAACTTATCCTCTGAATTTCGTTCTCATCGTAGGATTTTATCGAAATTTTCAGCGGTTAAACGTTGTTTGAGGCTGCCATCCGAAAAATGTTCAAAACTCGGAAAATTTCGAAATGGTTTCTTATTTTTATTGCAAATTCTTTGCATATGAGAACGTAATTTGAAGCATCTGTTGGTGCAATATTTACGGAAATGGCTAATGCTGGTTACCCTGTGTAAGCAGCAAAGCAAAACACATATCAAATCTGCTTCACGTTAAGTTAAACCCAACCAGTAAATTTCGTTTCAATTGAATCACTGCGCTGGACGTTATACGGGTGAAAAGAATTTTAGGGTTACCACCCTCAAAACTTTGCAAGTTATCAAAGCGTTAATATTTGTTGTTAATTTTCATTGCAGGATCATTTCCATTTGCAAATCTAATGACATATTCGCTCAGTAAAGAAATTAAACAAAATTACAAAATGGTCATAGCTGGCAGCCCTTTCATGATTTTCGTACGAAATTTCTACGACATTTGGTTCATATTAAGGTTCATTTACTGCGTGAAGTTCGTTCTGATTTCTACACTGGACCGGAACTTATAGGGAAAAAAGCTTTATTTTGCTGAGCAAATTTGCAAGATTTAGGAGACAAAAATCACCATAGCTGGCAACTCTATTCTAATTTTTCAGCCAAATTCTCACCAAATATTACATAGAGTAAGATCCAAGTATTGAATGAATTTTGTCAAAATTTGATTGCTGAATCGGAAGTTATAGGCCAAAAACCAGTTTTTTTTCTCAGTGATTTTTCAAGATGGTACCACTGGCACATGGTTGCCCGCATTTTAAAATCACTTCTATCAGACCTGGTCCTAGCTAATATTAACATGTTCTGTAAATTTCATTATGATCGGATAACCCGGTCGTCAGTTCTCGTGAACAGAACTTTCGAGTGCTGAGAATAGAGGTAGTTTGGTGATGGGTTGCCGTTCTTGTGCGAATCGGAATTTGGAAAATTTTAATCTGACTTGATGGACAAAGATTTAGATTTACCAATGATTTGAGTTTTTTGGCAAAAAGCAAAAATTTTTCAGGAAGGTCGATGATTTGAAGGATTTTTTTTTAAGAGCCTGCCATAGCTACAGGGTTACCCACACTGTCTTTAAAATCCATGTGTGCTAAGTTCTAGCCTACATCAATACGCTCTATCAATTTCACGATGATCGAATGTTCCTGTCAGAAGTTATGACAAATCAAAATTTGAGAAAAATTCCTTGCCCACTTTTAGGCACTCAGCACCCACACACGGCTCAAAATTTCCAATTCTTTGTCATGAGCAAACTTGAAACATAATAAGTTTTTATTTCCAATACTTTTTGTTACAAAAATTTTACACTGCTTGGAAATATAGGAGTACCTGAAAATTCACTAAAATGCCCGCCGCCGCCAAAAGGTTAAAGATAACTGAATTCGAACAAAACATGGACCTACCTATTATATACATCTACAACATCCGAAAATTTCAGCTCAATCGGATCGGCCACTCCAAAGATTACTTCTATTAACCGATTTGCTGATATATATATATATATATATATATATATATATATATATATATATATATATATATATATATATATATATATATATATATAAATAAAGAAATATGAATTTTCGGCGAAACGAGTTTAATACTATTGTTCTTCGAACATTAGTAATACTATTGTTCTTCGAACATTAGTAAAAATACTGTCATACCTCTTCCATAAAATCAGCTTCCTGTCTTTAAGATTTGGGGTTGAAATAACCTTACGTTGTATGCCGAATGTAAATACTCTTTTACTATTTAAGTGAAAAGCCATTATCTCTCTTTAATCATTCCAATACTAACTTACGCACTTTCAGCACAAACAAACAAGCAGACAAATCAGAAGAATTTCAATCTACAGCAAACATTAAACTCTTAAGCTGAGTAATAAATCCATTACAGAAACGAAACATACAAATAACATCTTATGTTAAACAATGAATTCATTACAGTATTCATACATACAAATAACATCCTAAACTCAGTCACTCCAAGCTCTGTAGCGAAATAGAAACCAAACAGAGTACGCTACAAATCGTGCTGCGTCCATTCACAAATATATCTGAACCATTTAGCGTCTGAATAAGCGAAGAATTTTTGATTTTCTCTACTCAAGCAGACGCGGTGAGCTGAGCAGCGTCCGCGCTGCTATTCGGGAACATTCACTGCAAAGTGTTTACGACCATCGATTGCGTGATGCTTGCAATGGGGTGTATGCACACATCATGGTACGTGCATTGAGACAAGATCACTTTAGTGTTCCGTGTAGCATATTTCAATACGCTGCAATGAACTGAGCGTTCTGGCTTACAATGGTACGAGATGCTTGAGGTTTTCATTCAAACGCAAAATATCCGATCGCGTTGCTGTAAAACTACTTGTAAGTAGTTGGCTGTGAGAACTATCTCGTGTGTGAGATGAATAGTGTTTTGAGTTTCGTAAATTTTTTTATTGATGTTGGATGCTAATTCATATAAAATCAATTGATTTGCTTTGAATTTTAATATGTATGGTTAAGCTATTTTTCTTGTATAGGGAATATTTAGCAAGGGAAGCACTGCTTCCTTTGCGTACAACGACGAGCCGCCCCTGACGGCAATATTTAATTTCGACAAGTTAAACGGTAAAAAAAAGACGAAAAACACCTCGCCAATCATCCTTTTTTTATTCAGATTATCTGTTCATTCCTACTAGGCAATATACAGGTATTTAGGTACGAACAGTTTGTAGCATCCAGTAATTTTTATATTTTTTCATTTAAAAATTACTGGTCACACATCTCCGACCCACACTGTATGGATCGGAGACGCTACAACATTTTGCAATTTGAAACTACATTTCAATTGCACGAAAACAAAATCCCGCAAGTCCCCCGGGTGACCTTATTGTTGTTTTGCACAGCCAAAAGAAAATCCCGTTCGATCTTCGTGGCTGTGCAAGTGGCATTTGCGAGCTGGAGCTGATAAGCTCGTGGCAGTCTTTGGAGTGTCGCTGTGGAGAGGAGTCGATCTAAAAACATGGCCAGAGGCGGGTAGTGATCGGCTGGGATCTTTTAGCTAATTAGAATTAGTTTTCATATATTTGTTGTCGTCGGTTACGAGAAAAAAAAAAAAAAAATCTTTCAAAGTTCGGTAAATGTGGATCCCCAGGAAAACAAGATTCCGTAAAAATAACAGACCCCCTTTCGTGTGTACCTTTTCTTATTTGCATCGTGATAATATTAGCAAGTGGAAATTTCCTGAATAGTGTTCATGTGCATACATTCAATCACAATATGTGGCTGTTAGTTTACTTTGGAAACTGAAGAAAATTATCATTGAATCTGGAAAAAGCGGGAAATATGTGCTTGAATTGAAATAGTTCGAGTTTTCTTGGAGTGTGATAGAGTGATTCCATGTGCTTGACTTCCCGCTGATAGTATGTCACTTCGGTCACCACTTCTAATCAGTTGGATACTTAAAGTTGCAATTACTCTAAGCCAAGATTTGATAGGCAGCAAACGCTTTAACAATAATTGGCATTGGTGCCATGTTTTCTGTCTGAGGTGGCGTAATTTCGATTGAGTGGCGTTCGGTTTGAGTGGTTCGTGCGGAGTTTGAAAATTTCGTTTTCGCTTGATCGCATTGTGATTCCCGGAGTTTCAAAAGCAAATTTGAGCAAATTAATTTCGTTGCAATGGGATCGGGTGTCGAAATTCCATCGGGCTTGTGTGATCCGCCCAGAATTAAGACGTCAATTTGCCTGGTTTATCGCGTGGTGGACTGAATCTATGCACATACGAGCACGTGAAAAGTTGTTTGGCACAACTTTCTCATGAATATCCCGCAACTGGTGACGATTGTGACTAATTTAGATTTGTTCAACAAAACGATTTTTCCCTCGTGATTTTTGCAAAATTACTTTGTGGCGTTCGTCGTTTCGAATTAAGAGCAGCTCGACAGCTCAATTCCGAGATTGTTTAGAGCGGCGAAAACTTGAAAATTCGTGGTTGCCCTAGAATCAAATCGATTTGAATCCCAGAAGGTTAACAAGAAAATCAAGTTTTTGTGTAGTTCATCAGATATTGGTTTGATCATGTCTCGAGTCGAGGAGGCTGAAGATGCTGTTGTATTTTGCCGCGATCTCAAGATATCCAGACATTTTCCTTCGTGGTCGCCGCCGCTCGCCATCGTCGAGTAGAGCTTTGTTATTTGGGCGAGGAATTCCGTTTCGATCAGAAACGAAGCAAATCAAATGCGACTATTTCGTTTCATTAAAAGCGCCTCCACCAGGCCCATCATCATTGCGACTAACCGATGAACCGCACATGTCAATTGCTGCAGCCGAAAATGCTGGTATGGTTTTTTTTGTGTCTACTATATATTGAGTTTTAGCAGGTAGCCATTCGACACTTCTCGGCATCGCTTTTACGATTGGATACAGAGACAGGATGCAATGTAAGTTGCAACGTAGCAACGCATCAGCCGCAGTATCCCCCCCGCATCGAGAGAGAGAATCGCTTGTCACCAGTTCTTCAGCTATCCGCCATGGCCATTCGCCATGATCGATCATTTGTGTGTATGGGAAAATATTTCCAAAGCATTGTCTAACAATCATTCGGCATTTAGAATTAACAGTATCTTGTACAAGACAGTGAGTACTGATATGAATTTATCTTGATTTGAATACTATTTTTGATATTAAATTGGTGAATATTATCTCGACGTTACTGTCGATGTTACATAATCTCCCCGGCCGTAGAAAGTATGATTAATGAAAAAAAAAAAAAAAGAATACTCAAAGTAATTTAATGTTGTTACTGTGAAACAAAACTAATAACGAAGAAAAGAAAAATAATGAAATTTGCAACAAAAAAAAAAAAAAAACTTATAATTATTCAATAATAATTTTATAATAATCATCAATGCTTGGATATGTTAAATTAATTTTATTTAATCAATTCAAAGCTAACATAGTGTTAACGTATCGTACATAATGAACTTGTAAATAAGGAACTTCCTACCTTGTTGGCTTTATTATCAATTTCATTTACAATCAATGTGTTTACTATAGTTGTTTTTGGTAGAAGTTTAAATGAACTTAGCAAAGGATAAATGTATTATTTGAAACGGTAGCCTCGTGAATATTTACATCTGCATAATCTGGAACCCAAAGCGAAGTACGCATACGGGGTACTAGCGAGATGTACCCGGTGCATAGCACTCCATTGTGTTAATACGATAAACTGCGTTAGCGCAAATTCGTTGTAAAGTTGAAGGGAAATGTAAATTATCCATTAGTTGTTAGTCGGAAAATGACTTAACCGCAGTTTAAAATTTCACATAATTTGTAAGGTGGAAAAAGAAAAAAAAAAAGGGGGTAAACTACCTAAAGCGCATGTATTTAAAACGGAGAGCATCGGCATTCGATATAAATGCGGTTGAATTTTAGTTATCTTGTGAATGTATATACCTACGGTTTCAAACGAATTTTATATTCATTGAAATTGCAAATGACTGTGGGCCCACAACCATTTATGAGTAGTCTGCAGAGAGAAAAAAAAAACATAAGAAAAAAAGAACCTTGATTCACCTTTTTTTTTTCTTTGGTCATGCCTGGCTCTCGGTATACTACACTGAAAAGTTTTGTGCATTTTTCTTCGGTATTCATGGAAAAAATCAATATGTATTTGTAGCTTCTATTCTTATTTCGATGCTAAACTTTCATATCACTACTAAACTAGGATAGAATTATGGAGTATGTAGCAAAGAAGCTAGCATGTTAATGGTAGAGAAAAATTTTTTAATTATAATAATGAATTACTAAATTAAAACCAAGGCCTTCTTATTGGGTGAAAACCCGGGAAGTTCTTCTTCTTTTTCAGGGTCTGCACGTGGCCTGGCTGGCCAATGATAAATAGTTTTTCGTGACTTTTCGTGATTTTCAGATTTCTAAAGAAGGGAGGGATACTGGCCCAACTAGTAGTTTCCGTGATTTTTGTAAACTTTTGAATTTTTGAATTCTTTTTGATATGGGGCCAGTATCAGAGGGTGGAGGACCCCAGACCATCGGGGTCAGGGCTCCACTACCATCGGGGGCCCGGGGCTGTCTGCCTCACCCGGGTTCCTTGTAAAGAGAGGTAGCACTTTTTCCTTTTTCCCTTTTGTAGATTTTTAATTTTCTGGCTCCGTGCGTTGTCACGAGCACTGGGTCTGCTTAGTCAGCCCATGTGGCAGAGCCTGGGTGGTTTCCTTTACGGAACTATGCCCCCTTTTGGTCCTTGGGTATTTTTATATACCAGTTTGCGGCTACGAAATTCATGACGGATGAATAATACGTAGCATCCCGTTTTCTTGAGAGCAAACCATCCCCATTTGTCAAGAACCCACCCCAGCCGCAGCGAGCTAGCAAAGCGGCACCCCAGCATCCGTCGGGGTTGGTTAAAGGGTGCTCCGCTAATGCGGACGAGGGGCCTTCACGGCCATTTCTAGGGCACCCTGCTCTCGGGGCAATTCTTTTTTTAGTTTTGCCTCTTGAATGGCAGCAGCCATTCTCCTTTCAGACCTTAGCACTCTTGGTTCTGGACTTCGGTCTGGTTCTAAGTTGTGCTAAGGCCACTTCCCATCTATTAAATTCGCTACAAATGGCGCCCAACGTGGGGCCCGAAACTTGTTTTTGGGTAACCCACCAAAGTGAGAAAATACTTATGAGTTTCTACTCATACTCCCCTTAAGACTTTACGTCTTAAATCCTAATAATTCCATTCTCACTAGCAGGTCTTAGAATCGCCTCCTTTGCGATTCGATATACTTCGTTCGAGAGAACAAACCCCTTGAATTAAGACCTGCATTGCTCGCTCTTTCCTTACTAGCCGCAAACATCCTTCCCAGTCCTTTCCTTTTAAAATCATTTCCTAGTTAGTTTACCTCTTGGGCAGCTTCTCGTTGTGTTCGTCCTATTGAGTTTTTTGACTCTGGGTGCAACCTGGAGGTTGGCCGCGGATAACAGGTTGTGGTGGTTTACCGCCGCTCCTGTCCCGGTCAACCGAAGGGCCCCTGCCCCACTTTATGTTGGGAAGCTGTCCCAAATTTTTCATATCCTTGCTGTCTTGATCCAGCTTCGGCTTTTGGCTTGAGTTTGGTTCAAGCTGTGGTGGATTACGTGGGGTTGGCGTGGTGCCGCCTACACGTCCCTGCAGCTTGGCCAGACTTGAACCATTTGCTGAGGTTGAGTCAAGCAGCAACATAGTTGTGTTTGGTCCCTTGCTCCTCTCTTTTCGAGGAATTTCGGGTGGGTTAACAGTCCCCCATAATGGGCGGTACCCTTCAGGAGCCGACCCGAGTTAAAGTTTTTACTTACAAATTTCAATCGTATAAAATTTCAATACTTTCACCATCACACATCCACTTTACTTTGACAATTTTTTAAAATTTTTCACACTGTTCCAGTCTAACATTTCATAATTAGAATTTCTATTTCTTGCGTTTTTTAAAATCAAAAGCCAGCCAGCCAGCGGACCTGAATTGGGGAGGAATGGATCGGGTTTCGCTTAATAAGAAGGCCATTTCTGAAAATTAAAATTTTTGACAAATATTAAATTTTTATCCTAACTTGGAAAGTTTAAAACTTTTCTTTTGAAATCTATATCTCTCTCATTCGAACTCTAGCCACTTGGCTTTAAGAGCTTTATTGTTTCTTTGGGAGAGTTAGTCACGCCACAGGTGTGCACACACATAAATATATATTTATATATTATATATTTCCTTTTCACCTATATATATATTCTATATATATTTTTGAATTTTTGGCATTTTTCTTGCCCTTAGCTGTTAAGATTTTTCTCTTTGGAAGAGTTAGTCACACTCGTTGTGCACAGGGTTGCATTTGAATTTGCAGCAACTCCTTAGTTATAAGCGTAATTAATTCGTTAGTCACGAGCATCGTGCATTTTCTTTGAATTTTCATCAATTATCAAATTTCACAGATTAGACATGCCTTTGCGACACAGCAGTGAAGATCTGTCTGGCACCATGGTGGAGGCTCAGTGCTCCATATGCCAGCAGTCATTCGCTGCTGCCCAGGACACATATACCACAAAGTGTGGACACACTTTTCATGAATCGTGCCTGGAGCAATGGCTCAGAAACCGCACTGATTGCCCGCTGTGCCGTGGACCACTGAGTCTCCCCTTAGGAGCCAGACAGGCCCCCACTGCTGCAGCATCTATGCCACGAGGGGCTCGGCCCAAAACCCAGCGGCCGGGAGTAAGAACCCGAGGCATGAGAAGCAATGAAGATGTGGAAATCAGGGACTTTGATTTACAGGCCGAGTCGGGGGCGGAAGGTTTAGTTCAGCCACCTGGCCCGTCATCAAAAGCGTCCCCAATCTCAGATGTGACGTCAGAAGCCGCAGGAGCGCGCTCTATAGTGCCTCAAGATTTAAGCGGACTTCAACAACAGATTAACGAATTGCAGAACGGCATGCGTGTGATGCTGGAGCGCATGGCCCAATTGAACCTTCCGTCCCGGACTCGGAATGTAGAGTCGCCAAGACTGAACCCTCGCGCACAATCATTTGTTCCAGTGCCGCGATCCTACTCACCTCGCACCCCTCGTGGTAATAATGCCCAGTTCCACCACGATAAGGTGGCAAGCATCATTGGTGGCTGGGGACTAAAATTCTCGGGTCGTGAATCCTCCATGCCCGTGGAAGTCTTTATTAACAGGGTAGCAGCTCTTACCAGGAACACCTTGGGCGGAAATTTTAATGTTCTATGCCAGCATATGCATTTACTTTTGATTGGACCTGCCGCTGATTGGTATTGGCGGTTTTACAATTCCAGACGTGACTTCAGTTGGAGGGATTTGGAGTCGGCCCTGAGCGATCATTTCGCTGATCGCTTCACGGATGCCGACCTGATGGAGCAGATTCGAGGAAGGAAACAGCGACCTCAAGAAACATTCGACGATTACAGTGCGGACGTCTACAAGATTGTCGACCGGCTACAGCGCCCTATTGGCGACGCGGACTTAGCTGACATTCTCAGACGCAATTTAGTGCCAGAAATCCGTCGTGGTCTGCTACAAATACACCTTCCCTCTGTTCGTCTGCTCCGTCAGGCCGTCATCCGTGCGGAGAACTTTGAGATGGAGCTTGGAGGTCGACGCCGATCCTCCCAATGGAGACATGCTACAGAAGAATTACGTGAAGAATACCCGCTAGTCCAATACGAGGATTCGACCGATGAACCTGGAGTGGAAGCAGTCACGGTCCTGCCTACTTGCTGGAACTGCAAGCAAGTGGGACACCGTTTCGACGATTGTCTGGAGCCCAGAACTGTATTCTGCTACGGCTGCGGAAAGGCAGACACATATAAACCTAATTGTGTGAACTGCCAAACAAAAAACGGACCGCAGGGAGCGCGGAACAAGATCTCACGCCTCCCACAGGGCAAGCAAGCTCCACCCCGTTCCAGCAGGTAGACAGGACTGATGATCTGTCTCCAAATTCCTTGGACCCAACCACCAATGAGTTTAGTATTCAGCCGAGTGGGGACTCTACTACCTTATCGATCCCACTCTTACAGGCAGAGCCTCCTACACCTTTGGCTTTTCTGCCCTACCACATTAGATGGCGGAAATACACGGCGGTCCGAAACCGAATTTTTAACTCCGAAATTGACACCATTCACAAACACCTTAAAACACCTAAACGCTCAACGTTGAGAATGAGGCGTTTTTACGCTCAGTTCCGTCGTTGGCGTTATCAATTGGATTGTGCGACTCTGTTGAACGTGCCTCCAGGTGACGTTCGACCTTACGCTCAGGTTCTGTTGTTCGGCCAACTTACATCGGGTTTGATCGACACGGGGGCCAACGTGAGCGTGATGGCGGCTGATCTAGCCCGCTCCTTCCTCGAGAGAAACGCTTTTCCCTGGAAAAGAGCTTCTCTCGGGTTGAAAACAGCTGACGGCACACAACATCAAGCCGTAGGCCGAGTATCAGCCGACATCACGTTCCGGGGGCTCACCAAGACGTTGACGCTGTGGATAATACCCACTCTCAGTCAGAATCTCTATCTGGGAGTGGACTTCGTCCGTCTTTTCGCCCTGGCCACAGACCTGTTTGCGCCACCACCACAGGTCGACACCACCAACAGCCTCGACGCACTCGACGATTGCGCCCACCCTCTCACACAGGAGCAGCATCGCAGACTTCGGGCTGCGATTGCTTGCTTTCCTTCGTTTGTTGTGGAGGGCTTGGGAAAGACTACGCTCATCCGTCATGAAATCGACACTGGTGACCAGAAACCCATAAAACAGAGACATTTCTCTGTGTCACCAGCTGTCGAAAAGCTCCTATATCAGGAAATTGACCGGATGTTAGCGTTGGGCGTAACCGAAGAGTCGAAGAGTGCATGGTCTTCGCCGGTAACGTTGGTGGTAAAGCCCTCGAAAGTGCGCCTATGCCTGGATGCCCGGAAGGTCAACTCGGTCACAGTGAAGGATGCCTATCCTTTGCCGCTGATTGATGGAATTCTCAGCAGACTTCCTAAGGCAAATTTCATCTCCAGCCTTGACCTAAAGGATGCCTTTTGGCAAATCCCTCTAGAGGAAAAGTCAAAGGAGAAGACAGCCTTCACTGTGCCCGGTCGACCCCTTTACCATTTTGTCGTGATGCCGTTTGGGTTGTGTAATGCACCCCAAACGATGTCACGGCTAATGGATAAGGTAATTCCGCCCCAACTTAAGCACCAGGTATTCGTGTACCTCGACGACCTGTTGGTGATCACAGACGAGTTCGACGCGCACCTTCAGGTACTTCATCAGGTCGCCTTCCATTTGAGACAAGCTGGCCTCACCATCAATGTGGAAAAGAGTAAGTTCCTCTTGCGAGACGTCAAGTACCTTGGCCACATTGTTGGTGGGGGCACTATCCAGACTGATCCTGACAAGGTGAAATCTATTATGGATTTCCCCCTTCCCTCTACCACGAAGCAACTCCGAAGATTTCTAGGAATCTGCGGTTGGTATCGGCGCTTCGTCAGGGAATATGCGTCATTGTCAACACCACTGACAGACATGCTTTCTAAGCGGAGTCAGTTTGTGTGGACCGATGAGAGGCTAAATGCTTTCAAGCAATTGAAACATAGCCTTGCTTCAGCCCCAGTGCTGCACAGCCCAGATTTCAACAAGCCCTTCTCCATCCAATGTGACGCAAGTCAACATGGAGTCGGTGCCGTGCTGGTGCAGCGCACCGAAGACGGAGCTGAAGCCCCCATCGCCTATATGTCCCACAAACTGAATCCCGCTCAGCGAAATTACACCGTCACTGAGCAAGAATGTCTGGCAGCGGTGTTGGCAATCAAGAAGTTCCGTGCCTACGTGGAAGGTCACGAATTTGAAATCGTGACCGACCATGCTTCCCTAAAATGGCTAATGAACCAACCGGACCTTAATGGACGATTAGCCCGGTGGGCCTTGAAACTTCAAGGTTTCAACTTCAAGATTGTCCACCGAAAGGGAAGCCAAAACGTAGTGCCGGACTCCTTGTCGCGCATGTTCTCTGCCGAGGCGTTGACGCCGGCAGAGGGCGAGGAGACTCCAATAGAGCTAGACTTAGAGTCGCCGCATTTCCAAAGTGCCTCCTATACGGAGCTGGCGGCTAAAGTCCAGGCAGAACAAGACCAACTGCCGGACCTAAAAGTTGTAGACGGGTTCGTGTACAAGCGGACTGAGTATGCGACCGGAAACGGACTTCAAGACCAGTTGGCCTGGAAGTTGTGGGTGCCGTCAGAAATGACGGCAGAATTAGTGAAGGGAGCTCATGACCCACCCTTGAGTGCGCATGGTGGCGTGGCCAAAACCCTCGGGCGACTACGTCAATGGTTTTATTGGCCACGAATGGCCGCTCAAGTGCGTGATTATGTGGGATCATGCCTTACATGCAAAACCACCAAAGCCCCTTCACACACCCTTCGTCCACCAATGACGCTGCAGTCCGTTCCCGAGCGCATATTCCAGCGCTTGTACATTGACATTATCGGCCCCTACCCTAGGTCCAAGTCTGGCAACATTGGAGCTCTCATCGTCCTAGACCATCTTTCGCGATTCCCCTTCGTAGAGCCGCTTCGTAAATTCACTGCGAAAGCAGTCATTGACATTCTGAGGAAAAGGGTATTTCACCTTGTTGGAGTCCCGGAGAGTGTTGTAACAGATAATGGTGTACAATTTCGGTCATCCATCTTTCAAACCTTTCTACAGGAATTCGGTATCGGGCATACCTTCACCGCCGTGTATTCCCCTCAAGCCAATGCCTCGGAACAGGTTGGTTTCATACCAGCCTGGCGAAGTGGTCTACAGGCGCAACTTCCGGCAAAGTGACGCAGCCGCGCACTACAATGCAAAGCTGGACCGGAAGTTCTTACCTAGTAAGGTAATTAAGAAGATCGGCGGTGCTTATTACCAGCTGGCCGATCAAAATGGACGATCAGTGGGCGTCTTTCATGCGAAAGACATCACTAAGTGATACACCCACTGAGTTCACCAGTTCACGAATTATTTCCAAATTTAATTTGGAAGATCGTCCATTTGCGCCTATTTCAGGTGTCACTCCTGCTTCAATTGAAAAGTATCTAGAGATGTTCACCTCGTTCACCATTTCCTCTACCAAAGATACTTCCATTATTAAGTCAGTATACGTTGTTCACGATATTTCCTTCATTAAAAATTACCCCTTTTAGTTCTGTTCACATTCTTCACGATTTTCTTAAAAGGATTGGATAATAACTGACATGATCACCTGTTCACGTCATTATATTTCCATTATTACATCCATCCTTCAGCTCTTTCCACGCACTTGCCCTTGTGGAAAGACCTGTGTTGTAGCATCCAGTAATTTTTATATTTTTTCATTTAAAAATTACTGGTCACACATCTCCGACCCACACTGTATGGATCGGAGACGCTACAACATTTTGCAATTTGAAACTACATTTCAATTGCACGAAAACAAAATCCCGCAAGTCCCCCGGGTGACCTTATTGTTGTTTTGCACAGCCAAAAGAAAATCCCGTTCGATCTTCGTGGCTGTGCAAGTGGCATTTGCGAGCTGGAGCTGATAAGCTCGTGGCAGTCTTTGGAGTGTCGCTGTGGAGAGGAGTCGATCTAAAAACATGGCCAGAGGCGGGTAGTGATCGGCTGGGATCTTTTAGCTAATTAGAATTAGTTTTCATATATTTGTTGTCGTCGGTTACGAGAAAAAAAAAAAAAAAATCTTTCAAAGTTCGGTAAATGTGGATCCCCAGGAAAACAAGATTCCGTAAAAATAACAGACCCCCTTTCGTGTGTACCTTTTCTTATTTGCATCGTGATAATATTAGCAAGTGGAAATTTCCTGAATAGTGTTCATGTGCATACATTCAATCACAATATGTGGCTGTTAGTTTACTTTGGAAACTGAAGAAAATTATCATTGAATCTGGAAAAAGCGGGAAATATGTGCTTGAATTGAAATAGTTCGAGTTTTCTTGGAGTGTGATAGAGTGATTCCATGTGCTTGACTTCCCGCTGATAGTATGTCACTTCGGTCACCACTTCTAATCAGTTGGATACTTAAAGTTGCAATTACTCTAAGCCAAGATTTGATAGGCAGCAAACGCTTTAACAATAATTGGCATTGGTGCCATGTTTTCTGTCTGAGGTGGCGTAATTTCGATTGAGTGGCGTTCGGTTTGAGTGGTTCGTGCGGAGTTTGAAAATTTCGTTTTCGCTTGATCGCATTGTGATTCCCGGAGTTTCAAAAGCAAATTTGAGCAAATTAATTTCGTTGCAATGGGATCGGGTGTCGAAATTCCATCGGGCTTGTGTGATCCGCCCAGAATTAAGACGTCAATTTGCCTGGTTTATCGCGTGGTGGACTGAATCTATGCACATACGAGCACGTGAAAAGTTGTTTGGCACAACTTTCTCATGAATATCCCGCAACTGGTGACGATTGTGACTAATTTAGATTTGTTCAACAAAACGATTTTTCCCTCGTGATTTTTGCAAAATTACTTTGTGGCGTTCGTCGTTTCGAATTAAGAGCAGCTCGACAGCTCAATTCCGAGATTGTTTAGAGCGGCGAAAACTTGAAAATTCGTGGTTGCCCTAGAATCAAATCGATTTGAATCCCAGAAGGTTAACAAGAAAATCAAGTTTTTGTGTAGTTCATCAGATATTGGTTTGATCATGTCTCGAGTCGAGGAGGCTGAAGATGCTGTTGTATTTTGCCGCGATCTCAAGATATCCAGACATTTTCCTTCGTGGTCGCCGCCGCTCGCCATCGTCGAGTAGAGCTTTGTTATTTGGGCGGGGAATTCCGTTTCGATCAGAAACGAAGCAAATCAAATGCGACTATTTCGTTTCATTAAAAGCGCCTCCACCAGGCCCATCATCATTGCGACTAACCGATGAACCGCACATGTCAATTGCTGCAGCCGAAAATGCTGGTATGGTTTTTTTTGTGTCTACTATATATTGAGTTTTAGCAGGTAGCCATTCGACACTTCTCGGCATCGCTTTTACGATTGGATACAGAGACAGGATGCAATGTAAGTTGCAACGTAGCAACGCATCAGCCGCAGTATCCCCCCCGCATCGAGAGAGAGAATCGCTTGTCACCAGTTCTTCAGCTATCCGCCATGGCCATTCGCCATGATCGATCATTTGTGTGTATGGGAAAATATTTCCAAAGCATTGTCTAACAATCACTCGGCATTTAGAATTAACAGTATCTTGTACAAGACAGTGAGTACTGATATGAATTTATCTTGATTTGAATACTATTTTTGATATTAAATTGGTGAATATTATCTCGACGTTACTGTCGATGTTACATAATCTCCCCGGCCGTAGAAAGTATGATTAATGAAAAAAAAAAAAAAAGAATACTCAAAGTAATTTAATGTTGTTACTGTGAAACAAAACTAATAACGAAGAAAAGAAAAATAATGAAATTTGCAACAAAAAAAAAAAAAAAAACTTATAATTATTCAATAATAATTTTATAATAATCATCAATGCTTGGATATGTTAAATTAATTTTATTTAATCAATTCAAAGCTAACATAGTGTTAACGTATCGTACATAATGAACTTGTAAATAAGGAACTTCCTACCTTGTTGGCTTTATTATCAATTTCATTTACAATCAATGTGTTTACTATAGTTGTTTTTGGTAGAAGTTTAAATGAACTTAGCAAAGGATAAATGTATTATTTGAAACGGTAGCCTCGTGAATATTTACATCTGCATAATCTGGAACCCAAAGCGAAGTACGCATACGGGGTACTAGCGAGATGTACCCGGTGCATAGCACTCCATTGTGTTAATACGATAAACTGCGTTAGCGCAAATTCGTTGTAAAGTTGAAGGGAAATGTAAATTATCCATTAGTTGTTAGTCGGAAAATGACTTAACCGCAGTTTAAAATTTCACATAATTTGTAAGGTGGAAAAAGAAAAAAAAAAAGGGGGTAAACTACCTAAAGCGCATGTATTTAAAACGGAGAGCATCGGCATTCGATATAAATGCGGTTGAATTTTAGTTATCTTGTGAATGTATATACCTACGGTTTCAAACGAATTTTATATTCATTGAAATTGCAAATGACTGTGGGCCCACAACCATTTATGAGTAGTCTGCAGAGAGAAAAAAAAAACATAAGAAAAAAAGAACCTTGATTCACCTTTTTTTTTTCTTTGGTCATGCCTGGCTCTCGGTATACTACACTGAAAAGTTTTGTGCATTTTTCTTCGGTATTCATGGAAAAAATCAATATGTATTTGTAGCTTCTATTCTTATTTCGATGCTAAACTTTCATATCACTACTAAACTAGGATAGAATTATGGAGTATGTAGCAAAGAAGCTAGCATGTTAATGGTAGAGAAAAATTTTTTAATTATAATAATGAATTACTAAATTAAAACCAAGGCCTTCTTATTGGGTGAAAACCCGGGAAGTTCTTCTTCTTTTTCAGGGTCTGCACGTGGCCTGGCTGGCCAATGATAAATAGTTTTTCGTGACTTTTCGTGATTTTCAGATTTCTAAAGAAGGGAGGGATACTGGCCCAACTAGTAGTTTCCGTGATTTTTGTAAACTTTTGAATTTTTGAATTCTTTTTGATATGGGGCCAGTATCAGAGGGTGGAGGACCCCAGACCATCGGGGTCAGGGCTCCACTACCATCGGGGGCCCGGGGCTGTCTGCCTCACCCGGGTTCCTTGTAAAGAGAGGTAGCACTTTTTCCTTTTTCCCTTTTGTAGATTTTTAATTTTCTGGCTCCGTGCGTTGTCACGAGCACTGGGTCTGCTTAGTCAGCCCATGTGGCAGAGCCTGGGTGGTTTCCTTTACGGAACTATGCCCCCTTTTGGTCCTTGGGTATTTTTATATACCAGTTTGCGGCTACGAAATTCATGACGGATGAATAATACGTAGCATCCCGTTTTCTTGAGAGCAAACCATCCCCATTTGTCAAGAACCCACCCCAGCCGCAGCGAGCTAGCAAAGCGGCACCCCAGCATCCGTCGGGGTTGGTTAAAGGGTGCTCCGCTAATGCGGACGAGGGGCCTTCACGGCCATTTCTAGGGCACCCTGCTCTCGGGGCAATTCTTTTTTTAGTTTTGCCTCTTGAATGGCAGCAGCCATTCTCCTTTCAGACCTTAGCACTCTTGGTTCTGGACTTCGGTCTGGTTCTAAGTTGTGCTAAGGCCACTTCCCATCTATTAAATTCGCTACAAGTTTTATAAACTAGCGTTTTATGCAATAATGTTTTTTCACATAACATAGTCTAAGTATTAAAATGGTAGGCGATAAGGTAATTAACGTAGAATACAATTTTCGAAGTCATTTGGAGAATAAAAATGGCATCCCTGCCACTTTTATGCTATCTGTGACCTATTTGGTTTACACTCAGGTTAAATGTGTGTGAATTTTATTATAATTTGATAACTGCATCAGAAGTTAAAAGGCATAGCACTTCAAATTCACCGAACGTTTTTTCATAGTGACACAGCAACCACATGGTTCTTATCATATTCATTAAACTTTTGTCAGACCTGTATCTACTCAAGACCACTATATCTTATGAATTTTATCTGGTCGCGAGATACCGTAAACGCAAGTTCCAGGTGCTAAAAATATAAATAATTCGGTGCATTTTTGTGCGATTGGGAATTTTACAAGTTTAGATTTGACTGTATAAATATAGTATCAAATTCATCAATCATTTGCATTTTATTCTAACAGCCGTATGAAAGATTTGTATTTACGTACTTGTGGTAGTTGCAAGGTTGCCCAGACATTATTTAAAAACGACAGAAACTTATTTTTTATGCCCATAGATGAGTCTTGTCAATTTTGTGATGATCGGGTGACTCGGTGTGAGGTTATCACAATGTGAAATTTTCCATAGAGTTTCCATTGTCGCCAAAAATACACCAACATTTCAGCTCGACCAAACTTCGCGATCCAGATAGTAAAGTTCATGCACAATAAGAAAACTCTAATACTACTTAGAAGACAGTAAATGATATGGTGCTTGAACAGTCTTGGAATATTGTGGAGAAGGTTATCAACCTTACGACGTGTCTCAGTCGCCAAAGACGTGCTTTCAGAGGACATGATGAAAGTGGTGCCAGTGATAACCGTGATTTTTTTTTTTTTGAATTTTGAGCATTATTAATAAATAATTTTAAAACCAAGATTGCGAACTACTGTAGTGGCGAAATAGAAAATGAATTGATGAAAATAATTGCTGAAATCGTTCGCGAGGATAATACAGCTAAAATGAAAGATTGCGGATTGATATCCATTATGGCAGACGCAACAAGGAACCACAGAAGGAACAACTATCCGCAGTTGTCAGATTTGCTAAGGAGCTAGCAGTCGAAGAAAGGTTCTCAAGCTTTGTAGACTGTTCAGGAGCTAGAAATATCTCGTATTCAGCAGATATGATTTTGAACCCTTCCCGAATTGCTTGTTGTTGGACAGTCTTATGATGGTGCTAGTGTCATGTCAGGACAAAAAAGTGGTGTACAAATCTAAATTAAGATGAAACACCCTGCAGCCACATTTGTACACTGTCTATCTCATAAAATTATCCTGGTTGTGATGGACACATTTTTCACAATCGACACGTGTACATCCTTTTCAATGCCACCGAATCACTTAACCTACACTTTTCGAAGCCATCACAAAACGAATTGTTGAAGCAACTTGAAGAGGCAGTTGGTCTAAACACAAGGCGTGGAATGAAAAGTTTAAGCTGGACTCGTTAGTCAATGAGATTTCACAATTGCAAATATGTGATCAATAGCTATGGGACTATGAAAGAGGCTTTAGAAAAAGAAATGAGTGAGGGAAAATACAACGACTCAGTTTATTCATTGGGGATCTTTCATTCAATCAGTAATCCTAAATTTGTAGAAAATCTTTTCATCTTTCACTATGTTCTTTTTATAAAAAACATGTTAAGCACATATTTCCGAACTAAAAATGCAACTCTTCGGGATGGGATAAATATTGTGAATGGAACACTACTAATTGAGCGAGAATACTTGTATTTAGTTTGGGGAAAAATTAAATCATTTGCAGAAAAGAACTGTCTGAATCTCACATTTACCAGAGGATCGCGAAAACGCAAAGCAGCAAAAAGCACTAGTTTCAAAGGTTGTGCTGTTTCATTTAGCCTCGGACACGCAGTTAGGGCTACAAAGATATTCCTGCAAACCAAAGGGTTCAAAAAGAGTAAGTTACAGCACTTTTCATCTTGCCAAATTGTTGCCTGTTTTTCTAGGTAACAAGTGCTTGAAGCCAGAGACCAATTTCTTCCTTCCAAGCTTAATATATTCCAATTTTTTCAAAAATATTTTGAAACTAAGCTATCCTCTTCGTCAAGTATAAGTTGCAATATATTTAGCTTGTAAACGAAAAAATATTCTTACATTTCTAATTATTTCCATTCTATTCCCGTATAATTCATACAAGCTTTCTTTCTTAGCGGTCATTGATAATTCATGTGTAGTTCATACCTACCATTCACATTATATGCATGTGGTTGTAGCTCATACGTATTCACAGACAAGAAGTTTATTTGATAATACATTTTGCATTAGCAAATAACAAAGAATAAATCAACAAATATATAATGTATTAGTAAATTATATAAGTTGTATGAACAGTACTTGTACAAATAAAAAAAAATCATCGCATGTCTTAAACCTTTCAGTCCCTGGCCCCTGCCAGATTTTAGGCCACGGCCCGCCTATGACTACCACCCGCATAATTTTTCAAATTTTCGAAATCTTAATATTTGTAGTTTATTGTCACTACAAGATCATTACCATTTGAAGTTTTTACGAAAACATTGCTTACCAAGTATATGACAAAAAAATTACTAAAAATATCATGGCCGGCAGCGCTATCAAATTTTTCCTCAAAATTTTGACCAAACTTGAGTTTGCATAAGGTCCATCTACCATATGAATGCGTTTTGATTACGTGACTGTGCTTGAAGCTATAGAACAGAAAGCTTTTATTTTGCAGAGCAAATTATCAAAATTCATGAGACAGAAATTGTCATTGCTGGCCGCTCTATCTTAATTTTTCAATAAAATTTTTTTAGAGTAATATCCAGCTAGTATATGAGTTTTGTTAAAATCTATTGACTGGATTGAAAGTTATAGGGCAAAGATCAATTTTTTTTTAGCCATATTCAGGATCGCACCACTACCACAGGTTTCCCCACATTTCAAAATCACTTCTATCTGGCTCGATTCTGTATAAGGCCGATACATCCTATGAACCTCATATTGAACCGTTCATCCCTTCTTGAGTACTCGTGAGCAGAAGTTTCGAGTGCCCAAAATAGAGGTATTTTGGTAATGGGCTGTAATTCTCGTCCAATGTGGAATTTTGAAAATTTCAATTTGACAGAGTAGATAAAGGATATAATTTATAAATTGTTTGCATTATTTTTTAAAAGCGAAAAGAATTCAAGGAGGGGCAATGATTTGAAGGAAGTTTATTTTTGCGTCACTATTACATGTAGCTACAGTGTTACCCGCATGTTCATGTAAAAACGTGCTTGTAGATTTCTAGTTAGCGTAATTTGACCTGCGAATTTCGCGATGAACTAATGTTCCCGCTAAAAGCTATGACAAATCGGAATTTGGAATCAAAAGCTAGCTTAATTTTAGGTACTTAACATGGTTCAAAATTTCCAATTCTTAACTATAAGCAAGCGTAAAACATCTTCAAGCTTTATATTTAGATTTGCAAAATTTAGGAAAGTGAAACACATTTTACTCACACATTTATTTTTTCGCTTTTTGTATTTATCTAATAAAACTTTCAAAGTAGCAATCCCTATATTATAAACTATAAATATAATTTAATTTATTTTATAATTTACCAGCATTGCAGCCAAAAGTCTACCACAACTGCTGCTTCGCGTCAAAGTCACTTAACCCTGTGAATTTCGTTTTCATTTGAGAACTCCATCGAAAATTAAAGGAATATAAAGTTCTTTGGGGCCACCATCCAAATCCTGAGAAATTGAAACACTGGTAATGTTTGCTATACGAATGTTAAATGGCAGCGTTTGTTCATATTTAAATAACTAAAACGCCTCAAATAATCAAAAATATCACATCTGCTTCGCGTTGAGGTCAGCCCACTTTTTGAATTTCATTTTGATCCTTTCACTGCATTGGAAATTAATGGACTACAAAGTAAGATACCTAAGACAACCACCCGCAAACCTTTTCAAATTTTCAACATCCAATTATATGTTGTTTATTTGCGCTACAAGATCATAACCATTTGAAAATTCAATGATAAAATCCTACAGTAAAGATAAGAGCACCACGAACCTCTCATCGAATTTTGTATAAAATAAGGTCCATTTACTATTTAAATTTCATTTTGACCTCCTGATTGCACCGGAAGCTAAAGTACAAAACGCTTTATTTTCCAGAGCGAATTCACAAGATCTAGGATCCCCAAATTATCATAGCTGGCAGCTCCAACCCAATTTCCCAGCCAAAGCTCTACCAAACGTGGCGCAGAAATCCTGTAAAATCCTGTTACTGAATCAGAACTCAAAACAATAAGCAGTGTTTTCTAAGTGATTTTTTAAGATGGCACACATTTTTAAATCATTTCTATCAGACCTTAAAAAGGGTTTGAATTTTCCAAAACAATATCATATTCAAACTACAAACATTGTTAAATTTCACTTTCTCTACTGAGTTTTTCCACATATTTTGTTTCCACAGAAATGTAGGGGACATAGAAATTTACGAAAACATCTGCAGGTGCTATAGTGTTAAATAGATTAAGCTGTAATGCAAAAACGACCCACAACTGATGTATTCCAATAACTCTTGAAAATTTTGCATGATCGGATGACTCGATTCGGAGACAAAAAAGAGGGTAAAAATGGTATAGTATATGGTATAATATATGACAGAGGTAAAACAGAGGTAATTTGTTTTGGGTTGCCGTTCTTGTGCAACTCGGAATTATGAAAATTTCTAATTCACATGGCAGACAAAGGTTAGAATTTATCAATGATTTGAAGTTTTTGCCAAAAAGCAAAAAGTTTTCAGGAAGGTCGATGATTTAGAGAATTTTTCGAATTAATAGCTTCAATAAACCCGTTAAGGACTTTTTGAGTGGGTGAAAATCATTGGATTCGCGTCACGCTCAAATTACCTATGGTGAGTCACATCTAGCATATAGGTTTTTATTTATTCTTTCAAAGCCTTTTATTCTTTTCAAAGCTTTTTAGCTCTAACTCTATTTTACAGCTTTTTAATTCTAATTTCTAGCATATAGCTCTCTTTCAATTCTTAATTATAGCATATAGCTTTTTACAAAAACTACAGTCTAATTCAGTGCTGTTGTTTTATTTTTTTGTGCGCAGTAAATCGAATTTTGAAATTGCAGTAGCTTGTTTTACATTGCAAAGGACTGATTTTCATGTATTCAACCTGTTTCAGCGTTCACTTCTTCGTAATGAAAGTAGTATTTTAGTGAGAAAGTATAATAGTAAGTTAATTTATATTGACTTATACGTCCATTTTGCTCTTTACCGCTAATTTGACTAAATGGACGTGTTATTTATTTATTTCATCAACATCCGATTGAAGATAGGACTAAAAATAAATTCAAAATTTACAAATAAAAACATATCAAAATAAAAGCTGTAAATTCGAAACATTAAGTAGTATAATAAAAAGAAATTTCGTTCTAAGACAAAATTGGACAAATGTAAGGAAGTAATTCGTTATTCACATTGTATGACAAAATGCTTTCTTTTAAATGGTTTTCAAACAGATTCAATAAAGTTCGAAGGATATTTAGACTAATATGTTGGTATTACAACCCTAAAAAAGGTGAATGAAAATATGTATCAGTGCGTGCAAACTATGCTCTGAAGTGAAATGAATTTTCGAATCACGAACGGAAACTAAATACTAGGGGTAGTAATCATGGAGATGTTATGCATTTTATAAAGCAGAAATATGTAAAAGAGCAGTCTTAGTTACTTTAAGAAAGAGACTTTCAGGATGGAGCAAAGCATATTATCCTCAAAGTGAGGATTTCAGATTAAATTTAAGTTTTGAGTCAAATAGTACTAAATATACTAAATTAAATATAATATTAAAGTCCCTGAAATTACAAGCAGGTCTGAGGTACAAGCAAAAGATGGAAAAGTAAAACATGATAATATGATAGAAGATTTGGAATCGTTTCGCAGTATTTAAAGGAATATAATTCAGAGAATGAATTGCCCAATGCACACAAGACATTCTGTCACTGAGAACAGTCATCCGCTGAGCTTATCACCCTAAATATTTTCAGGTTGCAAGTGTACAAAAAAAAGAGGGAACTGAAGAGGGAGCAAATCAGGCTTTGTGGAACATCAAAAGTGGCGTAAAAAGGAGATGAATCGCAAGAGTTAGTATATACAAAGCATGGACGGTTACATACTCGTAGTTAGTCAAAAACTAGAAGCTCAGAGGGCTCCAGACACCAAACCAATTTGCTTTCTAGAATAAAATTTAAAAGTTCAATAAATTGAAAGCTTTGGCAAAGTCTGTTTAAATTACATCCAGGAGCCTTGCAAAGCAACAGTATCAATAAACGATTTTGAATTGTATACAGCTTATTTAGATCACATGATTCCATGTTTCGCAGAAATTTTAATGTAAACCATCCTTGCCGAAACAAGTACAAATAGTTATAGGTATTTAATCGAAAACACAAGACGTATCCCCCTCTTCAAGGATGGGACGAATATCAACGGATTTCTAAATAGAAGGGAGTATATTGGATGCTAAGGCTAGCAAAAATTGATTACGGAACACACAGGAGTGAGAGGAATGATTTCGCATAGGTATTCGGTATATCCTCACTGATAGCCACCAGACTACAAAAATTATACATTTCATTCTACATACTAATTGCAGGGAAACGGCTAGCGATCGCATAAAAACTAAGAATGGAACTAGCTAAGTAAATTTTCTGTCTAGATTAAACGAGCAGCAATTTCGCAAAAATTAAATAGATGGCACTAAAACGCACCGTTGCAACAAACCGCATCAAATTACAATAGAAATATTGCAATTGCTATAAAACGACAAAACTCGTTAAATCAGCAGTCAAAAATCATTGGTGCAACGATAATTTAGAAAAAACAGTTTATATAGCAGTCTAAAATCATTAAATTCGTATCACGTCCGAAATATCTACGGTGGAACATATCTAGCATATATGTAGTTTCTCATTCTGTTTGTAGCTTTTTATTTATTTATTGAATAAAATCTTAAAATGCAATATAAAATCCACAGTTTAATTTCATGGTATTAAGCTATCACTTCTGCCAATAGTTCTCAATGACTGACTGATTTTTTTTTTGTGCCCACCGTAGCTACAGGATTGCTTGCACAGTCTTAAAAACCTACGTGTGTACAGTTTTAGTCAACATCAATACGCTCTGCAAATTTCCCGATTATCTAATGTTTCTGTCAGAGTTATAACAAATCAAAACTTAGAAAACCCTAGTGCATCAGAACCGCTAGAAGCACTAATGGTCGAAGAACAGCAGAGGATTTGTGCAGATTTTGAGTGTGTATTCTACCCCTACTTACTTTTCCTACTTAAAACTACTACACCCTAAGTAATAAAAGAATCTTAGCTTATTTTGATTTCGGTGACTTCATCCGTCCACAAATAATTTGACAAAAATGAAGTTAACAAAATGAATTTTGGCCGTGTTTTACATGTGAATCGGATAATGTTTTGGAATTTTTTAACCCCATGTGTGCGCTAGGTGTCAAAAAAAAAACGGGAAAATTTGAAAATTTTTAAATTACGATAACTTTTGACAGAGCCACGTAATTATTATGAAACTTTCAAAACGTACTTGTGTTATTTAGTTGTAAATTTGTGTAGCTTTTAATTAGCATCTTGGTAGCCCTCTAGCTAGGGCAGGCGCCGAAAATGAAAACCTTTAAATCATCGAATCTCCTGAAAAATTATCGCTTTTTGGAAAAAAAGCCAATCATATATAAATCTTGTGCTTGGTCTACATAGCCAAAGTAAAAAATTTGAAATTTTACGACGGGCACGCCTGGTAACCCTTTCCCAATTTACCTATATTTTTAGCATCAAAAACTTCTGTTCACGGAATCTCACGATCCGATAATCAGAATTAGTTTGCATTAGTCTTGAGTAGGACCAGGTCTGAAAGAAGCTATTTTGAAATGCGGGCAGTTTTGTGCCAGTGGTGCCATCCTGAAAAATCACTAGGAAAAATAACTGCGTTTGACCCTATAAATTCTGATTCAGTCATTCGATTTTGACGAAATTCACACAGTATCTGACCCTTACTTTAAACCACGCTTAGTACAAATTTGGTTGAAAAATTTGGTTGGAACTGCCAGCTATGGTAATTTTGGTGTCTTAAATTTTGAAAAATCTTGAGGTAAATAAAGTTCTTTGCCCTATAGCTTCCAATACAGTCATTGAATCAGAACGAAATTCAAATGGCAAATTAAACTTATTGTAGGCAGTATTCGAGAGAAATTTGAGTTCAATATAATGATAGGGCTATCAGTTATGGTTGTTTTTGTATTTTTTTGGCATACCTTTGGTAAGCGATTTTAGCATAGAATTTTCAAACCATAGTGATCCTTTAGTGAAAATAAACACCAAATATGAAGATCTAGAAAATTTGAAAAACTTTTGCGAATGGTAACCCTAAATTACTTTGCATCCCTATAGCTTCCATTGCGGTCAGCGAATCAATACGAAATTCGCAGAGCAGGTTGACTTCAACGTGAGGCAGATGCGACATATTTTTTTCTGCGATGCTAGCAAAGGGCAGCTAACACTAGGCCTTTTTGTTATTTTCGTTCCAACAAATGCTTGCATGAACTATTTTCATCGCAAACATTTGCAATGAAAATAAGTAAGCATTTTTTAAATTTTCTAACCTCTGGACATTTTTCGGATGGCAGCCCCAAACACCGTTCTACCGCAGTAACTTTCGCATTGATTCTATTATTACTTAGGGTGTATTAGTTTTAAGTAAGAAAAGTAAGAAGTGGTAGAATACACACTCAAAATCTACACAAATCCTCTACTGTTCTTCGAACATTAGTGTTTCCAGCGGTTCTGGTGCGCTAGGGTTTTATTATGTCTAAGTTCCAACCACAACTGCTTGCTCTAACTCCCAAAGCGTAGCTCCATGCCTCAGTACGCTGACACATACGCAACGTGACATTCTGTGCGCGCAGGTGATGTTTGCAATTCCAGTAAATCAGCGCATTATGTGTCTGTCTCGAGCAGTGCTGTCATTTTGAAAATTTTCGGGGGAGTATATTTCCTAATCCAAAGGTAGGACTTTGCATTAAAAGGGAGTACAATAGTTTTGATTATATATATATATATATATATATATATATATATATATATATATATATATATATATATATATATATATATATATATATTATATATGTAAATATATGTGCATATATATATACATATATATATATATATATATATATATATATATATATATATATATATATATATATATATATATATATATATATATATATATATAGTTATATATTTATATATATATATATATATATATATACATATATAAATTATTATGTGTAGCTACTATTATATCGAATATTGTTAGTCAAACAGAGACTATGAGTTTAGACTTGCTGGTTGGATAAATAAAGGTCCAACCAGTCATGAGTCTGGTTACGCGGCAAAGTATATGCGCCATGCCATGTAAAGCATATGGTGCACCCAAATACAAATTTCCGAATTGCTAGAAAAGTGGCAAGCACATTGGACAATTTTTTGATCAATTATAGTTATCAGCTGTCGGTATGTAGAGTGGTGGTGAAGTAAAATTTTGGAAACAACGTTTTCCTACGAAAATTACCTGGCCGCAGATTTTTTTTAGAGTTTTATGGATTTCATAGTTAAAGGTCTCTTGAAATTAGGTGTATTCCGTTTGCCGTCTAAAACTGTAGGAAAAAATATAAATATGGCGAGCCAAGACTTCAATGTACTGGGGCAGCTGTTTTGCGATTGCAGGTCATGTGCAGGTCATAGCATACAAATTTGGAAAATCTTTTTAAGGAAGGATTTGACACCTTGCTTATGACCCATCATAACCAAAGCTTCGTCTAAAGCGAATTTAACTAAGCTTTTCAAAGAAATCTTCAAATTGTTTAAATACTATATTGACTTTGCATCACACTGAGAGTGTCGACGATCCCACATGCATCATAGGAAATGCAGAGAACAAATATCAGTAAAAATTATAATATTTTCAGTAATAATAATAGGTTTAGAATAATTTGCGATTCCCCGCACAATTGCAAAATTCGCGTGTGTTAGTCCATAGATGGTGCTCATCATGGAAAATTATTTTTGAACGTACGTGAAATTCAAAAATAAGATTCTGCCTATTCGAAATTTTCACTTTACAATTAAAATTGAAATATATCCAGAGTCAAGCATTTTTAGTTATGCAGAGTTTAAGCGTTCAGAAATTAACGAATTAATACGAATTCATAAAGGCAATACAAAAACAGAGAGGGTTCCAGAAGACCTCCGAGAACTTCTCCCCAGTTAATGTCAAAATATCCAACAACATTGTACTTATATCTATCGTTTTGGCAATGATAAGGGAGTAAATTTTTTTTTTCCAAATTTTTGCTATCAGTAATATTCGTTTTCCCACTCTTCAACAATTTCACAATTTCAGGGCGATGTGGGGCAATTATTTTAATCAAAAAAATCAATGGTGTGATTAGTGTAAATGGTAAATTATGTTCGAAAAAACATAACTATTGCAAGTGCGGCCATTTTAATATTTTTGGATTTTTTAGTGAATGATTCAATTATTACTCGACTGTGAATTTCTGGTTGATTTTTAAGGGTTAGTCGAATTTTTGGCGATTTACATTTTCATTTCGCAGTAAATGTGATACATTTTTGCTTAACAGTTTTTGGCAATGTTTACAAAAGCATATTGTTTCATATCTACCTTTTGAAGTAGAAGGTATAACCCTAGCATGAAGCCAATCAAACTGTGTTAGTTTAATTTACCGAAACTTTTGATTTCGTCTATCATTTTCAATATAAATTTGTGTAGCTTCGCAATTGGATCCTGAACTGGAGTCGTTAGTATCCAACTCTATGCTGCCTTTCATATTTATCGCAGGTTTGAGCCCTTGAGCTTTATTCTTATCCAATTTAATAAAAAAACTGTAAAACTGAACTTTTAACTAAATACACCAACCGTTCCAGTGCTTTGTTAGAATTGCGTTTAGTCCAAGAAAATATCATTACCAGCGTGTTTGGTGATGGAAAAAATGACTTGTATGATAAAACTGAAAATCAAAGCATTTCCTCTTAAGTCTATGATAATAATATTTTCAAATTACCTTTAAAATATTTGAAAAAATGCGGAAACGAACTTGGGGACGTGAGCTATATAGGCAAACTGCTTGCTCCCTGCGAAACGAGAAGCAGAAGTCAAACTGAAAATTCGAGCATTCCATTACAAGCTTGTGCCCAATCATATTCTCAACTTGCCGTTGATATCATCACTCATTTCAAACAAGCAGTTGAAATATTCTTCATAAAAATTTACGAAATACTTCAAAAAAAAAAGAGTTTGTGCGATGAAACAAAGGAACACTCAATGGTATCACCAAAATTAAAGAAAAAATCGACGGGCGGCAGCAAACCGCACCGACAAGCAATCGCTATCGCGCCATGGGTCAATGTCCACAGAATTTATAACGAAAATTAAGGATAGTTCACGTGGGAGGACACATCGCAGCAAAATTAAATTCTCCTAGTCTTCTTCTTACAAATAGAGTGGACGCCGTGAAAGTTCACCTCAAAATTGTGTTTCTATGACAAGTACTAACCAACAATATTTGAAATTTGGTATTTGAAATCAATATGAACATAAAAAGTGTTCCTGGTGAAAAGGGAGTACTTTGCAAGCGAAGTTAGTACAGTAGCACGGTAACTAAAAACGTAGTACAAATACTCCGATCGGAGTACAACGACAGCATTGGTTTCGAAGTCAGCCTACGATGCTCCGGAAATTTGACAGATGGTGCAAATGTAGGGTATTGAAGATGCTTGTCGTTATACAAGGTGTCCGTCGTTAACTGATATAAAGAAATATGAATTTTCGGCGAAACGAGTCTTGTAATAATTTTCTTCGAAAGTCAATAAAGACTGGATTTGTCTTGAGGACGAAGACACGGACAAAAACCGTAATACCCATGACGATTCAAATCAACTTAAGCGGCCTATAGGTACGGAGATCTGATCGCCAGCAAGTTTGCAGACTTGCAATATCTGCGAGCAAATTAGATCTGAAACTAGCCCACAGACATTGAATTTGGTCGCAAATATCGCATATCTGCAATCAAGACGACGAAAAGATCTCCGTATCTAATTCACACTAAAGTACATATGTTTTAATAACTAACTTTTAATAAAACCAGGAACTTCCGATAATGCTGTGAAAAACACATTTCAGAAATCGCTTGTTGAACATTTGTACGAAATGTACGAAATGAAAATGCAATGTATTGCACCCAAAACCCAGTATATTGACGTTTTTAAACCTTGTTAAACCTTAACGCAGCACACTAATACTTCATTGATTCTTATCATCGAAATCATCACCTTCATCATATTATAATTTTAGCTGATCCATTTACTCCTTCCGACTCAAGGCCGAACTTTAGTTTTCCTATCGTATTTTCCTTGTCGATAATATTAAAGTGAGAAAAGTTCGAAAAAGGAATACATATTTCATTACCGATCAACTTTGGGAGCCATCAAATGCAGCAAGCGTCTTCCTCGAGTAACCACAAATGGGCACAAACAAGCTGAGAAAGAGTACGAAAGGACCTCTCAGAGTCATCAATCTATTGGACATCATCCGTTCACATCAAGTTTTGTTGTGACCAATATCGTTGTGTTGAAAAACTATCTGAATCTGAGCCATCTATTAACGGACAGCGTCGCGTGGACAGCTCGCAACAAACACGACGGTTTGTTCTGACAGTAATAAGACTCTAAGTAGTTTAGTTCGAGTTCGTTTGGATGTGATAATTAAAATAAGTCGAAGAAGATTTTATGATATAATATGATTTTCGTTGTGCTCGAGGCAGAATCAAGTGGAGAGCTGCCCATTACTTTTAGCGAACATAATCGAAAATATAAATGAGGCAGCAAGCCTTGTATTAACAAATGATTTTTACGACTTCAAATGGGTACTTGATAACAGTTAAAATAAAATCTTAGATTTTTTTTAATATGTTTCAATGGAAATATTTTGCAGAAATATGTTATACTAATATTTTTAATAAAATTATAGAGAATCGGGATCAAAATTTTATTATGTTCATATACAAAATTTTGGTTTAATTTCGACAATTGCAAACAGCCCTACTGTCACAGAATCCGCCTGCGTATCCATGACCTTTGCAGTGCATAGCACAAAGAGAGTGGCTTATGGGTAGAAAACTCAGCACATCGCAAGTTATGCGTTTTGCGCGGATATGTTCATCCTCTGGCATGGCAGCACAGGAGACGAGAACAACGGCAAGGATCACTAGAAACGCTGTGAACTTCATTTGGGCTGGTTTTCTGCTACTGTTTAGAACTGTACTGTCGATCTGTGTGAATTCGGTCGACTTAAATAGTAAGGTGTAACAAATAATCATGTGTAGTAAATGGTAATGTATATTTGCACAAATGGTCCATTTTTTCATAATTTCAATCGAATCTGCGTATATACAAAGTAAAATATTAGTTTAACGATAATAGCCAGCAACCGCATGTTACTTAAAAATATGTGGAGGGTGTTGCGAAGGCGGGAAATGAGCAATCATATGTAGAAAACTGCCTTCATAACAAACGTCTTTATTAAATAATTTAGCCTCCTAATATGTATTCAAATGTTTCTAATTTTTTACATTGAGGAATAAGTGTGTGAAAGTGTAAATAGATTTAAGTCGCTGCTTATCTCCACTTCCTATAATGTATTGAAAGTTTTTTTTAAAAAGTATCTAAAAAACTTTCACCTCCATATATTTGGTAATGTTTTCAAGTTAAAATTACCCACATGTGTCCAAATATTTGATGACAATTCGATGAATATGATTCATTCATTATTTTTTTAAATATATTGGTAAGTATTAGCATTTGCATAACATATCTTCAACTTAATTAGTTAAGTTCTTTATACTCTAGTTTTTTCTGAAAAACAAGAAAATAGTTTAAAACAAACATGTTAGAATACGCACGTGCCGATAAATGCTATGTTGTTGTTTTTCATGCTAACGTTGAAAAACAATTGCAACCATAACTGTTACCATGCGATAACTAGTTAAGACAATCGAAAAAGTTTTCGCATTTCATTATGCCGTAGAATAGGCTATCACTAGTATTTTCACATAATTTCATTGTTTAATAAGTTTAACTTAATTTAGAACTACATACACATCCACAACAATTTCGAAAGTGTCAACAAAGTATTCGAGATAATGATATTTTGAAATTGTAAGAAATATTTTTCAACAAAACATTTATGAACCACTGGGAAGACTGATTCTCGACGAAAAGGAGAGGATATGTGTCTTTTTTGTCTGACATTTCAAATGGTTGTAATATTTATGCAATCTCTATTTCGATCACCACATTAGATATTTTGAATATGAAATTTTAATGCGAGTATATTTAAGAAGAATATAGGCTAGTAGTTCTTAACGTTTGCAGCATCTCTCAACTTCAATATCGGCAAAACGTTGGAAATATTCCAATGCGAAGGAAAAAACATATGGCTACAAAGTATGGGCGAAGGGACACACAAGGAAGAAGTAAGAGACTTTATGACCATATCTGCCTTCCGGATCGCTGCTGCAACAGGAATCTTGGAGTGATAGTTGGGTTTTTTTTTAAGAGAACTTACCATAATGAGGTCAACAGAAAAAAGTACGTGTAGGTTTGATCTATTGGAAAGAATATGCGAGTCCAAGAAAGGAAGAAAGATCTGTAGCGCATTGGAACCACAAGAAAGACTAATGAAAGACTAGAAAATGTGTTCCTTTTTACAACCAACCCGTAAGAAATGTAAAAGTGAATTTACTCCATAGCATCACTTGTTGGGTCTCGGGGTTGATGTTGGTAGACAGCTTTTCCCCAAATTTACAACGATATGGACCACTTTGCTAGAATGGCTGTATCCGAAATTATAGGGTGGAATGATTCCCAATGCTACCAGCCACAAGAAAGCAGACACTTGTTACATATTTTCTGTTTAGTATGTTTGTCGTGTGTAAACTTGATGGAAATGATACAAACGCTCAGCGCTGTCATTGCAATCAAAAGTTTACAATAACAGGTTTATGTTGATATTAACCAATCCTGCGAATATACCTCCCCCAATTGAATCCGGTAGAGAGAAAGCATGTGATTTGAAAGTCCAGCTTGAAATTTTCGAGGACTGTTCTTATTCCAATTAGAACAGTTAGAACCCGTCTTGTTGTTTAAAGTGTTTATCTGCAATTAAGCTTAGCTAGACGGCCTACCATAAGGACAGGGGCTGATTGTCACCCAACGTCAACTTAAGCAAACATTAGCAAGCCCATGGTACTCCGGTCTGCCAGTTTGTGCTGGGGAGCAGGCCCAAACACCATACTGGTGGATTCAAGGTCCATCCAAACCTTTTCTGCACTGTGGACCGGAAATGAGGCTCCACGTCGCTTCTGAAGAATTAATCTACAGAGGCTAATAATCAAGCGGCAGGAAACTGCTGCCTAGATGGGGGGTCGGTAGCTTAGCTCGCCAACGCGTCAGTCCGAGGCATCGATCTACTGCCCGCGGGTTCGAATTCCGCCGTGCCCATGGCTATATCTGTTCGTTTTGTGTTGTCTTAATAGTCGGCGACTGGGCATAATACTAGCGCTCCATTAGTTAAGTGTCACATTAAAGCTTTAGTAGCGGCTAGGCATAACACTAGCGCTTTAAAAAATAAGAAATAAATGTGGCACTTAAAAAGAAAAGTGTAATGGAATAATTTATATCGGCTTCTCCCATATGTGTCTCCCTACCGCCATCGCTAAGCATTCGCTTCAAAAGGCAGTCCCCTGAGCTTTGGCATTATCATAGAAAAAAATACAGCAGCCCTCTGGTTAGGCTCTCAACCACAGCGCCCGCGATGCTCCCACTATGGGGGCAAACCAAGTAGGTAAGGCTGGGCATGAGTCAAAGGCCCTTAATTCCTGCGGTCTCGTATATTTTAGAACCCCGAAGGCCCTATCTGTGGTGATCTGCAGCTACAGAGCGGCCCTCTGGGCAGCCAGGAAAGCCAACTGGCGAAGCAACTGAATCTTCACACTCATGATCACACGGACTTAAGCACAATGGCTGCACAAGATAAAATTCATATCTAAGACAAAGGCAAGAAACCACCGATGACATCTGAATGATGCTAAAAATGATGCTTAAAATTTATATCTACCTCCACCATATAATCTTCTTTAAACTAACCCTCCATCAATATTCCTATATCTACCCACCACCTGAAAGTTCAACACCTAGTACTATTTGCTATGCTTATATCTATGTCTTAACCTTTTGCTCCCTAAATCTGTCCACCACGACCCTCCTCCGCTCGAAGCACTTTCATGCAAATTCGTTTACTGTGGCAAAGAAAATTGCTTCTGACAGCCACAGCTTTAGGTCCTGCACATCCCGTGCGTTCCGCAGTCCACATTCCGAGAAAAAGTCCGAGAAAAAGATATGTGTCCCACCCAGAAGCAGACCCCAGGCACACAGAAAGGCATTCATGCTGCCATGGCCAGTCAAGAAGTAGCCCAGTACCAGACCAAACTCCCACCATACGGCCTTGGCCGCTTGCCTAGCATCATTCACCCACTGGCAGCTGACTTGGTTATGTGGGCAGTCATCCCAACGCCACTGCAAAGTGCATGCAACCCTCTTCTTCAGTACATTATTGCGCTGCCTTGCACTCCAGCCAAGTATCTCCTCGGCGCTTACCAGCGCATCATTGCCCGCAGCAATTGACCTCCCTAGCCTGAATGTTGCATCTCGTGAGAAAGCAACCAGGTTAAGAGCAGTTACCTTCCTCGTACCGTGCGCACACATTCAACGAAGACCAAAACCCCAGAAACCCCGAAACCTCTCTGAGAAGAAAAAAAACTCCACTTACCGAGTCGATCATTCGATTTTCTTAGCAAACAAAATAGCTTGGGTGAACCGATCCAATATTTGGGTATTATTTTCGAGAGAAAAAAAACTCACCTGTAGAGACCACACAGGTGAAAATTGTGTCTAATTGTCTAAAACAGTCTTCAATGATAAATCGAAAGTAAAAAATATCAATAGAAAATAGCACAATTATATACAAGATTGTACTTCAGCCAAAAATACTCTATGGAGCTCCTATGTGGATATAGTGTGCCAAAACGCATAAAAAATAAGCTGCGAATTGCACAAAATAAGACCCTTAAGCTGATACTAGACAAATCTTTTTACTATTTAACTGAAAAAATTCACAACGAAGCCAATCATCCAGTTTCGAAACCAATATTCGAAACTTACAAAATCCACTAGTGGCCTTTTCTTATAGTGTCGTTCTATAGATTTTAAGTTCCCTTAGAAATAACGAGTAGTAGTTATTAGTTTTGAATAAATAAAATAAAATATGTCAAGGTTTTTATTAGCTTGTCCTTGTGTTAGCACTAAACCAGATCCAGAGATATCAAAAATTGCATAAGCAAGAAAAACAATTTAGAGCAAAGATACTGTCTAATCTCTAATATATTTTATGTTGCAAATACAATCAATAAATTGAATTGAATAATCAATCTGATCCTGATAATTTTTCAACTTAAGTGTGACACAAATCAAGTTGGGACCTTGCAGGAATAGTGTAGAAGAGCAAAAATACAAAAAAAAATGTTCAAGAGTTGCTGTGCAATAGAGTGGACGCATGTCCCCTTTACCCCAGTACGCTGTAAACTGCAATAAGAGAGGCCCCCGTTTCCACACCTGAGTTATAATACTGAGTTATAATACACAATACAATTTACTGAGTTATAATACACATCGACTTTAGAGACAGTAAGACAAAACCCAGTATCGAAACCAGATTTCGTGAAAATTGAATCAAAGAAATCAGAATCTAGTGCAGCACAGTTCTGGCACATAAGTTTTTTATTCAATAACTTGTAAATTACTTGTTTGGATTTTTTACATTGAAATCCATAGCTTAATTTGTTGATTTGCTCATCTTTACCATTATTAATTATTGACAAAAAACTGTCATAAATACTTCAAGAAATAGTATATTACTGAACATTAACATATGTTAACAGGCCCGGCGGACGCCTTAGATGGCGTAGGTAATACTTCCAACATGGAAAATGAAACGGTGTGTAATTGCCCACCCTAAAATTTCGATCCTAAATGCCACATTAATTCCCCAGTGGGGGGGAAATAAGCGCTAGATGCAGCAATATCTAGCAAGATATCCTCAATCAAAAGCCCCAGAATCTTTTACCACAATTGCGGTGATATGAGGGGTAAAATAAATAAACTCTTTCTTGACACCAAATTTTGCCATTTCAACGTGCTTGCTTTCACTGAAACTTGGTTAAATGACTCCCATATCAACGAAAAAATCCTAGACAGTACCTGGACAATCTTTAGAAATGACCGAGACTATGTTTCCACTGGTCAAACAAGAGGTGGTGGTATCTTACTCGCAGTTAAGAACACTCACTCAAGTGAACTTGTAAACTCTGCCTCGCACAAATTGTTCCAGCATATATTTATCCGCGTTTCAATTGACAAAACCTCGGTTTATATTGGCTTATTTTACGTCCCACCGAGATCTGACGAATTAGTGTACAGTTATATATGCGAGCAAATATCTTCTTTTATGGCTTCTCGTAGTGCTGAGGATAAAGTTATATTCTTGGGTGATTTTAATCGCCCGAATTTGCGTTTTGTTTCTGATAAGACTGATCATGGTTTAATACCAGTAAACCTACTTGAGTCTTCTGATTTGAACCTTGTGAGTACGTTGTATGGGCATGATTTGCAGCAGGTTGTTCCGACTCCCAACCAAAATGGTAATTGGTTAGACTTAATCTTTCGAAATATTTATGACGATGTAGTGTTTAGTCCAACAAATGACGCAGAGAATCTCTTTTCTAATAGTCTTCACCATACCGCTCTTACAGTTGAACTTTCCACTGCAGATTGGAACATGTTAAGTACATACAATAATACGATTGTATACGATTTCCATAATGCTTATTATGATAGCATTCACAATTTCCTTGGCAATGTCGGTTGGACAAATGTGTTTATGTGTCTCCCTCTTCAATGTCCACTGAAAATTCCTTGTTTTCTTCTTCTCCTCAGGAGATCTGCAACTTTTTTGCTGACCATTTTCAAGAAGTTTTTGGTCCAGTTAGCATCCTAACATTGTATCGATTCCCGGGTGCGCCTCAAACAATTTTTGCTGAGGATATGACCATATCGAGGAATGAAATATTTACTGCCATTATGGAGCTTGACAGTAACAAGGGCCCTGGACCTGACCTCCTTCCTCCTACTTTTCTGATCAAGTATGTAAAACAACTGATCTCGCCCCTTCATACTATGTTCAATAATTCTCTCTCCTCTGGACGATTTCCTTCATATTGGAAATCTACATTACACTAATTTATAAAAGTGGCGATAGACGTTTTATTCAAAATTATAGAGGCATCACCATTCTATCTGCTATTTCCAAACTTTTTGAAAAAATCATCCACTGCAAACTTTCTCCTCTGGTCGACGTTCGACTGAACGAGCAGATTTAGAAAAACTAAGCTTATGGTGCTTGTTTCTGATGTTTTGTGCAAAATGGAGGAGGTGATCAAATTGACGCAGTCTATACAGACTTTAGCAAAGCATTCGACCGAGTTGATCACTCCATTTTGCTCCCCAAGCTGAAACAATTCGGAATTGCAGGATTTTTACTAAAATGGCTTGGATCCTACTTCCACAACCGCTTGCAATTCGTGAAATTCCAAGGTATTATTTCTAAGAAAATCGACGTGAAATCTGGTGTACCTCAAGGAAGTCATCTTGGCCCTCTTCTTTTTAATATTTTTATGTCTGACATGTCGGAGGTTTTATCTGACATTCCCCATTCACTATATGCGGATGATCTCAAAATCTACCGTGTCATCAGGACACCATCTGACGCTACCTTTTTTTAGTCTAAACTAAACTCTCTAGATCGTTGGTGCTCCGCGAACAAGCTCCCTCTTAACATTGCCAAATGCCGCACAATTAGCTTCTCTCGCAAAACTGCACGCATTCATTATACGTACCGCCTCAACAACACGTCACTCAGCACGGTTGACAACATATTAGATCTCGGTTTCACCCTGGATGAAAAGCTCCGCTTCAATCTACATTACAATAGAGTGCTTTCCCGAGCAAGTAAGCAACTTGGTTTCATTAAACGACGAGCCAAAGAGTTCAAGAATCTTTGAGTTACTAAATCCTTATATATTTCACTCGTGCGTCCTCTTCTCCAATATGGGTGCACTATCTGGAACCCGGCTTTCAAAATGCACAGCCAAAGATTTGAGTCTGTTCAGAAGCAGTTTTTACTATTCCCTTTGAGGGATCTTTTCAACCCTTATGATTTCACAAATCTACCATCATACGAATATCGCCTTAAATGTATTAATTTGTTACCCCTTGCGTCGAGAAGATTAATGTCATCTGCCTGCTTCAGCTTCGATGTCATCAGAGACGTGGTTAATGTCGTGTACTTGAAAGAACAGTTTGTACTCAATCAGCCCTTGAGAGTCACAAGATCCCGACGATTGCTTATTGAATACCAACACAACACAACACATGCAGCAAACGAGCCAATAAATAGGTGCTGCAGACTATTCAATAGTATGAGCGAGAACTTTTCCCCTACGATCTTCAAATCAACATTCAAAAATAACATCATCAAGGCTCTCTCTGTATAATCACTTGGTTTGCTCGACCTATGTGACTAATTATCGGTACTGCGGGGCAAGTGTACCCCATACCTACTTCGAAGGTATATCCTGCCGCTGGAAAAGGCCCCCATAGTGGGAGCTCCGCAGGGGCTGTGGTTTATAGGCTATCTGCTATAGAATTGTTAGACTAGTTGGCGGCCAATCATTTCTGGATAATTTTACATATTGCGATGTTTTACGATCGTTTGGATGATCTGAAGTTGATAGCCCCAAGCTAAATGCGTCTTCTTACAATCTCCAAACATTTTGCAGAAATACGTTATACTAATATTTTTTTAATAAAATTCTAGAGAATCGGGATCAAAATTTTATTATGTTCATATAAAAATTTTTGGTTTAATTTCGACAATTGCAAACAGCCCTACTGTCACAGAATCCGCCTGCGTATCCATGACCTTTGCAGTGCATAGCACAAAGAGAGTGGCTTATGGGTAGAAAACTCAGCACATCGCAAGTTATGCGTTTTGCGCGGATATGTTCATCCTCTGGCATGGCAGCACAGGAGACGAGAACAACGGCAAGGATCACTAGAAACGCTGTGAACTTCATTTGGGCTGGTTTTCTGCTACTGTTTAGAACTGTACTGTCGATCTGTGTGAATTCGGTCGACTTAAATAGTAAGGTGTAACAAATAATCATGTGTAGTAAATGGTAATGTATATTTGCACAAATGGTCAATTTTTTTCATAATTTCAATCGAATCTGCGTATATACAAAGTAAAATATTAGTTTAACGACAATAGCCAGCAACCGCATGTTACTTAAAAATATGTGGAGGGTGTTGCGAAGGAGGGAAATGAGCAATCATATGTAGAAAACTGCCTTCATAACAAACGTCTTTATTAAATAATTTAGCCTCCTAATATGTATTCAAATGTTTCTAATTTTTTACATTGAGGAATAAGTGTGTGAAAGTGTAAATAGATTTAAGTCGCTGATTATCTCCACTTCCTAGAATGTATTGAAAGTTTTTTTTACAAAAGTATCTAAAAATAACTTTCACCTCCAAATATTTGGTAATGTTTTCAAGTTAAAATTACACACATATGTCCAAATATTTGATGACAATTCGACGAATATCATTCATTCATTCTTTTTTTTAATATATTGGTAAGTATTAGTATTTGCTTAACATATCTTCAACTTAATTAGTTAAGTTCTTTATACTGTAGTTTTTTCTGAAAAACAAGAAAATAGTTTGAAACAAACATGTTTGAATACGCACGTGCCGATAAATGCTATGTTGTTGTTTTTCATGCTAACATTAAAAAATAATTGCAGCCATAACTGTTAACATGCGGTTACTGGTTAGGTTAGGTTAGGTTAAAGTGGCTGCCGGTTTACAGAGGTCTGTCGTCCGACACACGTAGGCACAAAAGAGGCCCGTTGTGATGCCACACTAATTAGTGACTCTCTCCTACTCACTAAAATCGGGAAACCATCTGCTTCCCTTGACAAATCGCGTTATCCCTTTTAAATCAACCAGGGATAACTCGGTCAGGTTTGAGACAAAGGGAGCGCCAATTGCCGCCAGCCTTCTCCTTGCCAACGCCGGGCACTGACACAAGAAGTGAAGGACGGACTCCTCCTCATCCTCAGAGCCGCAACTCCGACAGAAATCGTTAAACTGCACTCCCAATCGTTGTGCATGCCGTCCTATGAGGCAATGGCCCGTAAGAACTCCCACTGTGCAGCGTAGAGCGCTTCGAGTTAAGCCTAAAAGCTGCCTGGTGCGATGCGCATCCATGGATACCCAGGACTGCCTTGCTATTGCACAGGATGATTCATCTGCCCAGGACGTCTTAGCATCCTCGAGATATTTTTGCCTAATGGCCAGTTTGACCGATGACATCGGTATACCTATTTAGAGGGAGCAGGAGACCTCCGGTAACAAGGTTCCAAGCCTTGCTAGCTCATCGGCCTCACAGTTGCCCTGAAAACCCCTATGTCCAGGTACCCAAATCAATTGAACCACTGAATGTCTTGACATCTCCCTGAGAGATGCACGGCATTCAGCAACAATCATGGAAACTGTACAAGGACCACCAAGGGATTTAATAGCCGCCTGGCTATCTGTGAAAATGCCAATATTAGCCCCGAATATTTGATTACACAGAAGCCAGTCGATTGCCTGTAAAATAGCCGCAACCTCCGCCTGAAAGACACTACAATGATCTGGTAGACGGAAAGACAGCTTGAGATTCAGCTCATCTGAGTATACACCACTTCCGACTCTATTGTTTAGCCTTGAGCCGTCAGTGTACACATGGATAAGCCCACTTTCGAGGGTGACACCATCACGCCATTCATCCCTACCAGGAATGCGAGTTGTGAACTCCAAATCTAGTAGGCACTGCGGAGCGATGTAGTCAACACCCGCTGGAGCGGGAACTCCCTCGACCAAAATCTTCGCATGGCCGAAATCCGTTCTATTCCAAGCCGAGATACAATTTAGTCTCACAGCGGTAAGATTAGCTTGCTGTAAGATACGTAGATTGGTTAGCAGCCAATGAAATAACACGAAGAGTGCCTTAATAGGGGTGGAGCGGAGCGCACCAGTTACAAGTAGTGCAGCCATTCTCCGCACTTTTTCAATCTGCTGTTTGCAGGTAGCCTTAATAGCACCCTGCCACCAGAACACCACCCCAAACAATAGAATTGGCTCAACCACAGCAGTGTAAAGCCAAGCAACAGTACGAGGTTGTAATCCCCAATTCGCTCCTATGGCCCTTTTACAGCAGTAAAGTGCATTGAAAGCCTTCCGAGCTCTTTCTGCTACATTATAGGTCCATAGTAACTTCGAGTCAAGGATCAGCCCTAAGTGCCTGACCCTCTGGCTCAAGTTAATGGAGATCCCATTCAACTTGGGTAACTCAAAAGACGGAACTTTGTACTTCCTTGTAAACAGCACTAGTTCCGTTTTGTTAGGATTCACATTCAAGCCGCATTCACGACTCCAACGTGAAAGTATGTCAAGAGAGTGATTTAGCCTCTCCGATAGCGTAGATAAATACTTTCCCGACACTGCCACAGCTATGTCGTCTGCATAAGCAATCACTTTGCAGCCAGCGCGGTCCAATCTCATTAGAAGAGTATTCACCGTGATGTTCCACAGCAGGGGAGAGAGGACTCCACCCTGAGGTGTGCCCGTACTGACTCCTCGTCTTACGCTGGCATCCCCCAAGGAAGAGACAACCACTCTACTTTTGAGAAGCTGCACAATAAAAGCAATCAGCCGCTCGTCCACATGAAGCACCGAGAGAGCCTCAACAATAGCGTTAGAATTCACGTTGTTGAAGGCCCCTTCGATGTCCAAGAAGGCGGCAAGCGTATATTCCTTAAGCACAAGAGATTTTTCCACTTGCTCAATAAGGACGTGAAGAGCAGTCTCAACAGATTTACCTTTGGTATAAGCGTGTTGTGACTGCGAGATCAACATAGGATCAATTGATCTTTTAATATGGTAATCAATGATCATTTCCAAAATCCTAAGCAGAACTGAGTTAAGACTCATTGGACAGTAGTCCTTTGGCCTAACATGAGAAACTTTTCCTGCTTTGGGGATAAACACAACTCTAGTTTCCCGCCAGCTGGTGGGAACATACGAGAAGCGTAGGCAAGCGTTATAAATCTTTCTGAGCCATGGTAGCGATACTTCCATGGACTGCTGAACGTCAGCCGCAAGCACGCCATCAGGGCCCGGGGATTTAAACGGCTCGAAGGAGTTAATGGCCCACCTCAGTTGAGAGTCTGATATTCTGAACGGCGGGGCTCTACCGTAATTTAGTTCCGTTTGGTCCCTATAGGGACAGGGCAATAATTGCCCGGGAAATGTGCGTCCATGAGAACGTTTAGAGTATCTGCGCTCGAACTAGTCCAAATGCCCTCAGGGTTCATGATGCACCCCATAGCCTTTGGTGTCGTGCTTAATACCTTGCGAAGGCGATTCACCTCGCTGAGACTCTCCGGTTACTAGTTAAGGCAATCGAAAAGTTTTCGCATTTCATTATGCCGTAGAATAGGCTATCACTAGTTTTTTCACATAATACCATAGTTATATGGTCTCATTGTTTAATAAGTTTAACTTAATTTAGAAAATTACATATCCACAACAATTTCGAAAGTGTCAACAAAGTATTCGCGATAATGATATTTTAAAATTGTAAGAAATATGTTTCAACAAAACACCTATGAACCACTGGAAAGACTGATTCTCGGCGAAAAGGAGAGGATATGTGTCTTTTTTGCCTGAGATTTAAAATGGTTGTAATATTTACGCAACCTCTATTTCGATCACCACATTAGATATTTCGGATATGAAATTTTAATGCGAGTACATTTAAGAAAAAATAAGTGGAAGTATCCACGAAAGCAGCGTAAGCGAATATAGGCTGGTAGCTCGCAATATTTACAGCATCTCGCAACAATGCGAAGAAAAACCTCTGAAAAGCTATAGTTAAAAAGTATGGTCAAAGGGATAAACAAGAAAGAACAAAACACCTATGAACCACTGGAAAGACTGATTCTCGGCGAAAAGGAGAGGATATGTGTCTTTTTTGTCTGAGATTTAAAATGGTTGTAATATTTACGCAGCCTCTATTTCGATCACCACATTAGATATTTCGGATATGAAATTTTAATGCGAGTATATTTAAGAAAAAATAAGTGGAAGTATCCACGAAAGCAGCGTAAGCGAATATAGGCTGGTAGTTCGCAATATTTACAGCATCTCGCAACAATGCGAAGAAAAACCTCTGAAAAGCTATAGTTAAAAAGTATGGTCAAAGGGATAAACAAGAAAGAAGTGAGAGACATTATGCGTATATCTGCATTTCGGATCGCTGCTGCGACAGAAATCTAGGAGTGATAGAAGAGATTCTTTTTTAAGAGAACTTGCCATAATGAGGTCAACAGAAGAAAGAACATGTAGATTTGATCTATTGGAAAGAATATGCGAGTCCAAGAGGGGAAGAAATATCTGTAGCGCATTGGAACCGCTAGAAAGAATAATTTTCCAAGAAATATAGAGGAATCCCGCTTATTTAGAATGCATGTTTTAACAAATGTACTCCTTTTTACAACCAACTCGTATGAAATGTAAAACTGAAGTTACTCCATAGCATCACTTGTTGGGTCTCGGGGTTGATGTAGGTAGACAACTTTTTTCGCAAATTTGCAGTGATATGTACCACTTTGTTAGAATGGTTGTTTCCGAAATTATAAGGTGGAATGATTTCCAAGGCTTTCACCCGCAAGAAAGCAGACACTTGTTACATATTTTCTGTTTAGGATATTTATTGTGTGTAAACTTGACGGAAATGATACAAACGCTCAGCGCTGTCATTGCAATCAAAAGTTTACAATAACAGGTTTACATTGATATTAATCAATCTTGTGAATATGCCTCGCCCAAGAGAATCCGGTAGAGAGAAAGCATGGTGATTTGAAAGTCAGCTTGAAATTTTCGAGGACTGTTCTTATTCCAATTAGAACAGTTACAACCCGTCTTGCTGTTTAACGTCTATACCTGCAATTAAGCTTAGCTAGACGGCCTACCATAAGGACAGGGGCTGATTGTCACCCAACGTCAACTTAAGCAAACATCAGCAAGCCCATGGTACTCCGGTCTGCCGTTTGTGCTGGGGAGCAGACCCAGACACCATACTGGTGGACTCAAGGCCCATCCAAACCTTTTCTGCACTGTGGACCGGAAACGAGGTTCCACGTCGCTTCTGGAGAATTAATCTACCGAGGCTAACCAAGCGGCAGAAAAAATGCTGCGTAGATGACATACAGCAGCCCCCTGGTTAGATTCTTAACCACAGCGCCCGCGATGCCCCCACTAGGGGGCCAACCACGTCGGTAAGGCTGGGCATGAGTCCAGGGCCCTTACCTCTCGTGGTCTCGTATATTTTACAACCCCGGTAGGGTTGGAGGCCCTATCTGTGGTGACCTGCAGTCTCAGAGCGGCCCTCTGCGCAGCCAGAAAAGCCAACTAGCGAAGTAACTGATTCTTCAAAAAACGCTTGTATGAATTATAGGAGATAAGATTGGAAATAATTAGAAATATAAGACAATTTTTTTCGTTTAGAAGCTAAATATATTTCAATTTATACTTGAAGAAGAGGATAGCTTAGTTTCAAAATATATTTGAAGAAATTGAAACATATTAAGCTTAGAAGGAAGAAATTGATATATTGCTTCAAACTGTTGTTACCTAGAAAAAGTAAAAATAATTTGCCAAGATGAAGAGTGCTGCAACTTACTCTTTTCGAGCCATTTGGTTTGCTGGAATATATTTGTAGCCCTAACTGCGTGTCCGAAGCTGGATGAAACAACGAAACCTTTGAAACTAGTGCTTTTTGCTGTTTTTTTGTTTTCGTGATCCTCTGGGAAATGTGAGATCCAGACAGTGCTTCTCTGTGAATGATTTAATTTCTTCTCAAACTACATACAAGTTTTCTCGCTCACTTAGTAGTGTTTTAACTGTTCCATTCACAAAATCTATCCCATCCCTATGAGTTGCATTTTCAATTTGGAAATATGTGCTTAACATTGGAAATATGTGCTTAACATGTTCATTATAGAAAGAACATAGTGAAAGATGAAACGATTTGCTACAAACTTAGGATTACTGATTGAATGAAAGATCCCCAATGAATAAACTGAGTTGTTGTATTTTCCCTCATCAATTTCTTTCTCTGAAGCCTCTTTTATAGTCCCATAGCTATAGATCACATATTTGCAATTGTGAAATCTCATTGACTAACGAGTCGAGTTTAAACTTCTCATTCCACGCCTTGTATTTAAACCAACTGCCTCTTCAGACAGCTTCAACGATTTGTGTTGCGATGGCTTTGAAAAGTGTAGGTAAAGAGATTCGATGGCGAATGATTTCAGCAATTATTTTTATTAATTCATTTTGTGTTTTGCCACTAGAGTAGTTCACAACCTTTTTTTTTTTGAAAATTATTTTCAAAAGTTGAATCATGCTTCGCGAATCATGCACAAAATTCAAAAAAAAAAAATTCACGGTTATCACTGGCACCACTTTCATCATGTCCTCTGAATGCACGTCTTTGACCACTGAGACACGTCGTAAGGCCGATGCCTTTTCTAAATAATTTCGGTTCTGTTCAAGCAACATATCACTTACTGTCTTCCAAGTACTATTAGAGTTTTATTATTGTATAGTTTCTATTATTGTATGCAATATGTCCTTGAACACATTGTGCATGAATTTTACTATCCGGATAATTTATCCGGTTTGCAAAGTTTAGTCCAGCTGAAATTTTGGTGTATTTTTGGCGACAAATGGACATTCTATGGAAAATTTCGCATTGTGATAACTTCACATTGAATCATCAGTACATCACGAAATTGACAAGACTCATCAATGGGCATAAAAAATAAGTTTCTGTCGTTTTTAAATAATGTCTGGGTAACCTTGTAGCTACCATAAGTACGTAAACACAAATCTTTCACACCATTGACTCTCTAGTATTTTTTTCGGCTTTTAAAATAAAATGCAAATGATTGATGAATTTGATACTATATTTATACAGTCAAATCTAAACCCGCAAAATTCCCAATCGCACTAGAAACCGCACCGAATTATTTTTAGTTTTAGCACCTGGAACTTGCGATTACGGTATCTCTGCGCCTATGCCCACCACCAATATTCCTATATCTAGTACTATTTGTTATGCTTATATCTATGTCTTAGCCTACTGCTCCCTAAATCTGTCCACCAGGACTTTCCTCGGCTCGAAGCACTTTCATAGCAAAGAATATTGCTTCTGATAGCCACGGCCTTAGGTCCTGCATATTCCGTGCATTTAAGATAACAAGATTAAATTAAGGGTGCATTTAAGATAAACCCCTGCAAAATTTTATGGAGCTTTATCCAGGAAGAACTAATGTCATTCAGTTTTTCCATACAAAACAAGACTCAAGTAGGAAAAGCGAAAAATTGGAACTCTTTCCATACATATCTTCCAAAAAAAGAAGATTTTGCTCATCGTCAATCACATTTTAAAAATACTCAATACTCGATAAATTATGAGGCAAGCAACCATGTATGATTGACATTAAACTATTTTCCATCATCGTAAAATGATCAGCCAATTAACGACGTCCCCCTCGCTATCAACTTCAGTTCAATATGTCTCCATAAATATCCTCCAATGTGTCATCAGATACATCCCACCCTAAAAATCAACTCAACCGTTTCGAAAAGTTTGCTTCAACTTTATTTACCTCAAACGCCTATAAATCAACCTCAAAGGATGACAACAGATGACAAATGACTTCCGAAAATATGCTCATCTTCCCAAAAATCAAACAGACCTTTTCGAAAAATTCCTAAAGAGAAAATGTGATAAGTCAATCTGTATTATCAAAGTAGTAGTGTTCTTGGCCATCATCAGCTACCACCAACACAACATTAGCAGCGGCAGCAAAAGCCGAGAATGAAACCAACAACAAGCATAGCAATAGATAGCTTGTGTAAAACTAGCAACAACAAGGATAAGAATCGACCATTTCATGTTAAGTGGTGAAAGCAATTTCGGTAAAAAGTCCCATGTTACTACCTTCCGTCCAACCGAATTACCGTCTGATTGAGGCTGTTTAGCTCTCGTTACATTTTATCAACTTTCGAGCGCCAGATACCAACCAGATTCCTCAAAAGGTGTACTCGGGAAAATCCCTTTATTGAGTATTATATACTCTGGCCGGAATTGACAAAAATCCTATTGCACCTCAGTTCAAATATGAAATCCTTTGACAGACTGAATCCATGTAATGGCTCTCAACAGAAAAAAGGATCGTCTCTATATTTCGTGTTTGTATAGTTGTCCCGGGAATATGTTTGCCTTTAAAAGTCCTGAAAAGCCCATTCAAGAGGACGATACGGATCCACTTGCACGTTTTCGACAGAAGTAAATTGGGTGATTGGAATTATGGACCCAACTCTTCTGTATTTTCAATTTTAAACTAAATGTATTATGTTTAAAATGAAATGAGGTATTCGAGCTGTATTTTTTTAATTAGCATTATTCTGATTGTTTTAAAGAAATATTTTTTAAAGTAATGAAAACATGTGCGACTTAAATTTTGATCCCAATCGTATACTAAAAACTACTTTCCAACTCAAACTGCGATAATTCTAAATTTACAATTAACGTGTGTGTCTACATATCTTCTTCCGCCTTGTTCAAGTCAAACTCTTAAACTTTCTGGCTCAGTTTATTTCATAGTTTTCTTAAACATGAATTCTGAAATCGAATTCACAAACACACTTTATTTAGTCTTATCGACTTATTTTTATTCTCTAAAAATTAAATTAAAAAGCCAACAAAAGATTCAAAACTACCGAATTTCAATGAGCTAACAAAAGAACTGCTAAGAAGGTAGTGTTAATTATTCCACAGTGGCTTTTCGTGCCATTAATAATGCTCAGCAGAGTCATTTAATAAATTCCAAGTTTACTTTAGAAAAATTTTGTTTGTGTTTCTGAAACTGAATGAATGACAACACGAAAATGTCAAGAGTCTTGTTGACTTGGTAATCTGGGCAATACGACTTGATGAACGTCAGAAGCGCTCAAAGCAAAGGAAATAAATAGAGAGCGCACAAGAAGCAAACACTTTTGCTTCATGTGACCCAATCCTTGGCAGAGTTCGAGCCGTAGCTGAACTAATCTTGTTATATTTGCAATCGCTAATTGCCAGGCTTTAATGAGTTTAATAGGAAGCGATGGAATAGAAATTCGGGTTACTGTTGATGGAATTTATTTTTTGCAAATAAATTTTATTAGTTTGAGGATTAAGGACCACTCTAAGAGTATGTGGATTAAATTTTAATGTTCAGTCTAATAATTTGAAACTATGCTTTATATAAATTTGAACTAAAATTTCAGGAAAAATCACCTACTGCTTCAATGCAATAAGGGTATTCAAATCAAAAATTAGAGCTGTAAAGGACGTTAAGTTTTACCACAGCAACTATCCAACATATAACTGATAGAAGCACTGAGCATAAAACAAAAACAAAAACCCCTAGAAACTCTAATGTTCGAAGAACAGTAGAGGATTTGTGCAGATTTTGAGTGTGTATTCTTCCACTAGCTACTTTTCCTAATTAAGACTAATACACCCTAGGTAATAATAGACCCTTATTTTAATTTCGATGGCTTCATCGAAAGTTACAGCGATAGAAAGGGGTTTGGGGCTGCCATCCAAAGAGTGTCCAGATCTTAGAAAATTTAAACATTGTTTACTTATATTCATTGCAAATGTTCGCGATATGAATACTTAATGCAAGCATTTATTATTACGAATATAACAAAAACACCTCGTGCTGACAGCCCTTTGCTAGCACCGAAGCCAAAAATTTGTCACATCTGCCTTACGTTGAAGTCAACTTCCTCTGCGAATTTCATATTGATCCGTTCATTGAACTTTGTTAGCTATAGGGATACAAGAAATTTTAGGACTACCATTCGCAAAAGTTTTCAAATTTTCTAGATTTTTATATTTGGTGTTTATTTTCACTACAAGATCACTATGATTTGAAAATCCAATGATAAAATCGCTTACTAAAAAAAAAAATACAAAGACAACCATAGCTTTCAACCCTAACATTTTTTCCAACTAAATTTCTAGTGAATATTGCCTACAATAAGTTCAATTTGTCCATTTATATATATACACTATAGGGTAAAGAGCTTTATTTTCCTGAGCGAATTTTCAAAATTTAAGACACCAAAATTACCATAGCTGGCAGCTCCCAGCGAATTTTTCAACGAAATTTCTACCGATTGTGGCCTAAACCAGGGTTCAACTACTGTATGAATTACATTGAAATTGAATGACTGAATCAGAATTTATAGGGCTAAAAGCAGTTTTTTCTTAGTGATTTTTCAAGATCGAATCTCGCGTTCTAGAGAAAAGTTCACTGAATATTTTTGATGATATACATACGAGGGTTGATCAATAAGTAATGATAACGAATATAAACCAAGGTGATTAAACTTAAAAGATATATTTGTTTTTCAACATAGTCTCTTAACAAGCTAATACATTTAGTCCATCTTTTTTCCAAACCCAGGATACCCTTAGAAAAGAAATTCTTTATCTTGACTCTCCCAAAATGCTTAAACAGCGGCCATCACTTCGCTATCATCTTCAAATTTCTTACTCTAAAGGTATTTTTTGAGCCAAGGAAAGTCACTGGATGATGTAAAAAAAGCTTTCCGAGGGAAGATGTAAAAGTTCGAATCCTGTTTTTTAAATTGCAGCCATCGAAACTGCAGCCTTGTGAGCCGGTGCGTTACCTTGATGAAACAGAACTCCGGCTCGCAGTTTGTGGCGTGTTTTTTCCTTCATTGCCTCTCGCAATCTTCTTAATTGGTCTGCGTAGTAAGAGCCTGATATACCGGCTCCTTTTTCCAAATATTCCGCTATGATAATTCCTTCAGCGTCCCAAAAAACTCATGTATAACCTTCCCCGCCGATCGCGACACTTTGAATTCCTTCGTGGTGAAGAAAGTTGCTTCCACGTCATCGATTGCGGTTTGATTTCTGGATCAAAATGGTGGATTTGAGTCTCATCAATGATCACGAAACGTTTCAAAAAAATTTCCTGATCTGCCTAGAACTTTTCGAGATTCACTCTCAAAATGTCAACTCGTTTCTTCTTTTGCCAGGCAGTTAACATTCTCGGCCCCCAACGCGCAGAGACCTTCTTCATATGTAATTCGTGGGCAACGATTCTTTGAACACTGCCATTCGAGATGCCAGTGACATCAGCTACTTGCCTGATGGTCACTCTTCGATCAACCAACATGACATCTTTGATTTTTTTTCACATTGTCTTCTGTGAGGGACGTGGTTGAAAGTCCTTCGCGGTGGTCGCCTTCATTTGGTGTTCTTCCCAGCTTAAACTCTTTGGCTCAGCGTGCAACGGTGGAATATGGAGGAGCAGAGTCCTCTCATGTTTCCACTATGTCGCAGTGTATGTCTCTGGTAGACAATTTTTTCAAACAGAGGTACTTAATGACAGCTCTAATTTCGTTTTTCTCCATTTTAATGTTCTCTCTTCGACTGTTTGTATTCAAATGAATGTACATCCTTGGAATCATGGCCTATTTATGTTTTTTTTATGCCGACTTAGTGATTACGTGCGGTAGTAAAATAAATTTTTTTTTTTTTTATTATCCGAACTGGAAATAACCAATTATCATTACTTATTGATCAACCCTGGTATACATATATGGAAATATGAATTTTTGGCCAAATCGATTTTAATACTATTGTTTAAAAAAAACATAAGTGAAAACCACTCATCTCGTTAGGTCCAGAAGGCTGACCACGAGCCCGTTGGCACACAAGATGCAGCGTGGGTCGACTGAATAAAAAATGCTAGCTTCTGGAGTCCCAAATTTACTTGATTGCTCAGAAGCGAACAAGCTTATCGACAGTTATTTTGCAAAACTTCTATAGATATACTAAAGTCCATCATCGGAATTGAAATGGCTGCTGCTGAAAAGCTGCGAAATTTCTGTGTGATGGAAAACTCAGCCTTAACTCAGCTTTGCATGAGCGATTTGTACCAGTAACATAAGACAGGGCATTTAAATAACGCACATGAGAATTCACGTCAATCTACTACCCCGCATCATAAAGTTCTAAAAAAAAAGCCTTCACCATAGCGTAGTGAATTAGTTTCTAACCAGCGTGTAATCTTCGTGTACAATTCATCATCATCATCGGCGCTACAACCAGAGTTCGATCCTGGCCTCCTCCAACAAATTTTTTAATCGGTCCTGTTCCTGGTCGTGTGTGTTGGTGTGTTGAAGTCTCAGTCCAAACAACGCGCTAGTCTTGCTTCACACACTTACCTGTGACAATCTCATTCTCATTGACTGTTTCTGTGCTTGTTTAATTTTATTTAATAATTTAGCACATTGGGTACTGGTGACTTTGATTTAGTTTTAGAAATAATTGAGAAATAAAGTTCATATGAATGTCTTCGGCAAGTTGCAAATGACAATTATCACGACAAAATCAAACGAAATTCTGCTCTGGACGATAGAGAAGGGTAGATTTTTATTTTTATTCTAACAATGACTACAAAATTTTACCGGAGCAACGTATTGTGTGTCATCTGATCCATTCGTAAATAATTATGCCAATCAAAAGGCTCCACTGAGAGTTGTTTAACCAAATTTTCATGACTCATTCGTTTTTGATCTTCAATTCCTCCATATGCTTTGGATTCATTAATAAATTAAGGACATTTGTTTCTTTAGTTTTTCCTTAATATTTTCTAAATAAATAAATGGACTAAATGCAACATAAGTATAGTAAGTGGTGCGCTAAATTGAGCTTAAACCAAGCGGGCTCAAGCCAAATGGACTCAAGCCGTTTGGACTGCTTGTGATAGGGGGCCTTAAAGTTCGATAAATGTTGACTTCGAATAACCGTAAACCAGTTTCATGTTCTCAGTATTTTTTTTCATCATACACCGTAAACCAACCGTAAACCAGTTTCATAGTCTTAGTATTTTTTGGCATCATATATGGACCCAGTTGGATAACTTTGGCGTCTCTTTCTTATAATCTGTCTCCTATAGCCGGCTCTTCTTCACTTGCAAAAGCGAAGTATCAAGCTCACCGCAGCCTATTAAACCTGGTTTTACATGATATACCAGTTATGATGTTAGTACAACGGATTTTCATGGGATTGCTTTACTTTCTATCTCTAACATCAGCTTTTAGAAATTGTAAATTAAAGTATATTCAAAAGAAGTTAGAAAATGGATGGTAAAAAATAAAGGAAATAAACACTGGTATATTTACTGTACATACAATATTTTTTTTGCAATAACCCAATTTGCTATGAAACTCTAGAGAAGCAGCAACCCTGATATTAACGTATAGAATCCTCCAGACTTAGCACAAAGCTAAAAAGATAATTGATTGCTTATACACCGAAGTCGTTCCACTAAATCGTGTTCAAACAAACTTAAAATACAGATTTTCCTAATCGTTTTCGGTACACAGCAGCAAAGTTTCGCCTCTTGCCACTCGCTCACTCATCTTTTCGCCAGCCAGCCAGCCATCCTCCATCCTGATAATGGGAAAATGAATAATTGAAACAAGATATGCAAAGTGATGTTCCGAGAGAGATATTAAGCAGAAAATCTGGTGATGTCTGACAATAACTAAGACTATCATTTGACATGGAAATAATTTATTCTAGTGAAAACATCTGATTCTATTCCATAATTAAATTGACAATGTCTCAGTTGACTGATTATTGAGATTTGAAGCTAAAAAGGGGTGATAATGATTTTTTTGCAATGTTTTTTATTGTAAGTCAAGATATTATGTGTCGATGAACTTAAATTGTTTCCACATGTTTGCTGGAATAAGAAAAATTTAAAGAAGAGAAGCTCACATTGCAGGTCATATTAGATATAATCTTTAATCTGTAATCTTTAATATATCTTTAATCTATTAATCTTTAACCATCTGACCGAAAATCATTTATTCAAATTCTTTCCTGATGATAATTCGAACACGATAGGTCTATTTTCCAGATAATTAAAGTGCTTGAGAGCTCTTCACAATATGTAACTCGAAAATTACATGAATACTCTTAAATCAGAAAATAGTCATACCTTATTTGAGTTGCGATAAATGTGTGGCAACTCTGCATCTATGGCAGATGCATAAACCGAAAATCTTGAAATCAACCCTTAAAACCTTCAGAAAAATTTTTACTTTAACAAAAAAAACCCTTCACCAAATTATATATGTTTCTAGCACCCGAAATGTGTGTTCGCAAGAACTCACGAGTCAATAATCTGGGCAATATGAAATTCACAGGATGTTTTCCTCAATATAAAGAAACAAAATATTATGATGAAGAATTGAAAAATATTAACAAATATTTAGCGAGCAATAAAACTAGATAAGCTTACAAATAGCAGTCCAAGACGACACTCTGTAAAGACGAAATCGGCAATATCATCGCTGAAGGTGGCCAGATTTAGGAGAAGGGGCTCGGTATTTTCAGGAAGTTGTTAATTTTTTGCATGAAGTCGAGTTTATCCATAAGTAATTAGAAGAAGAATAGAGCGCCAGGCATTGATAAAATTTCAGCCGAATCAATCAAATGTGAAGGAAACTGCACCACAAAACCACTATCCACCATCTACGCCACCATTTACAAAGTGATCCAGGTCACCTGGGATCAAGAATAAATACCGCAGGAGTGGCGCAAATCCATTACATGCCCCATCTACAAAATAATATACAAAATACGGTGTGAAAATTGCACACTCATATCACTACATTGTAGGTCCTATAAGATCTTGAGAATAGTAGAAAATAAAACTAAAGTTTACGCTGATAATGCCATTGGCAAGCACCAAAGTGGCTTTAGGTCTGGATGATCGACGACTGGTCATCTGTTAATGGTCAAACAAGTGCTCGAAAAATGCTGGGAATTTAACATCCACGTTTACCAGATTTTCGTAGACTTTAAGCAAACTTACGACAGTATTGATCGAAAAGTACTGTATAAAATAATACGACTAACCAAAATGACAATGACATCAACAACATTATAAGTCAGAATCAACAACTATTTGGCCTTGGTTATGCCGTAGCTAAGATAGCGCTGCCAAACTGGCGCTGCTATAGTAGTAGCGTTTACACCGTACAGCTTATTAACCAAAGCAAAAATGGCGTAATATCTGAAAGGAGCTCAATACTAAGAACAAAAACACCCTTGCACCAAGGCCTCCAGATTGCGAATATCACTCGAAACTAGAAATCCTATTTATGACTGTTATAGTGTTTATACCACTGCTACCTTCACACTTATAACCGCTACCTTCACACTTATAACCGCGCTAAATTTTAGCAGCGCTAAAGTAGCGTAGCCAAAATAGCAGGCTCGGCTAATTTAAAAGTGGTTTATACCGCTGCTAAATAAGCAGAGCTTACTAATTTGGCTGCGGCATAAACGCACTCTATGACTGACACCTTTGAAACAAATGTCGGTTTAAAACCATCGAATACCTAAAAAGGTGTTCGATGGAAAAGTCAAGAGTCGAAGACCAGTGGGAAAACCCAACAAATGCTGATCCAGTGTCAATCTCAGAACAGAAAGATTTGAGGAAAAGAAATAAGCGTACACATATACGAAATTTAGTGAAGCAATTTTACTACAAAGATAAAATCTATAATTAGAACAAATCGATATTCCTCAGATATTCCTTTTGGTGTCTCCGATACCTAAGATCCAGGCCCGGACTGGCCAGGTCCGCAGGTCCGCGATCGCGGAGGGCCCCCGGCCCAAGGGGCCCCCACATAACGTACAAAAAAAATTGTTGGCTTGTTAGAAGTTATTTTGTGTTCTTAGTAATGTTTTGTTTACATTTTCCAAATAACATTTTCCAAATTACATTTTCCAAATTACATTGTCCAAATTAGATTGTCCAAATTAAATTTTCCAAATTACATTTCCCAAAAAAAAATTACATTTTCCAAAAGTAGAACTCGTCGCCGTATATCTCGCCGTTTGTACGAATGCTTTATATGAGCTACCGTGTTGTGAGTTGAGTTACGTTGTTGTGGTGTAATGCATCTTCTGCGCGGTGACGTGTGTGCACCAGACAACTGCACAGTGAGGCTCTATCAGATCAGCTGATCACTCAGTAGTAGCGCAAGCGCATATCGTCCTTCTCCTCCCCCTCTTACATATCGTCGGGTGTACGCCAAAACCATGAATGTGCTAAAATGCTATTTCGAGTAAAATCAATTTGAAAATTTGACGTAATATTATAAATCAGTTGTAAAATATAAGAAACATTTTTTTTTTAATTAAGGAAGATAATATTCTAATACTATTCAGGTACACTAAAACATGGAATCTGCACATTCATGATTTTGGTGTAACGCATTTAGCAAAAACTTAGTTTTAAGTTAATTCATAAAATTGAAATTTTGACTTTGTGTAGGCATAAAATGGAATTTTACATTTCCGGTTTTGGCAAATTGTTTGTATAAGAATTCCGCGTACAGTGACATGAAAAACTGAAAATCACCAAAAAAGTACATTCATGGTTTTGGCGTACACCCGACGATATGATAACATCGTCCTCACACCATTGTTTTCAAGTCATTACAAGTCGATTTTATGCGATTCGGTTTGCTAAATTTGCAGCGCAGTTTTCTTTAGTTAAATGTTGAGTCGTTGAGAGTTGAATTTCGGTACATTGTTTGATTAATTAATGTTACGAACGGAAAAGAAAACAATGAAGAGAGCTTACAAGAGTGGTTTTCAAAAAAGAGAGGAAAAGAAGAAAAAGAAACAAGAAGCTTTTCAGTATGCCAGTTCGATGTCTACGATGTCTACGTGATTAAAACCATTAAGCTCTACCTCAGAGAGAAACGATGACACGACTGTAGGTAAGGTCATCGAAATTTTAGATTATTATTTTTGTTATGGCTTTTTTGAAATTTTTTTCTATTTATTCTACATTTTTACGTCACGTACTTCAAAGGTTTTTACTAATAGGGCTAATTAATTACTTCAAAGTAATTTTCAAAGGTTTTTTTACTTCAAAGGTTTTTACTAATAGGGCTAATTAATTGTTATAATTTAAACAAATTAAACGCGAAATTCGCTTTGCGAAATTTTGCTCTGCGAAATTCGCTCTGCGAAATTTTGCTCTGCGAAATTTGGCTCTAAGAAATTCGCTCTGCGAAATTCGTTCTGCGAAATTTTGCTCTGCGAAATTCGCTCTGCGAAATTCGTTCTGCGAAATTCGTTCTGCCATTTTCGTTCTGCGAAATTTTGTTCTGCGAAATTATGCTATGCGAAATTCGCTCTGCGAAATTCGTTCTGCGAAATTTTGTTCTGCGAAATTAGCTCTGCGAAATTCGCTCTGCGAAATTCGTTCTGCGAAATTTTGCTCTGCAAAATTTTGCTCTGCGAAATTCGCTCTGCGAAATTTTGCTCTGCGAAATTCGCACTGCGAAATTCGCTCTGCGAAATTTTGCTCTGCGAAAATTCGCACTGCGAAATTCGCTCTGCGAAATTTTGTTCTGCGAAATTCGTTCTGCGAAATTTTGCTCTGCGAAATCCGCCTTGCGAAATTCGCTCTGCGAAATTTTGCTCTGCGAAAATTCGGACTGCGAAATTCGCTCTGCGAAATTTTGCTCTGCGAAATTCGCACTGCGAAAATTCGCTCTGCGAAATTTTGCTCTGCGAAATTCGCTCAGCGGAATTCGCTCTGCGAAATTTTGCTCTGTGAAATTCGCTCTGCGAAATTTTGCTCTGCGAAAATTCGCACTGCGAAATTTGCTCTGCGAAATTATGCTCTGCGAAAATTCGCTCTGCGAAATTTTGCTCTGCGAAATTCGCTCTGCGAAATTCGCTCTGCGAAATTCGTTCTGCGAAATTTTGCTCTGCGAAATTCGCTCTGCGAAATTCGTTCTGCGAAATTTTGCTCTGCGAAATTCGCTCTGCGAAATTCGCACTGCGAAAATTCGCTCTGCGAAATTTTGCTCTGCGAAATTCGCTCTTTGCGAAATTCGCACTGCGAAATTTGCTCTGCGAAATTTTGCTCTGCGAAATTCGCTCTGCGAAATTTTGCTCTGCGAAATTCGCTCTGCGAAATTTTGCTCTGCGAAATTCGCTCTGCGAAATTCGCTCTGCGAAATTCGTTCTGCGAAATTTTGCTCTGCGAAATTTGCTCTGCGAAATTCGCACTGCGAAAATTCGCTCTGCGAAATTTTGCTCTGCGAAATTCGCTCTGCGAAATTTTGCTCTGTGAAATTCGTTCTGCGAAATTTTGCTCTGCGAAATCCGCTTTGCGAAATTCGCTCTGCGAAATTTTGCTCTGCGAAAATTCGGACTGCGAAATTCGCTCTGCGAAATTTTGCTCTGCGAAATTCGCACTGCGAAAATTCGCTCTGCGAAATTTTGCTCTGCGAAATTCGCTCAGCGGAAATCGCTCTGCGAAATTTTGCTCTGTGAAATTCGCTCTGCGAAATTTTGCTCTGCGAAAATTCGCACTGCGAAATTTGCTCTGCGAAATTATGCTCTGCGAAAATTCGCTCTGCGAAATTTTGCTCTGCGAAATTCGCTCTGCGAAATTCGCTCTGCGAAATTCGTTCTGCGAAATTTTGCTCTGCGAAATTCGCTCTGCGAAATTCGTTCTGCGAAATTTTGCTCTGCGAAATTCGCTCTGCGAAATTCGCACTGCGAAAATTCGCTCTGCGAAATTTTGCTCTGCGAAATTCGCTCTTTGCGAAATTCGCACTGCGAAATTTGCTCTGCGAAATTTTGCTCTGCGAAATTCGCTCTGCGAAATTTTGCTCTGCGAAATTCGCTCTGCGAAATTTTGTTCTGCGAAATTCGTTCTGCGAAATTTTGCTCTGCGAAATTTTGCTCTGCGAAATCCGCTTTGCGAAATTCGCTCTGCGAAATTTTGCTCTGCGAAAATTCGCACTGCGAAATTCGCTCTGCGAAATTTTGTTCTGCGAAATTCGTTCTGCGAAATTTAGCTCTGCGAAATCCGCTTTGCGAAATTCGCTCTGCGAAATTTTGCTCTGCGAAAATTCGGACTGCGAAATTCGCTCTGCGAAATTTTGCTCTGCGAAATTCGCACTGCGAAAATTCGCTCTGCGAAATTTTGCTCTGCGAAATTCGCTCAGCGGAATTCGCTCTGCGAAATTTTGCTCTGTGAAATTCGCTCTGCGAAATTTTGCTCTGCGAAAATTCGCACTGCGAAATTTGCTCTGCGAAATTATGCTCTGCGAAAATTCGCTCTGCGAAATTTTGCTCTGCGAAATTCGCTCTGCGAAATTCGCTCTGCGAAATTCGTTCTGCGAAATTTTGCTCTGCGAAATTCGCTCTGCGAAATTCGCACTGCGAAAATTCGCTCTGCGAAATTTTGCTCTGCGAAATTCGCTCTTTGCGAAATTCGCACTGCGAAATTTGCTCTGCGAAATTTTGCTCTGCGAAATTCGCTCTGCGAAATTTTGCTCTGCGAAATTCGCTCTGCGAAATTCGCTCTGTGAAATTCGTTCTGCGAAATTTTGCTCTGCGAAATTTGCTCTGCGAAATTCGCACTGCGAAAATTCGCTCTGCGAAATTTTGCTCTGCGAAATTCGCTCTGCGAAATTTTGCTCTGCGAAAATTCGCACTGCGAAATTCGCACTGCGAAATTCGCACTGCGAAATTCGCACTGCGAAATTCGCACTGCGAAATTCGCTCTGCGAAATTTTGTTCTGCGAAATTCGCTCTGCGAAATTCGTTCTGCGAAATTTTGCTCTGCGAAATTCGCTCTGCGGAATTTGCTCTGCGAAATTTTGCTCTGCGAAATTCGCTCTGCGAAATTTTGCTCTGCGAAAATTCGCACTGCGAAATTCGCTCTGCGAAATTTTGCTCTGCAAAATTCGCTCTGCGAAATTCGCACTGCGAAAATTCGCTCTGCGAAATTCGCTCTGCGAAATTTTGCTCTGCGAAATTCGCTCTGCGAAATTCGTTCTGCGAAATTCGCTCTGCGAAATTTTGCACTGCGAAATTCGCTCTGCGAAATTCGCTCTGCGAAATTCGTTCTGCGAAATTTTGCTCTGCGAAATTCGCTCTGCGAAATTCGCTCTGCGAAATTTTGCTCTGCGAAATTCGCTCTGCGAAATTTTGCTCTGCGAAAATTCGCACTGCGAAATTCGCTCTGCGAAATTTGGTTCTGCGAAATTCGTTCTGCGAAATTTTGCTCTGCGAAATCCGCTTTGCGAAATTCGCTCTGCGAAATTTTGCTCTGCGAAAATTCGGACTGCGAAATTCGCTCTGCGAAATTTTGCTCTGCGAAATTCGCACTGCGAAAATTCGCTCTGCGAAATTTTGCTCTGCGAAATTCGCTCAGCGGAATTCGCTCTGCGAAATTTTGCTCTGTGAAATTCGCTCTGCGAAATTTTGCTCTGCGAAAATTCGCACTGCGAAATTTGCTCTGCGAAATTATGCTCTGCGAAAATTCGCTCTGCGAAATTTTGCTCTGCGAAATTCGCTCTGCGAAATTCGTTCTGCGAAATTTTGCTCTGCGAAATTCGCTCTGCGAAATTCGTTCTGCGAAATTTTGCTCTGCGAAATTCGCTCTGCGAAATTTTGCTCTGCGAAATTCGCTCTTTGCGAAATTCGCACTGCGAAATTTGCTCTGCGAAATTTTGCTCTGCGAAATTCGCTCTGCGAAATTTTGCTCTGCGAAATTCGCTCTGCGAAATTTTGCTCTGCGAAATTCGCTCTGCGAAATTCGCTCTGCGAAATTCGTTCTGCGAAATTTTGCTCTGCGAAATTTGCTCTGCGAAATTCGCACTGCGAAAATTCGCTCTGCGAAATTTTGCTCTGCGAAATTCGCTCTGCGAAATTTTGCTCTGCGAAAATTCGCACTGCGAAATTCGCACTGCGAAATTCGCACTGCGAAATTCGCACTGCGAAATTCGCACTGCGAAATTCGCTCTGCGAAATTCGCACCGCGAAATTTGCTCTGCGAAATTCGCTCTGCGAAATTCGTTCTGCGAAATTTTGCTCTGCGAAATTCGCTCTGCGAAATTTTGCTCTGCGAAATTCGCACTGCGAAATTCGCTCTGCGAAATTTTGCTCTGCGAAAATTCGCACTGCGAAATTCGCTCTGCGAAATTTTGTTCTGCGAAATTCGTTCTGCGAATTTTTGCTCTGCGAAATCCGCTTTGCGAAATTCGCTCTGCGAAATTTTGCTCTGCGAAAATTCGGACTGCGAAATTCGCTCTGCGAAATTTTGCTCTGCGAAATTCGCACTGCGAAAATTCGCTCTGCGAAATTTTGCTCTGCGAAATTCGCTCAGCGGAATTCGCTCTGCGAAATTTTGCTCTGTGAAATTCGCTCTGCGAAATTTTGCTCTGCGAAAATTCGCACTGCGAAATTTGCTCTGCGAAATTATGCTCTGCGAAAATTCGCTCTGCGAAATTTTGCTCTGCGAAATTCGCTCTGCGAAATTCGCTCTGCGAAATTCGTTCTGCGAAATTTTGCTCTGCGAAATTCGCTCTGCGAAATTTTGCTCTGCGAAATTCGCTCTGCGAAATTTTGCTCTGCGAAATTCGCTCTGCGAAATTCGCTCTGCGAAATTCGTTCTGCGAAATTTTGCTCTGCGAAATTTGCTCTGCGAAATTCGCACTGCGAAAATTCGCTCTGCGAAATTTTGCTCTGCGAAATTCGCTCTGCGAAATTTTGCTCTGTGAAATTCGTTCTGCGAAATTTTGCTCTGCGAAATCCGCTTTGCGAAATTCGCTCTGCGAAATTTTGCTCTGCGAAAATTCGGACTGCGAAATTCGCTCTGCGAAATTTTGCTCTGCGAAATTCGCACTGCGAAAATTCGCTCTGCGAAATTTTGCTCTGCGAAATTCGCTCAGCGGAAATCGCTCTGCGAAATTTTGCTCTGTGAAATTCGCTCTGCGAAATTTTGCTCTGCGAAAATTCGCACTGCGAAATTTGCTCTGCGAAATTATGCTCTGCGAAAATTCGCTCTGCGAAATTTTGCTCTGCGAAATTCGCTCTGCGAAATTCGCTCTGCGAAATTCGTTCTGCGAAATTTTGCTCTGCGAAATTCGCTCTGCGAAATTCGTTCTGCGAAATTTTGCTCTGCGAAATTCGCTCTGCGAAATTCGCACTGCGAAAATTCGCTCTGCGAAATTTTGCTCTGCGAAATTCGCTCTTTGCGAAATTCGCACTGCGAAATTTGCTCTGCGAAATTTTGCTCTGCGAAATTCGCTCTGCGAAATTTTGCTCTGCGAAATTCGCTCTGCGAAATTTTGCTCTGCGAAATTCGCTCTGCGAAATTCGCTCTGCGAAATTTTGCTCTGCAAAAAATCGCACTGCGAAATTCACTCTGCGAAATTTTGTTCTGCGAAATTCGTTCTGCGAAATTTTGCTCTGCGAAATCCGCTTTGCGAAATTCGCTCTGCGAAATTTTGCTCTGCGAAAATTCGCACTGCGAAATTCGCTCTGCGAAATTTTGTTCTGCGAAATTCGTTCTGCGAAATTTTGCTCTGCGAAATCCGCTTTGCGAAATTCGCTCTGCGAAATTTTGCTCTGCGAAAATTCGGACTGCGAAATTCGCTCTGCGAAATTTTGCTCTGCGAAATTCGCACTGCGAAAATTCGCTCTGCGAAATTTTGCTCTGCGAAATTCGCTCAGCGGAATTCGCTCTGCGAAATTTTGCTCTGTGAAATTCGCTCTGCGAAATTTTGCTCTGCGAAAATTCGCACTGCGAAATTTGCTCTGCGAAATTATGCTCTGCGAAAATTCGCTCTGCGAAATTTTGCTCTGCGAAATTCGCTCTGCGAAATTCGCTCTGCGAAATTCGTTCTGCGAAATTTTGCTCTGCGAAATTCGCTCTGCGAAATTCGCACTGCGAAAATTCGCTCTGCGAAATTGTGCTCTGCGAAATTCGCTCTTTGCGAAATTCGCACTGCGAAATTTGCTCTGCGAAATTTTGCTCTGCGAAATTCGCTCTGCGAAATTTTGCTCTGCGAAATTCGCTCTGCGAAATTTTGCTCTGCGAAATTCGCTCTGCGAAATTCGCTCTGCGAAATTCGTTCTGCGAAATTTTGCTCTGCGAAAATTCGCACTGCGAAATTCGCACTGCGAAATTCGCACTGCGAAATTCGCTCTGCGAAATTTTGTTCTGCGAAATTCGCTCTGCGAAATTCGTTCTGCGAAATTTTGCTCTGCGAAATTCGCTCTGCGGAATTTGCTCTGCGAAATTTTGCTCTGCGAAATTCGCTCTGCGAAATTTTGCTCTGCGAAAATTCGCACTGCGAAATTCGCTCTGCGAAATTTTGCTCTGCAAAATTCGCTCTGCGAAATTCGCACTGCGAAAATTCGCTCTGCGAAATTCGCTCTGCGAAATTTTGCTCTGCGAAATTCGCTCTGCGAAATTCGTTCTGCGAAATTCGCTCTGCGAAATTTTGCACTGCGAAATTCGCTCTGCGAAATTCGCTCTGCGAAATTCGTTCTGCGAAATTTTGCTCTGCGAAATTCGCTCTGCGAAATTCGCTCTGCGAAATTTTGCTCTGCGAAATTCGCTCTGCGAAATTTTGCTCTGCGAAAATTCGCACTGCGAAATTCGCTCTGCGAAATTTGGTTCTGCGAAATTCGTTCTGCGAAATTTTGCTCTGCGAAATCCGCTTTGCGAAATTCGCTCTGCGAAATTTTGCTCTGCGAAAATTCGGACTGCGAAATTCGCTCTGCGAAATTTTGCTCTGCGAAATTCGCACTGCGAAAATTCGCTCTGCGAAATTTTGCTCTGCGAAATTCGCTCAGCGGAATTCGCTCTGCGAAATTTTGCTCTGTGAAATTCGCTCTGCGAAATTTTGCTCTGCGAAAATCGCACTGCGAAATTTGCTCTGCGAAATTATGCTCTGCGAAAATTCGCTCTGCGAAATTTTGCTCTGCGAAATTCGCTCTGCGAAATTCGTTCTGCGAAATTTTGCTCTGCGAAATTCGCTCTGCGAAATTCGTTCTGCGAAATTTTGCTCTGCGAAATTCGCTCTGCGAAATTTTGCTCTGCGAAATTCGCTCTTTGCGAAATTCGCACTGCGAAATTTATTCTGCGAAATTTTGCTCTGCGAAATTCGCTCTGCGAAATTTTGCTCTGCGAAATTCGCTCTGCGAAATTTTGCTCTGCGAAATTCGCTCTTCGAAATTCGCTCTGCGAAATTCGTTCTGCGAAATTTTGCTCTGCGAAATTTGCTCTGCGAAATTCGCACTGCGAAAATTCGCTCTGCGAAATTTTGCTCTGCGAAATTCGCTCTGCGAAATTTTGCTCTGCGAAAATTCGCACTGCGAAATTCGCACTGCGAAATTCGCACTGCGAAATTCGCACTGCGAAATTCGCACTGCGAAATTCGCTCTGCGAAATTCGCACCGCGAAATTTGCTCTGCGAAATTCGCTCTGCGAAATTCGCTCTGCGAAATTCGCTCTTTGCGAAATTCGCTTTGCGAAATTCGCACTGCGAAATTCGCACTGCGAAATTTCACTCTGCGAAATTCGCTCTGCATGTGCATGTATTTACATATGCGAAAATTCGCACTGCGAAATTCACTCTGCGAAATTCGCACTGTGAAATTTCGCACTGCGAAAATTCACTCTGCGAAATTTTGCTCTGCGAAATTCGCTCTGCGAAATTTGCTCTGCGAAATTTTGCTCTGCGAAATTCGCTCTGCGAAATTCGTTCTGCGAAATTTTGTTTTGCGAAATTCGTTCTGCGAAATTTTGCTCTGCCGAATTCGCTCTGCGGAATTCGCTCTGCGAAATTTTGCTCTGCGAAATTCGCTCTGCGAAATTTTGCTCTGCGAAATTCGCTCTGCGAAATTTTGCTCTGCGAAATTCGCTCTGCGAAATTTGGCTCTGCGAAATTCGCTCTGCGAAATTTTGCTCTGCGGAATTCGCTCTGCGAAATTTTGCTCTGCGAAATTCGCTCTGCGAAATTTTGCTCTGCGAAATTCACTCTTGGAAATTTTGCTCTGCGAAATTCGCACTGCGAAATTTTGGTCTGCGAAATTTTGCTCTGCGAAAATTCGCTCTGCGAAATTCGTTCTGCGAAATTTTGTTTTGCGAAATTCGTTCTGCGAAATTTTGCTCTAAGGAATTCGCTCTGCGGAATTCGCTCTGCGGAATTCGCTCTGCGAAAATTCGCTCTGCGAAATTTTGCTCTGCGAAATTCGCTCTGCGAAATTTTGCTCTGCGAAATTCGTTCTGCGAAATTTTGCTCTGCGAAATTTGCTCTGCGAAATTCGCACTGCGAAAATTCGCACTGCGAAAATTCGCTCTGCGAAATTCGCTCTGCGAAATTCGTTCTGCGAAATTTTGCTCTGCGAAATTCGCTCTGCGAAATTCACACTGCGAAAATTCGCTCTGCGAAATTTTGCTCTGCGAAATTCGCTCTGCGAAATTTTGCTCTGCGAAAATTCGCACTGCGAAATTCGCTCTGCGAAATTTTGTTCTGCGATTTTCGCTCTGCGAAATTTTGCTCTGCGAAATTCGCACTGCGAAATTCGCTCTGCGAAATTCGCTCTTTGCGAAATTCGCTTTGCGAAATTCGCACTGCGAAATTCACTCTGCGAAATTCGCACTGTGAAATTTCGCACTGCGAAATTCACTCTGCGAAATTTTGCTCTGCGAAATTCGCTCTGCGAAATTCGCTCTGCGAAATTTGCTCTGCGAAATTTTGCTCTGCGAAATTCGCTCTTTGCGAAATTCGCTTTGCGAAATTCGCTTGCGAAATTCGCACTGCGAAATTCGCTCTGCGAAATTTCGCACTCTGAAATTCGCACTGCGTAATTTCGCACTCCGAAATTTGCACTGCGATATTCACTCTTGGAAATTTTGCTCTGCGAAATTCGCACTGCGAAATTTTGGTCTGCGAAATTCGCTCTGCGAAATTTCACTCTGCGAAATTCGCTCTGCATGTGCATGTATTTACATATGCGAAAATTCGCACTGCGAAATTCACTCTGCGAAATTCGCACTGTGAAATTTCGCACTGCGAAATTCACTCTGCGAAATTTTGCTCTGCGATATTCGCTCTGCGAAATTTGCTCTGCGAAATTTTGCTCTGCGAAGTTCGCTCTTTGCGAAATTCGCTTTGCGAAATTCGCTTTGCGAAATTCGCACTGCGAAAATTCGCTCTTGGAAATTTTGCTCTGCGAAATTCGCACTGCGAAATTTTGGTCTGCGAAATTCGCTCTGCGAAATTTTGCTCTGCGAAAATTCGCACTGCGAAATTCGCTCTGCGAAATTCGCTCTTTGCGAAATTCGCTTTGCGAAATTCGCACTGCGAAAATTCACTCTGCGAAATTTTGTTTTGCGAAATTCGTTCTGCGAAATTTTGCTCTGCGGAATTTGCTCTGCGGAATTTGCTCTGCGGAATTCGCTCTGCGAAATTTTGCTCTGCGAAATTCGCTCTGCGAAATTTTGCTCTGCGAAAATTCGCACTGCGAAATTCGCTCTGCGAAATTTTGCTCTGCGAAATTCACTCTTGGAAATTTTGCTCTGCGTAATTCGCACTGCGAAATTTTGGTCTGCGAAATTTTGCTCTGCGAAAATTCGCTCTGCGAAATTCGCTCTTTGCGAAATTCGCTTTGCGAAATTCGCAAGGCGAAAATTCGCTCTGCGAAATTTTGCTCTGCGAAATTCGCTCTGCGAAATTTTGCTCTGCGAAAATTTGCTCTGCGAAATTCGCTCTGCGAAATACGAAATACGCACTGCGAAATTCGCTCTGCGAAATTTCGCACTCTGAAATTCGCTCTGCGAAATTTCGCACTCTGAAATTCGCACTGCGTAATTTCGCACTCCGAAATTTGCACTGCGAAATTTCGTTCTGCGAAATTCGCACTGCGAAATTTCGCACTATGAAATTCGCACTGCGTAATTTCGCACTCCGAAATTCGCACTGCGAAATTTCGCACTGCGAAATTTCGTTCTGCGAAATCGCACTGTGAAATTCGCTCTGCGAAAGGTCTATTTTATTACGCTCCACTGTGGAAAAACTTTGAGTTGTTCGGGAACATGTCAATTTCTAAAATTCAGTGCTCAGAAAAAAAAATATTTTACAGCCACATTTGAAAATTGGTCTTTCAACTTAAAATGTTTTTGTATGTTATAAAAAAATATCGTACTTTTCACTATAAACTTATTGACATCTTGTTTCGTTACATTTTAAAATATTTTTAAAATGTCATCGCTCCGATCAGCGTAGATGTTAGTTTATAATAGTACCAAACTTGTGCTGTCGAACCCATTTAGGCATTTCTTATATTATGCGTTTTTGTTCATGTTCATGCATAAATCCACTGTTTCACAGTTAAAAACAATGGAGAAGAGTTTGCCAGTCTTGAATTCATTGTTGTATGTGAAGTGGTCTTAGGCCGTTCAAAGGGAAATATTTAATAACCACACATTTTTTCGATTTTTCTATTTTCACTTAAGCACTCAACACGACTTAATTAATAGGATGATAAAGGAGTACTAAACAAACTCCAGTGCACCTGAACTACTAGAAATACTAATGTTTGTGATGAACAATAGAAGAATCGTGCATATTCAACCACAAGTGCTTCAACCTTTTTCGAGGGCAAAACCGCTTTGATCTCACCAATGCATTTATAGGGTGGAAAGATTTTCAGGGCTACAACTTGCGTAAATTTGAAGATTTAGGAAAGTAAAACACTATAAAACTTTGAAAGCGGCATCTCTTCTAACATAAATAAAGAAAATGCTCAGTGTTTGCAGCACTTTACCAGGACTGCAACTTAAAGTGTTCCACAACTGCCTCACGTCAAAATCAAATTACCCTATTAATCTTGATTTTATCCGATAGCTTCATAGAAAGTTACAGGGATAGAAATATGTTTGATCTATCGGAAAAATTTTCAGAACTTCGAAAATTTAAACATTGCTAACTTATTTTCATTGTAAATGCTCGCAATATGAATACTTAATGTAAGTATTTATTGATATGGAAATAGCAAAAACATTTCGCGCTGGCAACCTTTGTTAGCATCAAAGCCAAAAATACATAAATCACACCTGTCTCACATTGAAATCAACCTAACCTGCGAATTTCGCTCCGATTCGATAACTGCATTGGAAGTTATAGGTGTACAAAGAAATTTAGGGCTACCACCCGCAAAAAATTTCAAATTTTCGAAATGTTAATTTTTGTTGTTGATTGTCGCGACAAGATCATTACCGTTTGAAAATTTTACGTTTAAATCGCTTAATAAAGATATGGCAAAAAAAAAACAATAGCTGGCAGTCCTGTCCTGGTTTTTGAACCAGATTCCTTCTAAATAATGCCTATAATAAGTTTCATTTATCATATGAAATTCGTTTTGATTTCATGACTGCACTGGGAGTTATAGGGCAAAAAACTTTATATTCCTGAGCGAATTTTCAAAATTCAAGACACCAAAATTACCATAGCTGGCAGCATCAACCGACTGATTCAACCAAATTTCTACCAAATACGGCTTAGGGTAAAGCCGGCTTTAGATATGCGGTGTTTGTCAAATACCGAGCACCTAGTTTGGCAAACTTCGCATGTGTGGTTGGGTTGCTCGTCTAGTGCTTGCCCTAAGCCAAGTACAAACATTCGGGTGCTCGCTATTCCCGTAGCTTGTCGGTCTTTCAACACACATCAAAGTAGACGAGCACTGTGTTTGGGTATGTTCGGATCCCCGCTTTAGACATTCGGTATTGGTTGTGATTGTCGATAGATACTGATAAGTGTCAAACTGTGTGGTGCGAGTAGAAATTTTCAAATGTGCGCGGCAAGCAACATTTTTTTTTACTACTATATATGCAGCTACTTTCTCTGCGTTTGTCAACTCCATATTTAATGACATAAGTTTAAATAATAATTTATGCTCAGAGATTTTTCACAAAAAAATGTCGGGAGGGAGCAATGATGAGCATCTCGTACATGTTCCAGTTTTGGCGAACATCCGGCAATGTCCCAATGATAATTCACTGTGGTTGCCATTCCGCAAGCACCAAGCCAAATTACTTGACTAGGTGTTCGGTATTTGGCGAATAGGAGGTGTTTGACAAACACCGCATATCTAAAGCCGGCTTAAGGTTCAGCTACTGTCTGAATTTCAAGCAAATCTGGCACCTGAATCAGAATTCGTAAGGCAACAATCAGTTTTTTTTTCTTTGTAATATTTCAAGATGGCATCACTGGCACCGTCTCACCCGTACTCCCAAACCGCTTCTATCAGACTTGGTTCTACTTAATATCAATTCATTCTGTGAATTCTAGATGTATCTGATAATTGAGCTGTGAGTTCTCGTGGACAAAAATTTCTGATGCTTAAAATATAGGTAAATTCGAGGACGGTTACCGTTCTTGACCGCTGGCAAATTTCGAAAGTTTTGCTTTGGTTGCATAAACAAAGCATAAGATTTCTATATGAGCTGCTTTTTATTGTAACAGACTAGATTTTTTCAGGAGAGTTGATGGCTTGAAGGTTTTCACTTTCAGCTGCAGGGTTGCCAGAACATTGATAGAAAACTATACAAGTTTACTACTAAGTTGTCTCATAACGATCTGATAATCTGGTCAAAAGTAATTGCAATTCAAATATTTTCAAATCGTTCAATAGAACATGCCTAGCGCACACATAGGGTTAAACATTTCAAAAATATTATCATATTTACATGGGAACATGTTCAAAATTAATTTCATTAACTTTATTTTAGCAAAAGTTATTTGTTGACAGAATAGGTATATTTAAAATATCACTAAAATGATCGCCGACGCCAAAGAGTTAAAGATTATTAACTTCTGGTGCGACCTGGCACTATTCTGTATATACACCAATGGATCCTGAAAAATTCAGTTTAATCGGATAGCGCATTCCTTAGATTTTTTCACCGAAATTTTTTGGTGACATCTATATGTAGTGATTTTAATACTAATGTTCTTTGAACATTACTAAAAATCAGGACTGTGTGGTAGACACAACTCCGAATCTAAAAAAATTGTCCCAAAATTGATAATTGCATAAAATGGCTATTTTTGCGTCAATACAGGATCATTTTAAAAATTAATTTTACGAAATTATGTGAACTATGGTGAGCGGATCATTTTCAAATGGAAATTTCAATCAAATAGTAGAACATTTCAAATGTTAGTTCGTTACGAATGAGGGCGTTTAGCTTGCTCGCAAGTTCAAAAACAACAGCAGCAGTATATTGAATGACTGATTGACTCATGATTGATATGACTGTTCTCTTTGAAAACATCAATGAAATAATATCGTAAATATTACGTTAACGAGTCTGCGAGGCGTGCTGTTGTTTTTCTGTTTTTCATCATATTTCTTTCTTAATGTTCGAAGCATGACTTCTTATGAAAAAAAAAATATTTCAAGCTTATGTTGATATATTTCATGAAGATTTCATTGTTTGCGAATTTTTTTTTTTTTTTTTTATATTTTTGGTTTTTTTTGCTAAATTTTATTGACAGTGTTTACTTGGCAGTGCAAACTTTAAGCAAAACAAAAGATTAATGTGTTTTGTAATATTTTAAACAAAATAAGAGCGATTATGTGCGTTAATCGTCTTGCCGCTTTGCTATTTTTTACGAGTCGTCTGCGTGTAAGCTTTTGGTTATTGCATCAATCCTAGTAAACATTTTAGTATTTCTGCCTTGTTTTCAGAAATATTGGTAGGTTATTTAAGAAATAAAAGCTAGAATGTTGTATTACATGCTTTCGAAATGACATAGCAAACACTCAGCTTTATGATAAATATAGATTTACAAGCAAGAAAGAATTAAAGTAATTTGGCTTTGAGGGAAATTCTATAAGTTCTCAAGCATTCTGACAACGCGTTTGCTTCCAATCTTTCGGAGAATTCCAAAGAAAATTTTTCCTTGTGAAACTCGATAGTTTCGTCGTTACAATGGCGTCAGAATATCTTAGTTCCCGGTACTTGGAATTGCGTCCATCGATAAGAATATCTTATAGTGATGCGCGATTGCGAGATATTAAACTCGATTGTTTCGATTGTTCAAATATCTCGAAACATCTCGATTATTTAAGTTGGACTCGATTGTTGCAATCGAGATAATCGAGACAATCGAGCGATTCGAGATAATCGAGACAATCGAGCGATTCGAGACAATCGAGCGATTCGAGATAATCGAGCGATTCGAGACAATCGAGACAATCGAACATCTCGCAATCGATCATTCGGTCGGTCAAGTCATCGACAATCGGTTGATGGCAATTGAGTGAGCCATAAAGCACGTTTCGTTGGCGCAAAAAATTTTGCCATATCTTCGAAACTAGGCCACTTTTTCCCAGACTTGTATGGACATTTCGCCCGAAACAGCTCAGAAATGTCCCGGAATTCAAGCTACGGAAAAAAAAAATTTGGAAAATTTCGACGTTTTTGCCCAATTTTCCCCATAAAAATTTTTTTCATCCTTAAAATGTCACTGTTGTACTCCCCGACCACTTTCAATCATTGAAAGCGCGGTAAAGGCAGTTTTTGCCAAACTATGGCCAAAAAACCCCTACTCCCCTACAAAACCGAAATGTTTGTATCACAGCAATAGGTCTTGGCCCGTTATGTCCGAAACCACTCTAACCCAAAATTGGCCGATTTCAGCTACTTTTGCCCTAAAAACTTTTTGAATATTTGAACAAAATATTCGCAAGTTCGAAAATACTGGATACATGATATGCTTTCAAACTGCACTATCTAAAAGCAGATTTTATTTTAACATACTTAACAGCATGACAAAACTCAACTTCATATAATATTTGATCATACACTTGGATCAGACTTAAGGGGAGGTTCTCCTCTTTTCGGCCGAAAATAAAGCGAAATTCTTTAATTTACTGTCGGATAATGAAACGACTCACGAATAGACGGTTTTGATGGTTTATTAAGCCATCTTTCTAAAATACAAGAAAAAATTTTTTTTTTACAAAATCCAATATGGCGGCCCAAAAATGGCGGGTCTTGTCAACCTCTGCAAGCGAGACATTGTTCGGAAACGTCAAGGCTGTAGCCACTTGTAGTGAACGGAAATCAAAAATTTTTTTTTTATAGTAAAGAATATTAAATTCCCTATGACTTATACCTATTTTTGAATAATTTTTATAAAAAATCATCTAATTTATGCATAATCATAGAAAAAGTTCAATTTTTACCATCTTTTTTTCGAGTTTTCTTTTGTTAAAAGACTATTATTACACATTTGTTTATATTTGTTTTAGGTATAAGTCATATAAAAAATCATACCCTTTAAGAAATGCTATAGATGAAGTAAATCGGATAAGTAGATCATGAGTTACGCTTGACGTTAGGATGAAAAAAATGGTTTTGAGATAAACGCGTTTAAATAGCACCAGAGCGTTCCTCCGCGCGCGAAAGTTCGACGCATCAGAGACGCTCCTATGCGATAAATATGCTGCGGATCGAAAAATCCTTTTGCACACATATTCTCGACATTCATACCTTTCATTTCATCAAAAAAAAAAAAAATTGATTTTTTGAAAAAAAAAGAGGAGAACCTCCCCTTAATAGTTTTAGCAAAACTACCAGCCATTTATACATGATATATGCTAGCCATACAAATTTCCATGCATATCTGATCATTACATTCCATATGTATGCACACGTAAAAAAATCTACTAAATAGTATATCCAATCCATTCAAATCTATTCTTCACAAGCGGTTCTACAAGCGTACTGTGTATACTGGTGTGCTTATACACTAACATGCCCACCGCCACCAAAGAGTTAAAGATATCTTAATTTTAACTTAAGATAAACATATCCTTTTATACATCAATATTTCCCAAAAAATTGCAGTTTGATCAAATAATAACACTTGATATTTTTGCTGAAATATTTGAACATTTTTTTATTGGCTGCGCCAACGAAACGTGCTTTATGGCTCACTCAATTGCCATCAACCGATTGTCGATGACTTGACCGACCGAATGATCGATTGCGAGATGTTCGATTGTCTCAATTGTCTCGATTGCCTCGATTGTCTCAAATCGCTCGATTATCTCGAATCGCTCGATTATCTCGAATCGCTCGATTGTCTCGATTATCTCGAATCGCTCGATTGTCTCGATTATCCCGATTGTCTCGATTGTCTCGATTATCTCGATTGTCTCGATTGTTTTGGCGCATCGATTGCGATTCTCTCGATTGCGATTATCTCGATTGTTTTGTGGCGCCGATTGCGATTATCTCGATTGTTAAAATATCTCGCAATCGCCCATCACTAATATCTTACGTTGTCTTGTTAATTACAACAAGGTAACAGGAGTGCATCGTATCATCATAAAAACCAGATAACGTTGTAATTGTTGTATCGTTTTCTAATTAGGAGCAGAAAGATTTATACTGAAACTGAGAGTATCATCTGGAAATGACAAATAAACGTGCACATATGTATGTATGTATATGTTACAGTTTTTCAATGACACGTTTGACAATAGCAGTGTATGGAGCAGAAGCTTTGGTCCCAAATGTAATTATTCGGTTTGTTTAAAGAAAATCTAAGATACATGGGAATAGCAGATAATGAAAATCTGACAAATAAAATTTAACGTTTATTTCCAAACTCGTTCCAACCTCAAAATCTTTATATTTCATGCGAACTCAGCGTAATGGACGGACATCATTGACATGAATCGGACTCAGCAAAAAAGACAATAGCTCACACATCGAATCATTTAGGCAATTTGAGTCAAACACACTGAAATATTATGCCATCGCTATGAAACAATAGAAAAACTTTATTTCATTTTCGAATGTTTTCTTCCAATCTAAAAGACATTTGCTAAATTAGGTATAGACTAAAATTAGTTTATGTAAGCGGACGAGCCCACTCACAATGTAGGAATAACAACACGTAGACGATTGAGACGTTCGTTTTAATTGGAAGAGTCAATACGCACTTTCCTCGGATCAAATATCACCAGGGGTTTTCTCAGGCATTTTTCTTGGGGGGTGTGTTCAGAATTTTAGGAAGGGTGTCCCTTTGGAACAAAAGACACAAATGTCCCCTTGTGTAGGAAAATTGTCCGTGTTAGGGGGGTGTATGCACTTTCCAGGGGGGGTATTAGGGGGGTGTTAGGGGGGTGTAGGATAATCTCTGAATATCACCACCGTTTATAAAAAAAAAACTACCAACCATCGCACCACAATCGCTTGATCGATGGAAAATCATAGGAGTGTATGTGTCTTCCATCGCAAAATTCTTAGTTGAAGACGTTTTATTTTCTCCTTTGCTTCGACAGCATCTTTAGTAAAATATCTCTTCAGGGCGTTGGTTCGACAAATTCGAGTAAAACAAGATTCGAAAAATCAAGACGCAGGTAAATGAAAACAAAATGTTGCGCTGTTGTCATTGTGATGATGAGGTAGGTGATAATCGAACGATAAATTATTTATATAGTGTAATATCAAATTCGATAGCTTTCTGCTAGGCAATTTAGCAGAGCAGTAAGTAAAGTAATTTGTATCGGTCAACAGAAGTGTTGACGCCAGGCCCGGACTGGCCAGGTCCGCAGGTCCGCGATCGCGGAGGGGCCCCACATAACGTACAAAAAAAGTTTTTGTCTTATTAGAAGTTATTTTGTGTTCTTGGTAGTGTTTTGTTTACATTTTCCAAATTATATTTTCCAAATTACATTTCCCAAAAAAAAATTACATTTCCAAAAGTAGAACACGTCGCCGTATATCTCGCCGTTTATACGAAAGCTTTATATGAGCTACCGTGTTGTGAGTTGAGTTACGTTGTTGTGGTGTAATGCATCTTCTGCGCGGTGACGTGTGTGCAGCAGACAACTGCACAGTGAGGCTCTATCAGATCAGCTGATCACTCAGTAGGGCCGCGCAAGCGCATATCGTCCTTCTCCTCCCCCTCCTACATATGATAACATCCACCGCACACCATTGTTTTCAAGTCATTACAAGTCGATTTTATGCGATTCGGTTTGCTAAATTTGCAGCGCAGTTTTCTTTAGTTAAATGTTGAGTCGTTGAGAGTTGAATTTCAGTACATTGTTTGATTAATTAATATTACGAACGGAACAAAAACAATGAAGAGAGCTTACAAGAGTGGTTTTCAAAAAAGAGAAGAAAAGAAGAAAAAGAAACAAGAAGCTTTTCAGTATGCCAGTTCGATGTCTACGATGTCTACGTGATTAAAACCATTAAGCTCTACCTCAGAGAGAAACGATGACACGACTGTAGGTAAGGTCATCGAAATTTTAGGTTATTATTTTTGTTATGGCTTTTTTGAAATTTTTTCTATTTATTCTACATTTTTACGTCACGTACTAAGAACTTAGAAATATTAGTTTTGCATTTTTTACATCAAAGGTTTTTACTAATAGGGCTAATTAATTGTTATAATTAAAACAAAATAAACTGTATAAAAAACTTTCTCACATTGGGAATAAATTCATAACAGAAATGTGTTAAGGCCAACGTCATAAGGAGGTACTTTTTGCAAAATGTGGATAGTTTGTCGGTTTATTCATCATTGGTCAAAATATAATTACTACGAGCAATGTTTGAACTTAATTATATTGTAACTACAATTAGTTATGATTTTGAAAATCATAATTAATTCTAGTTACAGTATAGTTAAGGGGATTCCCTAGTGATAACAGTGTTTTTCTACATTATGCTTTTTATAACCATAATCATTTTTTTAGGTTTTATTGCATGGTTTTATTACCTTAAAGCATTGTTCGTAATTATATTATCTGTCATAATTTATATCGCAGCTTAAGTGGGATGTTTTATTTCCAGAGGCTGAAAGGTGCACTTTACCGCCTTCAAATCAGGCTGTAACTGGTTCAATTTCTTATTGTACAGTTGAAATGAGTGAGGCGCCTGCTTGCAATCAGCCACATATAGACCGTCTCTTGTCGGCGAATGAAGCTCCAATTCTGATTCAGAAGATGATGAAGAAAATCAGGAGACCTGTGATGCAGCTAAGCAACAACTTGGGTGTTTCATTTGTCCAAACGAAAGTGATCCAATCACGATTAAAAAAGCGTTCATGGAAAAACACCCTATTCAAGTTGTAGAAAGAAAAGGTACAAAATTGCCATTTGAGCCTTCTAAACTTGATTACCGACATTTGCCAAATGGTGAAAAAAATACACTGTAAATGGTTATCATATTCAATTCAGCTGAATAAAGTGTACTGTTCGTGCTGTATGGCTTTTGGAGATAAAGGACACAGAGACTCTACCTTTATTACTGGTTATGATGTTTCTTCAAAAAATGTGTATAAATCAGTAGAAATACACGAAAACTCTACCCATCATGAACTTGCTGCGAAAGCAGCTTTTCAAAGTCAAAAGGGCTATGATATTTCAACTCTCCTGAATACCAACCAAACTAAACAGCATGAAAGAGAAATTCAAACTACAAGATTGGTTATCCAACGTTTGATAGACATAGTTTTGTTTATAGGAAGACAAGGCATTGCCTACAGAGGTGACGAAGCAGAAGCAGCCTACGCTCTCGATTCTTTATAAAATCATGGTAATTTCCTTGAACAGGTCATGTTGGTGGCTTAATTATGATGTAATTTTGCAAAGCCATGTAAAAAAATGTATCGAATACAGCAAAAAGCACAGAATAAAAATAAAGGACAAAAGAGAAGCCACAGAAAAGCAATCCAATAAGCCCATTGGACGAGGATCAATGTTGACTTTTTTATCAAAGACTTTCATTAACAAGCTGATCAAGAAAATTAGATCGATGGGTCGAAACATTATTTTGAAAGACCTCCAGGATAGCATTATCTACAGCGTAATGGTGGACAGCACCCAAGATATAGCTGTAATGGACCAATTGGTAAAATGCGTCCGCTATGTCGTTCAAGGAAAAGTGTATATAAGACTTTGAGAGATTGCAGTTGTTGATGACTCAAGTGGACTAGCGTTGTCCGAGCTTATAAAATTAAAATTATCTGAGTATGGCATTGCAACGTCAAATATTATTGCTTGTTCGTTTGATGGAGCCAACAACATGAAAGGCTGTTACAATGGGCTACAAGCCCATTTAAAAAAAGAAAATGAAGACCTTATTTATGCTCACTGTATGGCACACGTACTGAACCTAGTTGTAGCTGACTCAACAGTAAAGTTACTACAAGCTGAGAACATGTTTGGATTAGTGGAAGAATCTGCGGTATTTCTAAGCTCATCGCACAAGAGAATGGCCGTCTGGGAAAAGGAAACAAAAAGAGAACATACTGCTCATGACAAGTTGTACAGATTGCAAAAAATAGGAACAAAGAGGTGGTGGAGCAAACATAAGGCTCTTTCATCAATTATTGATGAAGAATTTTTAATCAGTGAAGACAGTGTTAATTCAGCTAAATTCATAAATTTTATTTCTGTTTTAAAAGAAATCTCTGATGGAAGTTTTGACAGCAAATCTCGATTCACAGCAAGAAACCTGATAAGTCAATGGTCCAAATTTGAAAACTTGTATATGTCGTTTGTTTTACTAGATTTGTTTTTGGTCACTTCCCCTGTTTCTAAGTACTTGCAAAGTAAAACCATTGATTATGCTTTAGCTTGGAACTTAGTACAAACACTGCTCCAGCAAATTAAGGACAAAAGGAATGACGCGCATTTTGAAGTATTGTACGCAAAAACAAAAACCTATGCCAGTGCAGTTAATCTTAAGCTAGACGAAAATGACATTGATGTCGAGTTAGAGTTGGAATTAAAGAGAAAAATAATGTCAAAGCAAAAATTTATGCCCGGTGAAAAATCAAAAGATGAAGCTGATTCTATTTCAACAGTTCAATATTACAAAATTGTATATTTTGATATTTTAGACTGTACGCGGATGCGTATTGAAGAAAGATTTTGCGCAAACAAAGACGTTTTACAGGATTGCTCTTGGTCGGACCCCAAAATGTTTGACTCTATCTCGAAACTCGAAACATTTCCCATAGAAGCCCTGCACAATGTTTCTAAACTGTGTAAAATTGAAAGAAGCCGGCTGTTGATAGAGCTGCGACAGTTTGCACAACAATACAGCAACTTCATAGCAGCAGAGTCCACTGAGAACTTCGGAGATCGATGCAGTGACGAAGAAGACGATTTGGACCCAAACGAAGAAGCGGAAAAAAATGCTGACATTTACTGCTCTGAAAATAGACAATGTTTCTAGTGTTTGACATGTGCTCTTTCTGTTCTGTTTGAACTTACTCAATCTGGACTGTTTACCAACCTGTATATAGCATATAAATCACATGTGAACGAGTTTTTTCTAAACTTAAAATAGTCAAAAATCGACTTCGGTCGTCTTATGTCCAATCTGCTTTTTATTAATGTTGAGAGGGATTTATTTTATGATTTGGACAAAAATAAAATAATAGATGAAGTAGCTTTAACAAGTGAGTTGCTTACAAAGAAGCTGTTACTTTAGAGCTAGGGGAGTAAAATGTCGAATCATCTTAGTTAAGTTAAGCCCCTTCTATTCTAGTATAACAACATTGTAAACTGTTAAATACACAGGATTTTGTAAAAAATGTTAGTATTATTTTTCTAATCCCTAAAATCCGTTTGTCATTATTTTTTCCACACATATAACTTTGACATAATTCATTAATACTTTGGTGTGAATAAGATACTGCATTTTATTTTGAACTCCGTTGTAATTATTGGTAGCTCTACAGCATGTGTTTTGTAGTGTTGTGGTATCCTAAAAATACTGTAAATTTCTTATTTTAATAAACAATAAAGTCAACAAAAGTCGAAAATCCTAATATTCGCATAAAAACCTAGCTGAATTTCTTCTTCTTTATGTTTAAGTGCCAAAATAGCGTAAAAACGCGTTTTCATTGTTTTCAAGCACCTAATTTTCAAAAATTTTCCCCCGTTTGCTGGGGGTATGGACCCCGCAGTAGAGGGCCCCTTTACAGATTTTAGCTGAGGGCCCCAAATGGTCCCAGTCCGGGCCTGCTAAGATCTATGAGCTTTTGGCTATAACGTGTCAAATAGCCCCCCCATCTCTATCTCTATTGTACACATGACCAACTCTGTTCGCGTCAAATATCTGTTCGTGTCAAATTTGCCCATGGTCCCATAGTTTTCCTTCACTACTACTAACGCTCAGATTCAGACAAATTGCTTCCATAGATATAAGAAGAATGGATACGAAATGGGCCGAGAGAAATGAAGCAATTTTCGACCTCTGGTCTCAATGTGTTTGTATAAAACAACAACAAATTTCATGCAGAAAAGTTGATGTGTTTGGAAATTTGTTGAAATGTATTAGTTTCCCCGTTATCCCAACCACCCCGTAGATTGGATGGATTGAAATGAATGTTTACATAGAGAGTCTGCAGCGCTGAGCGGTGGTGCGTGCGGCATTGAGGGGAAAGCTGTTTTACAGAGAGTAAAATTGCATGTGTAGTAAAATTGGTTCATTCACGTACGGGCTCATGCATTGTGATTGCGTGTCCATTCTTTATATGTCTATGATTGCTTCACTTCTCACTGCTGTTTTCATTTCCTTAGATCTCTCTCTTCTGAGGTGTCCATGAAGACTGCGCATCACTGCTTGGATTTAACCCTAGAATGGTACGGTAACTTTTTGAAGGCTTATCGGTAATTTTTTTTTCCTAAAAAGAAGGCACAAATAGTATTATGTACATGTTTTATTTTATCTTCAAACATAAAAAAATATATAGCTTCTAGCCTCATGGTTGTCAGAGTGGTCAAATGGCTGATGCTCGCCGAAATATACCCCGCATGTGAGTAAAAATTACTCACGGTACCATTCTAGGGCTAAAAACTTGAAGACGCAGGCGTTGGATTGAGATAATTGGAAGCGTTTCCTGCAAGAAAGCAACACATGAGTGTGGCTGTAGTGTTACGATGACGACGATTGGTTTTAAATAACACCAGGTCAAATGAGGGGAGGGGACACAGTGATGTCATCCTGAAAAATTTGGTTGTTGCTCTTTAATTTGCGATTAAGTCACCAGCCCTTAAAGAATTTCATGCAGTAGCTGGACCATATTCTAAGCCACAAATTTGGTTGAAAAATGGTGATAGAGCTATTGCTTATGGTAATTTTTGTCTCTTGGATCTTAAAAGTTCGCTCAGCAATATAAAGATCTGCATAACTACCAAATTTAAGCCTACTGTAACAGTAATATCTAGATGTCCCAGTTTTGTCCCGCTGTCATCTCTTAGATACTTTCAATAGTATTTGGGGCTGAAGTGTTCACTATTTTCTCGCCTACGATATGACTTCTCTTGAATTTCTTTTCCAAAAACTTCAGCTTCATAGATTTTGCAAAATTCATATAAAGGCTACTGGGGCCTGAACTTAATAGTTACTTTACAATCAATATATTCTTCATATGTTTTAGTACTGGATAGGCTAAACAGCCATAAGAAGAGATTTTTCTTGAACCCAAATTTGAGTTCACCATTTCTTTTGCTAAGTATCCAAGTTCCTTATACAACTAGAGCTTGAACTTCCTTCAGAACGTATTGATAGATTAAAGTGTCTTAATGGGTCTGTTAATTGAGCGGCATTCTAAGCCACATCACACTTAATATAAATAAACGCTTTCTGGTATGAAAATACCAACTTTGCTGGCAAATTTTGTTCCAAGATCATCTTTAGTGTCATTATCAAATACGAAATACTCAGCTATAAACTTCTTTTATGAACAAAGCAGTCGGCTTAAACTTTTAGTGCAAATTCACAGATTTCTTGTAGTTACGTTACATTTACGTTACGTTAAACGTTCCAAAATTAAACAAAAAATCCAAAACTTTTTCAAAGTAATGAAAAAGAATGACCAGACAAGTTTGCCGCCATTTATTTCGTAAGTGACCTATTCGTATGGTTTAAAATTTCAGCAAGCCCGTCTGCATATCTTTCATTAGATAAAAAAAAACTCGATAAACAGAATCTATCAGCTCTAAAATTATTATATGTATGTATAGCAAATATTCGGCACTCCGATGCGAGCAGCTGCAAATAAAGGAGTCGCATTTTGAAATTTACTACTGCTATATGAACTGCTGACAGCTGTCAACTTCACAGTCGTTTTTACTTAGTAACGCTTGAAAAACTGCCGTGGACAGATTTATACCGCAGCAGCGTGTACAAATGGAAGATATTTATTTTCGAAATCAGTATTCAGTTGTGCAAACTAAAAGATCGCTTCGTGAGTTTTATGGACCGCATAATTGTCGATCAGTACGTGCTATTTGCCATGTGATTCAACAATTTTGCAACCACTTTACGTTGCTGAGCCGTAGACCAACACAAAATTGAAAACATTGCATTCCGAACAGAATATCGCAGCCGTTGAAGCCAGAGTTAGAGACAACCCAGATTAGTCGATTTACAAGCGTGCGCAAGAATTTGGGATTTGTCCGTCCACTTTGTGCAAAATTTTGCACAAGGATCTCGGTCTAAAGACTTACAAGATCTAATTGGTGCAAGGAATAAAGCCTTGTGACCATCAGATACGTCGTACGCTCAGAGAATGGGCCGAAAATCAACTGAAAGTTGATCCTCTGTTTTACGGTGAAAATTTTTTCAGCAACGAGACTCATTACGGTTACGTCAATAAGCTACGTCAAAAAGCAAAATTACCGTATTTGGAGCAAAAAATACTACCAACAATTCAAAGAGTCACCGCTCCATCCACAAAAATGCACTGTATAACCCTATGTCACTGCATGCTAGTGGCATCACAGGCCTACACTTTTTCAAAGATGAACACACACGATGAACACGTTACTATCAATGGTGGCCGGTACTGAGCGATAATGAATCAGTTTTCATTCCCAAATTTTCGTCGTATGGATGTCAAAGATATGTGGTTTCAACAAGATAGTGCTACATGCCATACAGCTTCTACAGCCATCGTCTTATTCAAGAAGAAATTCGGAAATGTCATTATTTCGAGAAATGAACTCGCCAATTAGCCACCGAGATTTTGCGATTTGACTCCATCTAATTACTTTTTGTATAAACGTGAATTAGTTGGTCTTCGCTGATTAACCAGGGACAATCGATGCTTTACATACCAACATAAATCGCGTCACTGACGATAAAAGGCCCCAGTTGCTTCAAAAAGTCGTCCGAAATTGGACTTCTAAAATTGGCTTTTTGAGAGGTAGTTGCGGTGGTCATTTGCAAGAGATGATCTTCAAAAAGAAAATGTAAGGCACCAGATTTCGCAATAAAAAATTAGGCGATCCGAGACTACTTTTTATTTAATTCCAACGGAACCCCGTACAAACACCCTTTCTATCAAACGACGTAGAACCAGAGCTAAGTTAACTTGAATCGACTATATCGAGTTTTTGCTTTGTGTTTATGAAAACTACTTAAAGGCACTCATCTATAATGAGAGTCAAAGCAATATTTGAAAAGTAAACTATCTTCTTCTCTCCCAAAATATAATTTTACTTAATGAATATCGTTATCTAACAGAGTAATTATGCTCAGATAAAATGCGGTCAGCAAAAATATTCTTGTTCTTGCTTCAGCAAAACATATACTAAAATTGGAATGATACAGCGAATATTAGCATGGCCCCTGCGCAAGGATGACACGCAAAATTGTGAAGCGTTCCACATTTTTTATGATGCAAGCTGCGACATGTAGATCGGGTGCAACTCAGACTTGCAGGGTAACCAAAATCGTGTGGGGTCATACAATCTCTCTTCGACTAAATACCTCCTCGAATTAACGTGGACTGACTGCAAACGACTGGTTGGCATCATTACTGGCCATTATATTGTAGCAGGACATGCTATGAAAATGGGACTCCTAGTCAGCGACACCTGTAAGAAGTGTCAATAGCCAGGGGTCTTAGAAACAATCCAGCATCTCCTGTGCATAGGCGTGCCGTGGCCTAAAATCTGGCAGCGGCCAGGGACCGAAAGGTTCAAAAGAAACGATTATTTTGTTTTCCGTAAGATACACGTACTCTTCATACAACTTATATAATTTACTAATACATTATATGTTTGTTAATTTATTCTTTGTTATTTGCTAATGCATAATGCATTATCAAATAAACTTCGTGTCTGTGAATACGTATGAGCTACTACCACATGCATATAATGTGAATGGTAAGTATGAGTTACACATGAATTATCCATTAGCACTAAGAAATGAACGCTTGTATGAATTATACGGGAATATAATGGAAATAATTATAAATATAAGACAATTTTTTTTTGTTTAGAAGCTAAATATATTTCGATTTATACTTGAAGAAGAGGATAGCTTACTTTCGAAATTTCTTTGAAGAAATTGGAATATATTAAGTTTACAAGGAAGAAATTTATCTCTTGTTTCAAATTTTTGTTACCTAGAAAACCTAGGAAAAGCACAAATAATTTTTCAAGACGAAGAGTGCAGTAACTTACTTTTTTCGAGCCATTTGATATCTTTGTAGCCCTAACTGCGTGTCCGAGGCTATATGAAATATCAAAACCTGTCAGACTTGTGCGTTTTGGTGTTTCCCGTTTTCGTGATCCCCTGGGAAATGTGAGATCCAGACAGTGCTTATCTGCGAATGATTTAATTTTTCCCAAACTACATATAAGTTTTCTCGCTCACTGAATAGTGTTTTAAATGTTCCATTCACAAGATCAATCCCATCTCAAAGAATTGCATTTTTAGTTTGGAAATATAAACTTAACATGTTCGTTATAAAAATAACATAGTGAAAGAAGAAAATATTTGCTACAAACTTAGGATTACTGATTGAATGAAAGATCGCCAATGCATAAACTGAATCGCTGTATTTTCCTTCATTCATTTCTTTTTCTAAAGCCTCTTTTATAGTCCCATAGTTACCGATCACATGTTTGCAATTGTGAAATCTCATTGACTAACGATTCGAGCTTAAACTTCTTATTCCACGCCTTGTATTTAGACCAGCTGCCTCTTCAACGTGCTTCAACAATTGGTGTTGTGATGACTTCGAAAAGTGTATGTAAAAGGATTCGATGGCATTGAAAAAGGATGTACACGTTTCGATTGTGAAAAATGTGTCCATCCCAACAAGGATAATTTTATGAGCTTGACAGTGTACAAATGTGACTGCAGAGTGTTTTATCTTAATTTAGGTTTGTAAATCACCTTTTTGTCCTGACATGATACTAGCACCATCATAAGACTGTCCAACAACAGGCAATTCGCTAAGTTCGTTCTGTCTAGCAGGCTCAAAATTATATCGGCTAAATACGAGGCATTTTTAGATTCTTAAATATCTAGCAAATCTGAGAACCACGGAGAGTTGTTCCTTTTTGTGGACCCTCACTTAGTCTGCCATAATGGATATCGGCCGGCATTCTTTTATTTCAGCTGTCATGTCCTCGCGAACGATTTCAGCAATTGTTTTTATTAATTCATTTTGTGTTTTGCCAATACAGTAGTTCGAAACCTTGTTTTTAAAATGTTTTTCAAAAGTTAAATATTGCTTCGCGAATAATTCACAAAATTCTAAAAAAAATTCACAGTTATCACCTGGACCACTTTCATCATGTCCTCTGAAAGCAAGTTCTTGGCGACTGAGGCACGTTGTAAGGTCGATAACCTTTTTCCAAATACTTTCAGTTCATCTTGACAATATTCCTAGACTGTTCCAGCACCATATCACTTTCTATCTTCCAACCACTTTTAGAGTTTTATTATTGTAGAGTTTTTATTATTGTATGCAATATGTGCATGCATTTTACTATCCGGATAATTTATCCGGATCGCGAAGTTTGGTCGAGCTGAAACTTTGGTGTATTTTTGGTGACAATGGAAATTCTATGGAAGATTTCGCATTGTGATAACTTCACACCGAGTCATCAGATCATCACGAAATTTACAAGACGCATCAATGGGTATAAAAAATAAGTTTCTGCCGTTTTGAAATGTCTGGGCAATCTTGTAGCTACCATAAGTACGTAAACACAAATCTTTCACACCATTGACTCTCTGGTATTTTTATCAGTATTTAGAGTAAAATGCAAATGATTGATGAATTTGATACTATATTTATACAGTCAAATCTAAACTTCTAAAATTCCCAAACGCACAAAATTTGTGACCCCTCACCGAATTATATTTATGTTTTTATCTCGCGATCGGATAAAATTCACTGGATATATTGATCTTGAGTACATACAGCTCTGACAAAAGTTTAATGAAAATGATAGGAACCATGTGGCGGTCGTGTCACCATGAAAAAACGCTTGGTGAAATTGAAGTGCTATGCATTTTACCTTTCGATGCAGTTATCAAATTATAATCAAATTCACACACATTTAACCTGAGTGTAAACCAAGTAGGTCACAGTTTTGGGCAAAACTCGACTTGATGCATCACATTGGAGTTACATAAGTTTGACCAATAGATGTCTGCCTAGTATGTTTGTGTTTTTATGGTTGTGTGTTTGTTTTTGGGGGTGTTTTTGTTATTTTGCTTGTTTTTCTGAATTGTGTTATCTTCTTTTTTATTTTTTTGTATAATTTGGCTATTTTTTTTCAATTTTCACCCCTTTTACCACCTTTTCGCCCTCTGGTGGTGGAATTTCTCGGATTTGGTGCATCAAGTCGAGTTTACCCCAGTTTTGGTTATAATTTTCAAATAATATTGATTTCGTAGTGAAAATAAGCCCAAAATATTTCAATTTCAAAAAATTTAACACAATCGCGGAGAGTAACTTTTCGTATAACTTCCAACGCTTAAAATGAATGAAAAGTTGTAGGGTAAGTGATTTTAACGGGATGTAAATTCGGTATAGACTTTGTTGTAGTGGTGTCAAAAGGTTGTTGATGGTGTCAAAAGGTTGGTGGTGGTGTCAGCAGCAATATTGAACTTTCAGAGCTATTCAGTATGGACTTTTTTACTCAAACCTAATAAATACACTTTATCATACACAAAAGTCAAAGAACAATGCTCTCAAATATGGAATGAAACTGTGTTTGTTTTGCTTAATTTTAGGTATGAATGCGCTAATTGTATATGATCGCATCAAGAAAGAGTAATCGCAGCGAAAATTGCTCGCAAAAAACAATATTGCATTGAATAGATAGCATAAAAGTGGCAGGGATGCCATTTTTATTCTCCAAATGACTTCGAAAATTGTATTCTACGTTAGTTATCTTATTGTCTACCATTTTAATACTCAGACTATGTTTTGTGAAAAACATAATTGCATAAGACGCCAGTTTACAAAAGTGTGCTTATCTAAATACCTGTATATTGCCTAGTAGGAATGAACAGATAACCTTAATAAAAAAAGGATAATTGGTGAGGCGCTTTTCGCCTTTTTCTTGACGTATAACGTGTCGAAATTAAATATTGCCGTCCATTTCTCGAGATAAGTCCCATAACATCGTAATTAATATTAATTTATTAGTCTCTATGTTATAAGTAATGTGCATACTTTGGGATAGGCTTACACTACTGCACTATACAGCTCTTGCTGTAACAACAAAAACCAAAGAGGCGAAAACTTAAGTTTATGTTGTTAGAAATATGTATTTTTCTGGGAGGGGCCAACCTAGGGTCTGGGGGGGTCCCGGCCCCCCCTGGCCCTCCCTACGGCGCGCCTATGCTCCTGTGTCACTACCCGACACTGGGGAAAATCAGAATGCGCTGCTTCGGAGAGCCCTGGCTGGTGGATCTCTCGCTGGCGGCGGAGCAAAAATTGAAGGACATCCTTCAGTTCGTGAAAAAGTCCGGGGCCTTCGATGGCCACTTGTACTAAACTTTCTTTCTCGTGATCCATTTTATCTGGTATCACTACGGAAGAATGCTGCCCTACTAAGCATAAATGTTCTCTCTACATTTTAGTACTTTTGAGACATTCCTTGATTTGTGTTTTGATCTGTACAGGAGATGCTGTGAGCGTCAAAAGTGAGTGCAAACCTTTCAAATTTGTTTTTGAGCTTTAATAAAAAAGAAATTAACGATTGAAAAATATTTCTGATTGAGTCATATCAAACCTTTATTTGTTAAAAACTATATACAAAAAAATCAACTCCATATATTAAATAACAAAAAATTTACAGAAGAACAAAAACAAAAAGTCAATGAAATATGAATCAAAAGTAAGTGCACACGTGCTCAAACGTTGCTAAATTCTAGCTGTAAACAAAGTCACGGATCTTTTACTATAACGAAATACAGCTTTAATTTAATTTCTAGGAAACAGCAATCGCAAAAATTCTTGGTAAAGTCATTTTCGAAGGAGTTAGTTTGATTTAAAACGTGCTAGAAGAAAGGTGTGAAAATGAGGAAAGAAACTGAGCCAGAAACACGAAAAATTGTAGTGAATTTGGATTGTGAAGGTAAAAGTTTACGGGAAATTGGAAAATGGTAAAAAGACCGCACAGTAAAGTAAAAAAAATTATGGAAAAATACTAAAATATTGGACAATTTTAAAAGATCTGGACGGCCAGGGAAATTAAATAGAAAAGAAATAAGAAATATAGTGAAAGAAGTTAAGGGAAATCCACGTTCAAGTGCAGCAAAAATAGCTGAAAACTCTTCCGCGACACACAATCAATCCGTTTCAGCCTCCACGGTTCGAAGAATATTGAATGAACATAGGTTACATGGCAGAGCACAACGAAGGAAGCCGTTTATACCTAAAGCAAATAAGAAAAAAATGCAAAAATTATGCTAAAAAATATAAAAACTGTACTTTTAGTTTTTGGAAAAACGTTTTATTCTCTGATAAGAGTAAATTTTAAATATTTGGCGGGCTAACAAATAAAAAACTTTGGCGAACTCAAAATACTGAGTTCCATGAAAAAAATGTTTCCAGCCCAGTGAAGCATGGCGGAGGATCTGTTATGGTTTGGGGGTGTATGGCAGCATCGGGAGCTGGAAACCTTGAATTTATTGATAGTACAATAGATAAGCAAGGCTATCTCAATATTTTGCAGCGAAATATGGTTGACAGTGCTGCGAAATTGGACTTGCCTAAGATGTGGATCCTCCAACAAGATAACGATCCTAAGCACACTTGCTATTTAGTAAGGTTGTGGTTGCTTTATAGAACTCCCAAGGTATTGGATCATCCCCCCAATCTCCAGACCTCAACCTTATTGAGCATTTATGGGATTATTTAGACAGGAAAATTCGGCAACGTCTAATCAAAAGCAAGGAAAGTTTGAAAAATGGTCTTAAGGAAGAATGGGATAATATTCCAGCAGAATTTACCGGAAAATTAGTAGAATCTATGCCTAGAAGACTGGAAGCTGTTTTAAAGGCAAAGGGCGGTCAAACCAAATACTAGTTTTTCTTAAAATTATTATATGAATTTTTATTATATGTTACTGTTGACTCGTATTTCATTGACATTTTGTTTTTGTTGTTCTGCAAATTTTTTGTTAGTGAATATATGGAACTGATTTTTTAAGTATATTGTTTTTAACGAATAAAGGTTTAATATTCCTCAATCAGAAATATTTTTCAATCGGTATTTTGTTTTTTATTGAAGCTCAAAAACAAATTTGGAAGGTGTGCACTCACTTTTGATGCACATAGTATATGGAGAGTGAATTTTTCAATATGGATTCTAACATAATTCCACAAAAGATAGGTTTTTCAAATTTTGTAGAATGATGTAATAGAGTATGTAGTTTTCAAATCCGGTTTTAACTCAAAAATGAGAGAAATGCAGATAGAACGTTTATGCTTAGTAGAGTAGAAAAAGTCTATGTGTGGCCTTGTGCCACCCAATACAACTTAACTTAAATATAAATCATTTTCGCTGGAATAGCTAAAATAAACCTGAACCCATTTAAAAAATCAAAGACATTGTATATGATTAACTAAATGAACACTGATCAATATCCAATAAACATACATACATTGCAGTCGTTTAAATAAAAACACAATGTAAATTGCGAAAGGATTTCGAAAGCAAACAAAAAACCTTTACTGGAAACAAATACAGAGCATCGGAAATTCAATCAAAAAACAATTGATTTAAAACCCACAATCGACACTGGCAATAACAATGCAAATAGGACAGTAATTCTATGAAGCAGCCTCATATTATATCCTCGTTAACCAGCGAATGAATCAATTTTAGGAAATCGAAATTGAATGATTTCATCAATTTCCATTCGTGGTCACGCTTCCGTTCTGTGTCACTTAATGCAGCGAAATTTGCCCATATTGCACGCTTTTATATAAGCTTCTTTCCAGTTTTATTTTGCAGTGGTTGCTATAGAAAATTTAATTAAAACATGAAAGGACATGAAACAAATTATTCAGTGGGCTCTTCAAATGAAATTTGGTGGCACGACTTTATTAACTACGAAAATGGTATTCGGCTTGAATGGGAACTTACCTACAACACCTGTACTACAAATAGCAATACTCATCCTTGCTAAAGCAGTGATAATATTAAATTTAAAATATTCTGATTTTCGTTTAAATGGTTTATCACAGCACATATTCGTATGTCAGATAAAAAACTTTCATTTTCACTTCTTGGCCGGAGAATAACGGGACAGAATGACTAAAAATGAACACTAATACGTATTCAATCCTGCACAAATCAACTCTTTGTACACTGATACAATGAATGTTAATGTTATTACTGTGGGACTGACAAGTCTCGTTTTCCTGGCGAATATATCGAATCTCGCCGAAGGACGAAGTAGGCCTTGATTTTCAGATTGACAGGAAAAAAGAAAAAAAACGCGAGTGAAAAGATACAAATGTAAAACAACGAATTAAACGCACGTTAATATTAATAAATGTATTCATAAAAAAAATACTGTTTTAAATTCTTAAGCCTTTTCTGCCGCCGCCATAACATAGTTTTTACATTTTATTCACTATCGCGAATGTGTAATTTGCCTTCATATATACGTGCCTGTTTCTTGTCGGAAATTGAACAGTTTTCGGTTGAGACACTAGTCTTTTGAGAATCGAATACATGCCTATAACACGAAGTCAAAAGCGCGTTGCACCAGACGAAAAGGAGTTTTTTGAGCTCGAAGAAGATACAGAATCATCGAAACAACAATCGAGTCAAGGACAGGAGATGGACGTCGTTGTCTCGAGCATTCAGCTTCTCCAAGGAGCCATCGAACGTCTGCAGGAATCTGCAGATGCAAATCGCAGGGATATGGAGCAATTAAAGGTGACGGTGAATACTAAGGAAAAATATATTGCTCAACTACAAGTAGCTGCAGAAGCCAGACAGAAAGACATAGTCGAGTTACGCCAGCAATTTTCATTGAGAGAAGTAGAAGATCGCCTAAATAAAGCCGCTAACGAATTTGCTGCCAGCAAATCGGAGTCTTTGAAAGATGACACTGGTGGACATTTGAGCCTGGCCCGTCCAACTGAGAGCACTATATTCAAATTGTATGACTTGCCAATATTTCCCGGGAAACCAGAGCACTGGCCATTGTTCTATGCCAACTATCGTGATACAACAGCAACTTTCAATTATAATAATCGTCACAATCTGATGCGCCTACAAAAAAGTTTAAGTGGTCCAGCCAAGGAAGCCGTAACATCTATGCTAATTTATCCGGACGATGTACCTGCCGCCATAAAAGAATTGGAATTCCGATTCGGACGAGCAGATTTACTAGTACGTTCACAACTTGCCAAGTTACAACAATTTCCAGCTATTACTGAAAACAAAATCGAGCAGCTCGTTGCATTTTCCACGTTAGTACGTAATATTGTGGCATTTCTGAAGTCTTCTGGCGCGGAACAACATTTGATAAATATGACGCTTTTGGAACAGTTAATTGCCAAATTGCCAAATAGTAAGCAATTCGATTGGGCACGTCATGCGGTTGATATTTCACCATACGCTAGAGTGGTGCATTTCTCCGAATGGCTTGGGAACATAGCTAGGGTAGTATGCCTAATGCCACAAGCTAACGTCTCTATCCCAAAGCCGTTACCACCGCCGCCACCGCCACGAAGGGTTATGCACGTAAGAAGCGATGAAAGGTCAGGCAAGTGTTATTTCTGTGGAGGAGACCATATGCTTCCACAATGTAAAAACTTCTCCGAGAAACTCAATGTCAAACAGCGTTGGGAAAAAGTGAAAGACTTTCGATTGTGCTTTTCGTGCCTGTATAAAGGACATTGTACAAAAAATTGCCGCTTTCGACAACACTGTGGAACTGATGGCTGCCGGCGTTTCCACCACAAGTGTTTACATGATGTTGAATTGAAAGATTCATCGTCTGCGCAGCAAAATTCAAGCGCGGAGCTGGTTCGACCAGTTTTAAGCTGCTTGGATGACCAGGCTGAGTGCTTTTTCAAGATCTTACCGGTGTCGCTGTTTGGTCCGAATGGAAAGATTGATATATTTGCGTTGTTAGATGAAGGAGCTTCTGTGTCACTTGTGGACACTAGAGTTGCACAGCTGCTGGGACTTAAAGGTCGATCGCAATCATTAACCATGCAATGGTATGGTGATAAGTTCATAACGGAAACAGCATCAAGTGTCGGCTTCGAAATAGCAGGTGACAACGGAACCAGGTATGTCATTAAAAATGTTCGTGCTATCACAAACTTGAATCTGCCTGAACAGTCATTTAATGCATCAAAATATAAACACTTAGAAAAGCTACCGTTAAGGAGTTACGATAACATTAAGCCGTCACTATTGCTGGGACTAGACAATGCACATCTTGCGATTTCAGTTTCGGTTGCTGCCAACAATGATTTAGAGCCTATTGCCATCCAAACCAAGTTGGGATGGGTAGCATCTGGCCCAATTGGTAGCAGATCTACTGTACCACGGCCAATATTGCTCGTAAGTGATAAATCTCGACAGGATGATTTGAACCAAATGGTAGTTGAATATTTTGCTACAGAGAAATTTGGGATGGAATTTCCGCCCACACTTCTGGAGTCTGATGATAATATGAGAGCTCGTCAAATTTTAGAAGCTACAACTCGTCGTTTGGAACGTAGTTTTGAAGTCGGTCTTTTGTGGAGAAATTTTCCACCTATGTTGCCCGACAATTGGAATATGGCCATCACTCGGCTCGCAGGAATAGAGCGAAGATGTCAGCGAAGCTCAGATTTCACAGTTAGATACGCCGAAGAGCTGCAAAAATACGTGGATAAAGGATACGCTAGAAAGTTGTTAGCCGAAGAGATAAACGAATATAAAGGTCCAGTTTGGTATTTACCCCATTTTGCTGTCCACAACCCGCATAAACCTAATAAAATGCGTATAGTTTTTGATGCTGCAGCTTCTAGTGCCAATATATCGCTTAATTCAGAATTACTTAAGGGACCCGAGCAAGCCAAGCCGTTGATGGGTGTGCTTTTTAAGTTCCGCCAAGGTGCCATAGCGGTAGCAGCAGACATTCGTGAGATGTTTTCACAAATTCGTGTACGTCATGAAGATCAACATTTTCAACGTTTTATCTGGAGAGATGCCAACTCTAGCCAGCCGATTCAACAATATGTTATGACGTCACTTATATTTGCAGCTATTTGTTCACCATGTATTGCCGAATTTATTAAAAATCGTAATGCCGACCACTTCAAGCACCAGTTCTCGGATGCCGTTTACGCTATTCACAACAATTTTTATGTTGATGATTTTGTTTGCAGCTTTAATGAGGTCCAAGATACCATTCGTGTTTGTCAAGAAGTAGTAACCATAAATGCCGAGGCTGGATTTGAGTTGCGTGGATTTAAATCCAATTCTGTAGCTGTGCAGCTTGCACTAAATGGCTGTGATATATCTGATGTCGCAGAAGTTTCAATGGACCGACAAACAACCACTGAAAAGGTGTTAGGCATGTATTGGAATACTGTGAGTGATACTTTCCAATTTCACACTCAATTCGTTCGAGTGCCAAAAGAAGTGGTTTTGTGTCAGCGCCCTCCAACAAAACGTGAGTTCCTTGGGATGGCTATGTCTGTATTCGACCCATTTGGCATGTTAGCCGATTTTTTGTTATTTTTAAAAATCATGCTTCAAGAAACCTGGAAGGCGAAACTGGATTGGGACGATCAATTGCCCAATGACATGACCAAAAAGTGGTTTGCTTGGTGGAAAGAGTTTGAAAGGGTGAAAAGTTGTAAGATAGGTAGATGTTATTCGCCATATTTCACCAAAGCTGAGACCATCGAGCTTCACATGTTTATGGACGCTAGTGAAGTGGCGTTCGCCGCAGTTGGATACTGGCGAATAATACATCAAGATGGATTGGATGTTGCATTTATTGCGGGAAAGACACGTACTGCCCCACAGAAGTTAATGTCAATACCCAGGCTCGAGCTACAAGCTGCTGTTCTAGCCACCCGTTTCCATGTCGCCATTACAAGCCCACATGACGTATCTATAAGACGCATTGTATTTTGGTCTGATTCGCGCACTGTTCTGGGCTGGATTCGCTCGTCAAAACGAAGGTACAAACCGTTCGTAGGCCACCGCATAGCAGAGATTTTAAACTCTACATGCCCAGCACAGTGGAGATGGGTGCCTACCAAGCAAAACACAGCAGATGCAGCAACTCGTACTTCAACAACGCCAAGGTTTATTCCCGGAAGTCCGTGGTTAACGGGACCACCGTTTTTGAGTCAACCTGCGGACCATTGGCCAGTGCTGCCGCTTTTTGACTACATCGAGACAGTAGAAGAAATTAAATCGTGTCACTTTCTTAACGAGGCGAGTACCAATTGGCTCGATTTTAACCGTTTTAGTTCGTTTTACAGGCTAAAAAGGTCAATTGCTTGGATGCTTAGAGGCATTCGAAAGTTTTTGAATAAACTACCAGATCACATCATGCCTGTGACATATTCAGCTCATCTATCGGTCGCAGAGATAGATATGGCAGAAAAACTTATCATCAAAACGGTGCAAACAGAAGTATTTTCTACTGAGATAAGTTCTTTAGCATCGAAAGGTCAAATAAATAAAAGAAGTCGCCTATACAAATTTACACCTTACCTAGATGAGGAGGGAATCATCAGAGTTAGTGGTCGTATCGATGAGGCATCTTATCTACCATTCAACGTTAGACGACCAATACTCTTACCGAAAAACCACAAAGTCTCCCAATTGATTGTGATTTATTTCCATAAGATCTTTCATCATCAAAATGTGTACGTGGTGTTGAACGAAGTTCGGCAAAAGTTCTGGATATTAGGCGTAAAAGCCACATTGAAGTCTATTAGCTTTAAGTGCGCAAAGTGCCAGCTTAATCGTGCCAAGCCATCGCCGCCACAGATGGGCCAGCTACCAATAGACCGCCTTACGCCAATGGTTCGCCCTTTTACCTATACTGGCGTAGATCTTTTTGGACTGTTTAACGTCACAATTGGCCGTCGACGTGAAAAGCGCTGGGCAGTTATCTTTACATGCATGACGATAAGAGCTGTCCATTTGGAACTTGCAGAAAACCTATCAACAGACGCCTTTTTACTTTGTTTACGAAATTTCATTAATCGCCGAGGAACCCCAATCCGCATTCGCAGCGACAATGGCACTAACTTTGTAGGTGCTCAAAAGGAGAGAGAAGCAAACCAACGCCTGTTGAATACCGATCAACTAGAAGCAGAAGCCGTGAAACGCAACATAGAGTGGATTTTTAACTGCCCGCTTGACCCAAGCTCTGGTGGATGCTGGGAACGTTTGATCCGGATTGTTAAGCGCATCCTTACGTCTACTCTACACGAAGAAGCACCTAGGGTGGAAACATTGCGATCTGTGTTGATTGAAGCCGAAAATATTTTGAACAGCCGTCCGCTGACAGACGTACCGTTGACTGCAGATGAAGACGAACCATTAACTCCTAACCACTTCCTCATTGGATGCGCAAACGCCACGCAAACTCCAGTACCTGATGATGAATTTGTTTGCCCACGAAAGCAATGGCAAATTGCCCAGAACCTGAAAGAGCGTCTCTGGAAGCAATGGACTGTCGAATATCTACCACAGTTACTGAATCGCCCGAAATGGTACGATAAGTCGAAGCCAATCCAAGTTGATGATGTTGTCCTTATTTGCGATACTACTTTAGCTCGAGGCCAGTGGTTAAAGGACCGTGTCATCAAAATATTTCCATCCAAAGAGGGACAAGTAAGGTTTGCGGACGTTAAGACAAAGTCAGGCGTGCTGAGGCGACCCGCTACTAAATTAGCTCTACTGACTGTTTGTGGTGAATCGGAGGCCGATTCACGGAGGGTGGGATGTTAATGTTATTACTGTGGGACTGACAAGTCTCGTTTTCCTGGCGAATATATCGAATCTCGCCGAAGGACGAAGTAGGCCTTGATTTTCAGATTGACAGGAAAAAAGAAAAGAAACGCGAGTGAAAAGATACAAATGTAAAACAACGAATTAAACGCACGTTAATATTAATAAATGTATTCATAAAAAAAATACTGTTTTAAATTCTTAAGCCTTTTCTGCCGCCGCCATAACAATGAATATTCAATTATTTTCGAGTTAACATTTCCATTCGTCTGTTATATACGGATAGTGAAAAGGCAATTACGTTAGTGTATGAATTTCAAATCTATTATTACAACACACATAATAGTCGCTGTCAGTGTTTTCGATCAAATTCGTAAATGTAGGTTAACCCAAATGATGAAATATCAACATAACATACACATAGTTTTCGTTTCAAATCGAAACATGAATTGAGATAGCCGTATTTTGTAGAAATAACAATGCAGTTTTACGTACATAGGCTGATACATTATATTACGGTTTAATAAATTACTCCGCCGCATGTTTACTTGCTCGTATAAACTATGTGCAGGAGAGCAGAAAACAACTATCAGCATTATTCATCCAACCTGGTCGAAATGAACATAGTATTGTTCATAATCAAATATATGTATTTAATATTCAAAAAACATGTGAAAATCTAGTATTGTGTTTCGGGCTCAGCAAAAATAAATATTATCGATATAAATATACCTGTTGAAAATTCAAAACAAATAATCAGACTATTCATCGATGATGAAACCCTAAACTAAAAATATGGACCACTTGGTAGTTCGCAATCCTGAAATTGAGGAAAACATTGGAAACCTACATTGAAGTGTAATCATTTTTTCAACTAGACTTCGTAGTCATAACAAAATTTATTGTCACGTTTTTGCCACAACAGTTCTTTACTTGGCACATCGAAGGATTGAGAATTATTAATTTAGTTCCTTTTGTAATCTCTGATTGAATGAATTGTTAATTTACAAAATCGTGACCCAGTTATTTTGCGAAAGCCTAAGAAGATTTTTTTGCTTCTTTCAATTTTGAAAATTCTTATTTATGAAAGAAAATGAGATTCGTATTTAAGAAAGGTTTTCCGGACGAAAAGTGTTTTTTGGCCCTACACTAATCTGGGGCCTGAGTCTGTCTGCCTCCAATTAGGTATATCTCTGGAATGAAAACACATCTTCACCTCCATTTTCCCGTCTGGCTTTGAGATTTTTTAGGAATTCTTCTTCTTGCTAAGACGCTCTGTAGCTCTTTTTGTACAGAAGTCCTCTCCACTGCATATGTTTAGAATGCGATTATCTAAAAGCTTTCTTGGAGTAGCTCCACCCTATATAGACCCACCCCGGAGCTGCAGAGCTAGCACAGCGGCCCACTAGCATCCGTCAGATTGGGAAAAGGGGTGTTCTCCTATTGAGGACGATGGGCCTTCACGGTCATTTCTACCCCTCTCTTCTTCAGGAACCATCAATTTTTTTTGTCTCCTTGTCAACTATCCGTCACAGCTTTAGTAGGCTCTCTTTTGGGCTCCTGTTCACTTCAGATGCCTTACCTCACAAACTCTAAAATCACTACATCTTTCACACTGACTCCCTATGTTAAATCTGATAGTCAAGCAATCAATGCAAATGTGACATGATTTTTCGATGCGATTGCTATACGAGAGTGGTCTGAAAACAAAGGAATAGGGTCTAATCTTTTAAAAAGAATTCACCGAATTTCAGCCATATTGAGTGTGTCGATGTGAGTGTTTTTCTGAAAATGGAAAAACCCAGTATGAGCTGTCATTATATATTTGTTTTTGAAAGGCAATATCGTGCGTAAATCAAAGATAGGTATCGAAGTTTGTCCCGAGAGGAGAACCGAGTCGGTATAGTCGTGCATTACTTTAGCATTATGATGACACACACCGCGGTTTGACCGCCTCTAGGATTTGTAATGCAAAACTAAACTGACTCGGTTCTCTTCTCAGAAAACGCTTCGGTAGAACCGCCGTGTGTATCACTACGCTTAGACACTGTGTACGTAGACTCTGCTCCATCATTTACTACCATTAAATTTTGGGCAGCTAAATTAAAACGTGGCCAGGCGATGAATGTTTGGCGCGTCCAAAAACTGCAATCACTGACGATAACATCACTAAGGCTCACCAAATGGTGCTAAACGGCCATCAAATCAAAGTGAGAGAGATAGCAAAGGCTACAAATATGTCTAAAGATTGTGTCGTATCAAGAATCAACATTAAAGGTTCAGTTAGCGAATCTCCGTCGCGTGCGCTCCGGCCACTCCATTTGAGTTGAATATAAAAAGTTCCATATGCTTTGCATTGGAAGACGGAGCAGTAGTTATCTAACCGGTGAGTCCAACGGAACGGAGCGCAAGAGATGATCAAATTTCATCTTTGGACGCATCAAGAGAGAGAAAGGTGAATTTAGAATGAAAGGTGTGTTTTGCAAGGCATTCTGTTGCTAAGCATTTTTCAAGGTGAATATATTTTCAAAATGTTTTGTGGAATAGATAAATAATTTTCCTGAAATATTTAATTAATCGAATGTTGATGCTGTAGAGCTTGTTGATTAGCGTATTTTATAGTTATAAATATTACTGATGAAATAATGTTAATTTACCGATGGTTCAAAAGACAGTCAACGTTTGTTGAACCGATTAAATTGATGTCTGCATTAAATTAGCTTGTCTTTCATTTATCTTCGTAACTGTTGCTTCAGTGAAAACTTTTCAGAAATAGCAAGCTTGAAAATAACGTGACAAAAATAATAGTAGCTGTAATTTATTATAGTTCGAAATTTGGTTGACTCCGAAACCAAACACCCAAGTAGAAATGTAAAACAAGCGTTTACGTTATTGTGCCATACTAAATTAATGATGTAGTCATTGTATTAATTTTGAAGGCCATCTCTTTTTCTCTGGTGGATGAATAGTTCCAGATAAATAAAAATTTATCAATATTTTTTGTAAAATACCAGTGTCATTTATCTGTCAAAATATTTCGTTTGGAGTAGATAAAAAATGTCTGAATATGCAATACATACTGTGCAATTAAGATGAAACATTGCTTCTCTCATACGTTTAGCTACTAACCAACAAATCACAATACAGTTCAAACTTCTACCGCGTTCGAATATAAATTTTACACCACGAAAATAACTAAACTGGCCACCTTTGCCTTTGACGGAGCGGAGATGACGGAGGTTCGCTAGCTATATAAATCAGCTATATATATAGCTGATTTGTCCTGAGCTTTAAGGCATGAAAAAGCTGTCCGCGCATTTAGACGTTAGACCAAAACGTGTTTGAATGCGCAGAGCTATCTCTGTTGGTGCAGTTAAAACAGCAAAAACTGTTTTTTTCGGCTCAGTAAGAGATGGTGACTGTTTTTTAGAATTGTCATGGAGCTATCATAATCGATTATCTTCAAACAGGAAACATTTTTTACAGAAGCACGCTACGCATCATTACTTAACAAGCTGAAGTCAGAAATTGTGGAAAAACGGCCGCTGATGACTTGAAAGTTACTGCTCCTTCTGTTTGTCCTGCTCTTCAAAATTACCTTGTTTCTTGGTTTTACTACAATCATTTGTCCTGGAACGTCTCTTAATGTTTTTTTACGTCATCAAAACGGAAACTTTGTGGTTTTGAGTTCCTTAATAATATCTGCGATATCGCTCCCTTGCTTGAAAATCATTATACTTACATCGGTGCTACCTTTTCTCGGAAATTGAAGTTCATCGTACCATCATTCAAAAGGCTTCCCTATTAGTTGGTCAATTTGTGACCGTCTTTTTCATTCCTTTATTCCCTCTTTGCTTGAATATTGCTCCATAATGTGTGGTCCTCGTTTTGGTTACTTGTCAAAGGCTTTTTAATATACCCACCATATACATCTACGTCCTCCGAACATTTCAGCTCAATCGGATCGGCCACTCCAGAGATTATCCTCCTTAATCATTTTGCTGATAAATATATATATATATATATATATATATATATATATATATATATATATATATATATATATATATATATATATATATATATATATATATATATATATATATATATATATATATATATATATATATATATATGTAAAGGTCCAGAAAATGCCCTATTATTACATAGCACAACCTTGGCGGATGGAAATTTAAGGAAAGGGAGAGAGAAAGGGTTGAGTTTGCAGGAGATAGCGATGTACGATTTGCTTGAACAATTGTGGCTCATAGTCGTTAGGGAAAACAGTAGATGGTAGACTGTTCCATTATCGTATTGACCTAGATAAGAGAGAATCGTGAAATTTGACGGTACGACTGGCACTGATCGAAAGGGTATGAGAGCGAGCGCCTTGGGAGGCTCAGGTGTTGCACGTAGGAGATGCTCTACAAGGGAACAGACTTGATGTTTCATTAGAGCAAACGCCATAATAAAAGCAACTAAGACGAGAAAGGCAACCCACACTACGTCGGTGCATATTCAATACGTGAGGGATTCAATACATGAGGTAAGAGTTTCATCGCCAATAAGCTTTAAAGCTTTGCGTTGGACTTTGTCTAGTTCCGCTAAAGCAGTGCGGCCTGTCCGAGAATCTTGTAGATGTGCGCTATTGTGGTGTTATAAAAGTATAGTTACTTCCCTAACTGGTCACTATGCATGTGATACTTGCATGGCGAATTTAACCGCCTCTTTAGCAAGATCACGATGCATCAGTGACCTTCCAAAATGAAACAAATCTGTTAAATTTTGAATTAGTCTGATTGGCTGCCGAGTTGGTTGTTTCAATCCCGAAACAGACTGTCTTTATTAACTCATGTTTCGCTCTTAAGTAGTAAAATTTTAGTAAATGAAAAATATAGGTACTAAAATGTATGGATTTGGCTTTTAATGTTGTTTTTAAAATTAAGTGCAATTGTTTGAATCTCCGCTAAATCAAGTCTACTATAATTTTAGTGTTCACCACTTTCGTGGAATATCGCTAGAATCGCAAAGTGGACATATCTGATATGTTTTGACATTTATATGTGTTTACATATTAGTATTCACAACACTATGTCTGATGGCACAAAGTCTTTCTTGCTTCTCTGAAGGAAACCTAGGCATTTCATGGCATTTTTCGCTATTTGAAAAATGTGGCCGGTCCAGCTTAGTTTGCTGGAGATGTTAAATCCTAATAGGTTTAGCGAAGGTGATTCACGAATACCCACACTATCAACGGAAATAGTTCTGCAAGAGTCGGCCACACTGTCAAAAGATTATGCGAAGTCAATGGTGTTGTCATCGGCAAAACTATGAATCAGATTGAAAGTGGAGGAAAGGAAGTCATTTATAAATAACAGGAAGAGAGTTGATGAAAGAACAGTAAAATTCCAAATTTTTGGCATAAACGGTACTAAGTCTTTCAGTTTCAACCAATACATTTGGATTTTGGTATTTTCGCCGTTCTAATGCCTTCACGTACGATTGGTAACTGTTGGAACGGATACACCAGTCATAAAAACTGCAGCTATGGGTTTCATTTCAATAGATTTTTTAAAAACTCGTACAAAAAACCCTTTTCACCTTATTATCATGGCACACAAACTTGATAGCTGATAATTTTAAGAATACTTGTTAATCCTTCAGCGCAAAAAACGCCATCGCAACACTTGAAACGACAGCTCAAAATCTTTTCTTTTAAGTTTAAAATCAACTTGTCTTCCGAGCAGTCACCATATGCGAGACTTGCATACAATTGCCACCACGCACAGGTTGCAATAACAAGCCGTTACCGACGTTCATTGCTCAGCTGTGTCTCAATGATGCACCGAATACGCAGCCAGCACACAACACATTTTTTATTGCGCTGGCTTGATAACGCAGCTGATGCAAGTATTGTTGCAAATTAGCTGCAGTCAGACCATTGAAACCACTGCAATACAATCAAAAATACAACAATAAACTGTACTACAAAAGCCTGTTTTGGATGCCAATGGGCCTTTCCACACTTGTATTCTTGATGCACTCCTCAAACCGGTTTTATGGGCAAGCGACGGAAGAATCAAGGGAAATTCTCTACAAAAAATAGAGAATTTCCCTTGATTCTTCCTTCTTCTTTTTGTAGAGAATTCCCCATGATTCTTCCGTCGCTTGCCCAGAAAACTGGTTTGATGAGTGCATCAAGAATACAAGTGTGGAAAGGCCCAACGTAATGCATTCAATCGTTGCATGCGGCATTGCATTAGCTATGTTTGTGTATGTGAGATTCAAACTGGTGGCGTGGCTGTTTCGCAACAGTACTTTCGCTAGAACGGAAATTATTTTCATTTGTCTGTTTTGCGTTTACTGAGTACTCGTAGTAATATTCAGCTTAGTTCTCTCGCACAGGCTATTGGTACTTTCAAAAGTTTACTTCGTAGTGTACTTTTTGTCTACTTATTCCTCTACTTTTCCTTTTTTTACTTTGATTTGGCTACTTGTATTCATTTTGAATCATCTTAATAAAATCATATAAAATACTCTTAATTTTTTACTTAGCTTTCTAGCCTGCTAAATGAATTTGTTTTAATAAATTACAAAATAACTAAATTAAGTAATGAGAAAAACAGCCGTCGATGAGTGGGTGAAAAATATGTTATGCTTAGTATAAATACCATTCAAATAGCATTCTCCAAATTTGATTCCAGGCTTCAGCACAACTATCTTTCATCTAGAGACTATCGGCAAGTACTATTTTAAGTCAATTTTGTGTCCCGGTGTTTATCGCGTAAAACTCATCATAGCTTGGAAAAAGAAACCAGTATAGTCCTCAAAGAGCATCCTCCACAACTTTATCCTAAAAGAATTATCAAAAAAATATTCTAATAATAATAATAACAACACACTATTACTGATGCTCTTATCACATCAAAAGCAAAACTACTACAATCATATCGCTTGTTGTCAATCTCGGCCGCGTATATAAATTTTCACAGTCAGCTTTGCTAAGTCGCAAGGCTCCATGGTCCTAATTATAGTGTCGTTAATTAGTTCATGACTTTGCAAGATTCATTCAATACTGAATGCTCAGTGCTGTATAACTTCCGTAGTGATACATCATTATTCAGCAGTCTTTTGTTTGTAACGCTCATTGTCCACATTTACGTAAATAATTGGCCGTTGGTTTCCAAGCCATAGCAAAAGAATTCGTACCTATGACATTGATAAACTCAGTCCCTATATTTTTGATGACTTTCTGTTTGTCAAAATGCCCACGACAACACCAAATTTATATGGTATTCTTCGTCCGCTTTTGTTCTAAGGGAATCTAAAACAAAAACCATTCAATTAGTTCTACCATGATGACAAATTAGTGAGATTTGTGAAAAACGTACTAACCCTTGAAGAGTGAAATACGAGACATACTAGACTTAAAATCATACAGATTGTAAATTTACCAATTCAGATAGCTTCCTGGGTAAATGTGTTGAAAATACGGATTGAAATTGAGTTCGGGAGATGTACTTTAAAAATTAGAATCTCAATCAATAAAATTGAATATCCTGCCAGCTAGCAAATTCCATCAATTTGGAATAAAACTCATTTCTGCTGCCATTCGAACAAGGGTTAAGTTTCCTCGAAATTCAATGATTTTCAGCCCGATAGCTCCAGCTGCTTCCATTCATACAACACGAAACTTGTCAATTTAAGAAGGCCAGTTCTAAAGATGGAGTGATAAAGGATTACAGCTTATCCTAATTTCCAGTTTCATTGTCAGACGCCCTATACACTTCGGCATCACAACCATCCACCCACTTTGGTTGAAAAGCGCCAACCCTGAACTTGTTCCATTGTTCGAAGCGAAACAGGAGCAGTCTTAAACTTAGCGGTTCTGTGATTGATTAATGCTTTGAAGACATTTCAATTATTCAGTCAACACAATTTGTTGATGACGATGTTCCAGAAACAGTTCGAAACGGGATTTAGAAGGAGATAATTAAGGGCACAATCATGGGTTTCAATGTGGGAGATTATGATTTTCAGTGCTGACCACGATCATTACGATGACATTAATAGTTTGGCCCTTTATGCGGTGTATTGACCGAAAGCTCAACTGGCAGGACATGAAATTTGCATTAAATTATCGGTGCAGGAACATAACTATGTGCCTGTAGATAATCGTTAGAGGTTTCAAGTAATTGTATGTTATTGCTTTTGAATTGTATCTTGACCATATATGTATCCCTCTATTTCGAATAATCTTTTCCATAATCATACAATAATAAATAATGAGAATTGTAATAAATGAGCATTCACGTTCTATGAATACATGCGTAATGGACATTAAATTTAATGCGTTCAGTTGAAAGGAAATCCTTTCAGGAGTAAATTTAAACTTATGGATGAAACCTACTCTCTTATTTTGATTTAAATTGAGCTAATGATTTCATATACAGGTATGGTAAATATTAAGAATCAAAATTTAAAACCGCCCAAAATATAGCTGATTCAAGCATAATTAAGTTTCCGGTTGCTTTTTTTAAGATTGAAGCATTTTTTTAATATTTTCACTAAAAATAAGATAACCCAAATTTCCGAAATTTTTGTGAAGCAGAACTGCCAAAGTGCTTTCATCTATGGCCATTTGAGCAGCAATTGGAACAGTCTCGAGATGGCAGTGAAGTTTGCTTGTCTATATATTAGGGAACATCTCTCGAAAGGAAGATTCATCGGTTTTAATAAAAGAAATCCGGTGGCAGAAAACTGTTTCACAGCGAGATTAATCTTTGTCTTGACTCTACCGTAACCTGGACAGTAATATCAACTTTCATAAAATATAAAAACCAAATCGACTTTCAATCAAACATTAAAGATTCACAAGCCGCAAACATAAACAGACCTATTGATAAGGCCCGTTGTTTAGGTGACTAAATGCCAAGAAGCTCATTCGTTTTTTCCTGCAGGAAAATTTCCCCTCAGAATTCGATTGAAGTATATGAATGAGTTGTCTCAAGACTTATTTTTTTTATTCGGAATTTCTTGGAATTTAATTTAAATTCTTTTGATTATTTTTAACGGAATCTGATGGCTGGAGATCAGACTTTGAGCTTTCATAAATAGTGTTGCTTGTACACCAATATAAAGCATATTTCATCCTATCACTGTCAGAAATAGCGAGAAACATCAAGAAATATCTTCTGGAACCATATCCATACATTCAAAAATCCCATGGCTCTCAGGTAAACGCAGATAAGAAACTTCTAGAAGCCAAGACACAAACAGATTCCCTTACAGCGAGAAAAAGCGAGAATAGCCTAGAAGCATATAATCCCAATCGACATTCTGCAAATATCCGAACCAGGTATTAATACTCCCGGCAAAATGCCTTGGTTATGTCAATCATATAAAGCGAGTGTTTCGAAGCGAATCTTTTCACAAAGCGGAATGAATTTATTGACTGGTTAAGTTCACAGCAAGTTAATGTTAACTACTACATATTCACATTTGTAGTAAGGCCAATTTTGGTGTATGGAGCGATCGTGTGATGGAAGGCAGCAGAGAGCAGAAGCAACATCAATGAGCTTACAAGACTGCCAAGATTAATTTGCATAAATATTACGGGTACTTTACGAACCGCCCCAACAACTGGGTTGGAAATTATTCTGGGACTTATGCCCCTGGATCGATTCATCTTTATCATCAATACGCGCTAAAATTTCCGGCATGTGGAACAATTCAAATCATTGGGGTTATAGCGGCATTCTTACAGAATGCCGCAGAAGATTTGAGTTTGTTGGGAAAGACTCGGACTACATGAGCAGAATAACACATCTTGACAGGAATTTCTAGGTCAAGATATTCACAAGGACAGGCTGGAAGAAAAATGGAGCTACCGTAGATGGTGGCGTCTGAATTTACGAGGACGGGTCAAAGACGGAAACAAGAGTTGGTTCGAGCATGTTTTCTACGGATTTGAGCCTTTACCTGTCGTGTAGTCTATACCACATTTTATATGGTTTATACGTATATGCATATAGCATATACGTCAGACTGAAAGACAGTAGCATGGTCCGACTATCTGCACCGTGTAAACTGTCGGACCATGCTACTGTCTTTGAGTCTGACGTATATGTTTTATGCATGACAGTTGAGTCCATTAGCGGAAAATCAACCAAACCAACAACGACTTGCGTCGACAGCAGAGCTACCATTCTCACCCTTGCGTCTTACAGATGTTCTTCAAAAACTGTTAACGCTTGCAGAGTGGCTTTCAATGAAAAGGCAAGGCATATTTCTATCCGGATTATGGGGCTGCCAGGGCATAGTTGGATCAAAGGCAACGAAAAAGCTTATAAATTGGCAAGGAAAGGCTCAGGAGCTAGTAATAGCCCCTGCATCACTGTACCACGGTCAATTGCTAACACCACAAGCAAACTAGATGCTGCCATATGGGCCAAACTAAAGTCCGAATGAAAAAACAGGATGGACTGCAGGGTGGCCATGGCATTATAGCCTAAACAAAAGTAGGAAACTGCTCAAGCTCAGCAGAAACTACTTGAGAGCGACGATTGGCTTACTCACAGGACACTGCCTTACCGCATCCCATGTGAACAAAATGGGATTGGCATCCAGCAATATAAGCAAGAGGTGCGAGATGGAAGAGGACACCATCGAACACACTCTTTGCGATTGTCTTACCCTAAACAATATACGCTTCAAAGTTTTTGGTTCTTACCAATTTCAAAAGTTAGCAGAGGGGCTAGTAATGTGACGCTGAGTCAGCTGATTCAGTTTGGCGAGGCGGTCACTTGGCAGCTCTAACAAACCAGCGGACTGTGGCAAAAGGACCCAAACTGGTGGTCTAATGCTAGCCACGTACCCGGCAACCCTATTTACTACCTAGCCTAACCTAATGTTAAAGCGAGTGATAGTGTTATTAGTGTAATAATTAAAGTGTGCTAGTAGAGTGTAAAATAAAGCAATATATAAAATAAAGCAATATGTTTCGAATAAAAATACATTTTGTCGTAGTAAACTTCATAACTGTTTTAAGACTTAAACGCAGATATCATCGAACCCATGAAGCGTGTTTTCAGTAGGAAAACACAATACTATTATTAAACCGAATTATATATTTTATGTGGTTTCTATAATTTTTTTATTTGTTCAAACATCAGTTTTTATTCAAAATCGTTTAATTCACTCAGCCTACCTCAGCTGCATTACTTATAATACTATACTTTTGATACCATTTGTTAATCGATTCCTGATTATAATAATTCAATAATTGATGGCTAAGACGTGAGTAGGTGATTGGCCAAAGCACTCACTCCTAGTGAATGTAGTCCAAGGTTCAAATCTAAACATGATCATACACCAGGATTTGAGTTACTAATTTAGATCTAAGTATTTAGGTCTCAAAAGAGAGAGATATAGCGAAATGAAAACAGTAGCGTAAATTGAAGTTATTTGCCTGAAGAACGTTAGTAGTAGTAAAGGAAAACTACCCAACGGGAATCGCTGTAATGCATTCCGGGCAGAATTCATGAAGCAAACATTCTCAGCAAACATTCTTAGCAAACATTCTTAGCAAACATTCTTCAAACATTCCACGAACTCAAAGGTTCACACGCGATCGAAAGGGAAAACACTTAATACTAAAGAAAAAAAGGCAAGGTAGCAGCTAGGAATATGGCTGACGCTAGGGTACCCAAATGTGTAATTTCAATGAAACTGGAATCACTTCGATAAAAAGGCAGCAAAAATGTATACAGTGGCATTACGGTGACCTGCAGCATTGTTATCACGACAAGTGGCTTAGGTCAACCATTTTGAGGATTTCTGAAGAACGTTCGGGGTTGCACGCAGGCGAGGAGACGTTCGAGCCAAGCTTATACGGGGAATATCTAGACACAAACATATATATGTAGGTATATATAGTCATATGGATAAATATATACCATTTTCTGTTAGCTATATATTTAAACGGAGCAAAAAAAAACATCATTATAAGCGTGTAAAATCCATCCACTTATCGCCTTAGCCCCGCCTTCAAAAAACTGGATTTGAGTTGACTTGACTCGTGAAATCTAAACACGCATGGACGTGTGGACGCATGGGCTCATGTCTAAAAAAGGCTTTAACAATTCATTCAAGTTAACATTGGTGAAATGCCAGTATACAGATTCAGAACAGCTGATTGTTTGTATTCATCAGGTATTCATACAAAACCATTTCGACAAATTATTTCGACGGTTTTTTTGTCCCCTGATGAGTCAGCTGATTCGTACCATCAGCATGCAGATAAGATTGTAAATTGTTCGAGAGCTTTTCCTGATGCCAACTTTATCATCACTGGTGAGTGCTACCTGTCTTCAAGTCAGGAGATAAAGCTGACGTTACGAATTATCCTCCCATATGTATTTTATCTGCTGTACCAACAATTCTTTTATGAATGCATCGCAAGTAAATTCTATATACACAGACTTCTCAAAAGCTTTCGACAAACTCAATCTCAATCTTCTCTGTAAGAAGCTTAGATACTTTGGTTTTATGCTGGTTAAATGATTATGTAAGAAATAGATCTTTGGTAGTAAGTGTCAATAATAATTTCTCTCGGAAAATTTTTCCTACATCAGGTGTTCCACAAGGATCATACTTGGGGCCACTTTTATTCTTGATATTTATCAATGACATACACATAGTTTCCCAGGATATACAATTATTACTTTTTGCTGATGACTGCAAAATATTTAGGGCAGTTTCTACTTATGAATACATAATGATCCTGCAGTCTAATTTGGATAGTTTCTGTACAAAGTGTGTTCAAAATCATGCCTCAATCCAACCAAATGTTAAAACATTGTCTTTTAAAAACAAAGGTCTACGTCCCTACATACAAACACCATCAATGGTGTACCTTTATCATAAGTTAACTTGGTTTAAGTTTTACGGACCATATTAATGATATCATGGAACAAGGACGCAGAATGTTGGGCTTTATAATCAGGAATACACACAGTTTTAACAATATTCAAGCACTAAAATCTCTATACTTTTCGCTTGTCCGTATTAAACTAGAGTACAATTCTATCGCATGGAATCCTTACTATAAAATTTATTTCCTGTCAATGGAAAGGGTTCAACGCAAACTTTTCCGTTTTATTGCGTATAAACTTCGCATCTACACTGAGGCCATTGAGTATCCCATCATCTTGTCTGTATTAAAAATGCATACACTTGAGGCTCGCAAATGTTACTATGATTGGTCGCTTTTGCTGAACATAGTTAACGGGGTTATTGATGCTCCAGATATCTGGTAGCAAATCTCAGCAAGAAGTACAAGATCTAATGATCTCTTCCGCATTCAGATTTGTAGAGCCAATCATGCTCAAAATTCACGTTGTTGCTTCTCATCAGGATGTATTTAATGTAAATAAGGGTAAATTAAAAAGATGTATATTGGAGCTTTTCAAATAAATAATTTCTCTCATTAGGATTAATGTAGTAAATATATATGCTAGTATTAATTTGTAATTAATTTAATACAAACTTCAGCTATGCTGTACTTATTTCTATGGACAATTATCCGTTTATAAATGAATAAATAAATATAATATATATTAAGTTATAGTCGTGAGCTATTGAAATTTCAACAATTCAGTGCCAAGTCATAGATCACTACAATATACAAAACCAAATTGAAATTCTTTTTGAAATTTCAGAAAATAATCACACACAATTCACCAATTAAACCCTTTTGAAATAACAATATCATATCTGCAAAATATATCCAAATTTTCTCCTTCTCCAACTACAAATATTTTAATCACAGCAATATGCTATCCATGTCTAATTAAGCATTTTACAGATACCTACACACAAACTTTGCTCATACTTATACTGATATAACCTCTAAGGCTACAAATTAATGTCTATCCTCTTCGAGTTAATTGTGCAAGAACAATTTATATGGCCTTCTTCCAACTCTTCTGCACTAACTACGCCAGAGTAGAAAATAATTCGCATATACATAAATTGGTGGTATGCCTAACCCTTACACAGCCACAGCGTTCTGTTCTACACAATTTTAATGCTGATACATTGGCCTCTTTAATACAACAATTTTCATGTCCGCCCGGATGTCAGTTCACGGCCATACCACGGTAAAACCTGGCCATGAAAAGCTTACAAATTCTGCACTCTCGGAGAATTACAACAATGGAGCGAGCTTGGGTTCGAGCTGGCCCTAAATTGAATGGATTCGAATTTGGGGCAAAACACAGCAGGATATGTTAACAGACTTTTAAAGGACTGATTAACAATTTAAAACTTCAAAATGAAAGCATGTAACGCACTGCCAGCATAATTTACATTCATGCGTCGGAAAATTTACGAGTTTTTGCTTTATTAATGTTTCATGACTGTAGCAAATCTCTGTATGTTCGAGAGCTATTAGATGTGAAATAAATGTATGTACATATGTAGGTATGTTATATGAGCGGAGGCAGAATAGTAAATCATATTTTTTGTAAGTGAGAAAAATATCTATCTTCGTGGTGACGCATTCATGAAGTTTCATTTTTTACCATGTCACAAAATGAAAAAAGCATTAAAAATGTGATATGCAGTCATATAATGATTTCATTGAAATATTTGTGTCCAGCAATTTTTGAGGAAAGAAGCACCACATGGCATTATATTAAGTAATATTTTATTTATTCATTTATTTATTTGTTGCACTACAAACATAATCCAATTACAGCGTCAACAATGAAAACGAAACTTAATCTAAAATAAGAAATTTGTTTATTTACTTATCGTCAAACAAGGTATAAAATAATTACATATAAATAAATTTAAAAAAAACCCTAGCGCATGAGAACCGCTAGAAACACTAATGTTCTAAGAACAGTAGAGGATTTGTGCAGATTTTGAGTGTGTATTCTACCACTAGCTATACTTAAGGCCACTACCACTAGCTACGTCTCCTACTTAAAACCAATAATATACCCTAAGCCAATTTTATTTCGATTACTTCATCGAAAGTTACAGCGATAGAAAAATGTTTGGGGCTGCAATCCGAAAAATGTCCAGACTTTAGAAAATTTAAACATTAGGTCTGTTCGCGTACTTCAGCAAACTGCAGCAGTAACAGAATTTGGCAGCTGGTTTCTTTTTGCTGCAAAATTTGGCTTACAGCAAAAGTACAAAAACGGCTTTCTGCGAATCTATTTTCATATATTATAATAGATTCAGGTACGCGAACAGATCTATTGTTTGCTTATTTTCATTGCAAATGTCCGCGATGTGAATACTTAATGTTAGCATTTATTGGTACGGAAATAACAAAAAGGCCTCGTGCTGGCAGCCCTTTGCTAGCACTGACGCCAAAAATACGTCACATCTGCCTCACTTTGAAATCAACCTACTCTGCAAACTTCGTATTGTTCCAATGACTGCATTGAACGTTATAGGGATACAAAGCAATTTAGGGTTACCACCCGCAAAAGTTTTCAACTTTTCTAGATGGTAATATTCGTTGTTTATTTCCACCACATGATCACTATGATTTGAAAGTTTAATGATGAAATCGCTTACTAAAGATATACAAATAAAAAATGCTAAACCAACCATAGCTAGTAACCCTATCATTGTTTTTCCAACTAGATTTCTGATGATTATTGTCTACAATAAGTTTAATTTGCCATATGAATTTCGTTATTATACCATGACTGCACTGGAATCTATAGGACAAAGAGCTTTATTTTCCTGAGCAAATTTGCAAATTTTAAGACACCAAAATTACCATAGCTCGCAACTACAACCTAATTTTCCAAACGTGGCTTAGAGTGAGATTCAGCTATATACCCAAATCCCAACATCACCTGTATCTGATTATTGGGTCGTGAGTTTCCGTGAACAGAAGTTTTTGATGCTAAAAATATAGGTAAATTGGGGAAGGGTTGCCGTTCTTGCCCGACATGGAATTTCCAAAGCTTTACTTTGACTGTGTAGACAAAGCATAAAATTTGTATATGAATTGCTTTTTTTCTTATAAGCAAAAATAATTCAGAAGAGTCGATGGTTTGAAGGTTTTCACTACGGCAACAGGGCTACCAGCACGCTCATACAAAACTATACAAGTATACAACTTAGTAACATTAATATGTGCTATAAGTTTTGTAATGATTCAATAGCTCTGTCAAAAGTTATCGCAATTCAAAAAATTTCAAATTTTCTCGATCTCATTTAGGCACCTAGCGCACCCACAGTGATAAAAATTTCCAAAACCTTATCAAATCTTTTTAAGAACGCGTGCAGAGTTCACTTCGCAAACTTAGTTTTTTTAAAAAAAACTATTTTTTGATAGAATAATAGGTATATCTAAAATATCACTAAAATGACCGCCGACGCCAATGGGTTAACGATAATAAACATTTGGACCTATTCTGCATATATACAAATATATACATATATATTGAACATTAGTATAAACTAAACAAATTGAAATAAGGTATAATATACAACTTAATACAATGTAAATAAATAAGTTAGTATTGAATAAATAAATATATAACAGCTAAATAACATGTAGGACAAAAAATCGAATAAAAATAATTAAACAAATTAGTACAAAATAAATTAAAAAACAAAAAAGAAATTAAATAATAAACTAGTAATAAAAAAGCAAACGTATCCTGAACATACAATCTAGGTACGTAATAAGGATGCTAGGTCGTTAGACTAGAAAAGGTAAAAAAGCTTATTTTTAACGGTCGCTTTGCATATTTTGGTTGGAAAATTATTGAATATCTTGCATATGCGGTTATTTTATTACATTAGTCGAGATTTAGTGACTCTCTCAAGCTGATACCTGATACATACCTGACTGATGTGACCACTTGCAGTGGGAGATCATTAACTTTTATTTACGTTAGTTGTGATAAATTTTAGCACCCTCAACTTATTTACTCATAAAAGTTATTAGTTTGCGATCGTCTCTAATGCTTTTCAAAGCAGATCGAATATTTGATACGGCATTAACAGCGCCACTGATGACATGGAGAATGAAGCAGGGCGATAACATCAATATTCTGTACGCAAGTAGTATCAAGTTTAGAAGTTTAAAGCGAGATTCATGTAGCGGAAATTGCTGATATCAAAAGAATGGTAAAGATATATAGTAAGAATAGTAAGAACTGCTTTAGAACAGAATCAAACCTCTGGATGTGAATTTCAAAAACTGGCTTTAATTTACTTCTGTTTTAATCGATCCCATGAGTCCTGAAGTTCATTTGTTCACCTAAAACTTAAATTGTCCTACACTTATGCACAACGTCCCATACTTATACACTTTTTTTTAGCACCAAATACGAATTTATCTTCAATTTCTTTCTCCATACTGAATAATACATGCAAGCAAAGATTAAAATTCAATGTGGTATGTTTTTTTAAATATTTCTTTATTGAAATACAATTTATTTCATATACTTTGTTGTCTACAGCATTCATTAAGATGTTTGGTTTATTTGTTAATTCGATAATTTTTTATTATAATATTTAAATAGGATTCCATTGTCTATTAAAATTTAATTCTAAATAGAAAAGAATGGAAAATTCGACTATACAGAAAATATAATAAGCTTTTCCAAGTTTGAAATATATATATAGTATAGAAAAAATAACATTCACGAATGAACAATTCGGAGATTCAAAAAAAAAAAATTATTGGATATTTTCTTGCTAAATATTGGCGTAATCAATTTTTCAAAAGTACCAGACACTAGATACGCTCGATTTATTATAAGCTAATTTAAAATGGTCGATAAGAAACAGGATTTGAATAGACAGTATGTCGACGTAATTGTTTGTTGATGTGATCCCAATTTTTCACTAAAGCCAGTGATTGTAACTCTTCAAGAATTTCTTTGTTGGCTTTATCCTCATAGGATTTCTGGAGGCACTTGGCCAGACGACCGTAATGCGAATAGACATACGCATGCCACATTGTAAAGTAAATAGCCTATAAAAATAAAGAAATATGTAATATTTAAAATGAAATTAAAATAAAAATGATAATGAAAATAAAGCCAGGTAAATTTTGAACTCGCTTTACCTTTAGATCCATCGGATCAATAAATTTGCCTATTTCTGAATAAATAGCATCGATATCCTCAAGAACACCGGACGTTTCCTTGCTCTTTTCAGAATCGATCACGGCTAGCTTACATAGTGCAATACCTTTCTTGCATAAGGTTTCTATAAGAGTGCTTTTATTCTTATCCATATTTCTGAAAAAAATATAGAGTAATATAATTAATCCCAATGTTATCTTTATCTAGAGCGCATGGAAATCTTGATTTACATAAATTTGCAATTATATGCCTCAACAAAATCCGAGCTAGAATAAATAACGCGATGATTTCAAACAACGTCAGGCAGCATTGAAAAACAAGAGAAAGGGAGAATGAAAATAAAACATTATAATTTAGAGTTAGTCGAGTCAAAATAAATATACATTCAGCATATTTCGAAATGTTCACGTTACAGGACCGACATTTCTGAATATATGCAAATATTTTCCTTTAAAGTTTCTGCTGTACGTCGGAATTCCTATTTGTCCCCGTTACAAGTTCATACAACTTAAATCATCTTAACAGTAATTTCATTTCCTATTGAAGAATAAAATCCGTACAAACGTACCACGGCAGACGTTCTACTTTTGTACGTATATCTATAGATATCCTTTAACAAACACCAAACTAACGGAAGCTAAACTTATTCAAGTTACATTATTCCGAACCAGCAGTAACTCGTGTTTTAAGAGCTTTGGCATGGCTACATTATATAAGGGTGAGATACATGCATGAAATTTTCAATCAAGCAATAAGTCGGCGAGTAGAATATATTTCGGAAGTGTGTAACGAGGTTGATTGATCTGATTTGTGGGGATTTATTGAATTCAGTAGTACAGACGACGCGATAAATAGTGAAAGTAGAAATTTCAATTTCTATAATCAATCATCAGATGTAGTCTTAGCTCTCATTGCGTTGCAAACCGAAAGTACGTACCAGCATGAAAAGGTACCCGGGTTACATACAAGGAATATGGATAATAATGAATAATCATATTAGCACTATTTTATTATCTGTAGATTAAAACCTAAAAATTATCAGAACGAAAATTCGGAATTATGTTTCCATCATTTTAGGAGTTCTTATAAGATTTAAGCTAAATAGGACCCCAAGGCCCTAACAACCCAACAATTGGAAGATGCAACAGGTACCCGGGTAGCTGGTAACACACATAAAAGTTAAAATAATAAAACATTATTTTAGAAGTCTAAACTTTTCGTTGAATGAAACTTGCGTTTGAAAATGGGACGAAGAGCCGAATATTTTGACCAGTATAATATAGAGCAATTTCTCACGTAGATTCTGCTTGAGCAGCTTCTTTGTGGCCGTTTGCATGTTGAATATAAAACAACGTTACATTGACTTTCTTCAGATTCGACTTTAGAAGGTCGAAGGTGAAAGAGTGTTGTATCGTCTATCTGTTTAATTTTAATTCTTGACTTGAATTTTCAGCCGAAATGTGCATTAAAATAGTATTCCACTTGAAGTAGATGGCTCCAAGAGTTCACGAAATAATCATCTGCTAACAGAAATATCACTCACTAGTGTGCAACAATAGCCAAATACAGGTTTAATTCAGCCAAAAATAGGATTTTTAGTTGAAGAGCCGAAAGTTAAGCTGTTAATGAAAAAAATATAAGCAGGCATTTTTCAACGACGGAATAGCTACTCTGTTTTTGAAAAAAGGAATGTTAGTTCATACATGGAAACCCAACAGTATTATTATTCAATCAATATCTTTTATAATCGGTTTTATAAGATTTATAATAGATTCGTTGATATTAAAGGTGATGGACTATAAATCTGATATTAGATAGACTCATAGTGACAGAATTAGTGTGAAGCGGAGTTTGAAATAATAGTGACGTTAAACCCTGGGAATAAATTCAAAATATGACTGTTTACGACAAGCTTATTTAAGGACATGGCTATTGAATAAAATACGTAATGAAACTTGATAATGCATGATCGTTCCAAATGACTCAGTGGAATGTTTACTGTTGCAAGGGTTTCCGAAAAAAATGTTTGCATATCCAGAAAGGAAATTCCGATAAAACAAACGAGCGGACGGTTCAATTGATTTGAAAGATTCGGAAAAAAGTGCAATAATTCAATTCGTGTATTAGCATATCTACAACTAGAAAAAAAAGTGCGAATAGCGATTTCGAGGCCCCCATATACACCAATTTGTAATCAGACAAAACATTAAATTCTTAAAATAAGCTAAAAAAAAAACAAAACTTTCAAAGCAATAAAAAACAAGAAAAGATATTCTGCTTATTTCTAAGATTATATACTGACTGCAAGCCAGGCTTTAAGTAGATTGACGTTTCGATCTAATTTACTTAGGCTCAGCCAACTAGGACATCTACGCAGACGAAAGACTGACTAAACCTTTTGAGTTTAGGAAAATGAGGTGATTTTTTTACTATAGCTTACACCTCCTGAAAATATACAAAAACTATACGTTAGTGTCGCTTAGAATGAAAATTTTGAATTTTTCGATTGAAGCCCGACATTGAGTTTTTCAGAGGACTCATTACTGATTTCGTATGATTTTTTCCATTTTTGTTCAAGTCAGATGATGGTTTCATCTAAGCTCAGTATTGTTCTACTGGTGTAAGTTCAGGACAGTTTGATGGGTTGGCCTCCTTGGGGACAAATGTGACGTGGTTGCTTTTATACCACTCTAGCGTTCTGCAGACATTTCACTATGTAAACCTGGGCATTGATTGTGCCTTCCGCTATAAAAATATTGCTCCTTAGACCACACTGAAGAGTAGCCTGCCACACTAAGTACTGTTTGGTTTTCTTCGCCTTAAATACTTCTTTCACTGCATCCTTCGTTTTAGCAGTGTAAATGATCGCCAGGAATCTGCTTAAAGTGCGCTTTGACATAAGTCTCGTCATCTAAAATGATACAATCGAATTTCGTCACATATTGATCGTATAATTTTCGAACTCTCGTTTTTGCTACTTTCTCTTTTTCCTCGGATCGATTTAGAACTTTCTGCACCATTTATGTTTTCAGGTTGTAACGTTTTTTTTTATTCGATCGACCGTTGACTTTGATGTACCAGCAACTACTGCCATATCTCGAACGGTAATTTTGGTTTTAGTCTTGAGCTTCCTGATAATTTTCTTCGCTTTTCGCTGATCCTTTTTTGCAACTGCTAGTCCTTTCTTATAATTCGCTATTATTGTTGACTGTTCTGAGGTCCATAGCTTTCTTTGAAAACGTAATTTCGAGATTTTTCACGTATTTGAATATAATTCGCTGTCGTACTTTTATTGTTTCGACTCCATGTCGCCAGTTAAAGAGCTCCTGGATGAACAAAGTTTTCTGTCCTTTGTATAGAGGGTTACGATATGGCTTAAAGATCTGGAGCAGGTATTTATAAGGAAGTATTTATAAAGATAAAAGGGTTAATTTTACTGGGACAGTCCTTATTTTAGTTTTCCAAGTAGAACATAACAAGGACATTCTTTTTAAACTTAATGATTTTCGTCTAAATTTGTCCTCAATATACGATTGGCCAAAGCTTGATTTTCAAATTTACACTATTTTCACAGATATTTGTTTACTATTTATGAATATGCAGTGAAAAATACTATGATTAATATAAGCTACAGCCGCCTTGACGAAAAACAATAGTCGATCACATTTATATTATACTATGTCCTTTTAAACGTCGAGTATTTTTTTTTAAATCTAAGATAGATTCACACTAAGTCTTTTTTCGTTCCTACGAAGATTGAAATCGATTTCCATCAGATATTTACTTTACATGTATTATACGTGCAAATAATAGAACTCGAAAAAAAACTTTATCAATTCTCTCATGTAAGGTTACCCTTATCTAGCGAGCACGTTTTCCATCACACACCAAAACAGTCCATTAAAAGCATCAGCTAAGCTAAAGCGAACATTTAATGAAATTTTGTTAAATGCAAATTTGCTGGAGTGTATCATTCGTACAAATACTGCTAACTTTACTGGTCGGGTGGACGTACGTACAACGTGCACCCCCCCACCAGTAGTCATGTATTGGATATAGAGTGACAAAAGTACTTACACTTTAATTTTGGCTGCATCTGGTCTAGTGTCAGTTTTCATTCCATAGTAAGTTAATAGAGCGTCCTGATCAGTCTCATTTATAACAATGGAAGCAATCTCAACGATCCGATTAAGGGATGATGCGATTTTCGATGAGTCAATTCTGTCACCACTATCTTTCGAGCTTGGACCGATTGATTTGGCAAAAGCAAATGGAAAGTTAGTTGTGCTATCCGTTGACTCCAACAATTGAATAAATGCTAAATGTGCAGGAAAATGTTTCGGGAAAGTAGCAACAATGTCTTTGTACACTTTTTCGGCAGCTTCAAGATCTGTAGAGAGATGATTAGTGAATGTGTGATGTTTTTGATAACAGAATGTTATTCACCTAATTTTGATATCATCGAACACTGATAATCCCGGAGACCTTCTTTATATTCTTCGACTTTAGTCTTTCCATTGTTGTTGTTCTTCTTTGGGCTGCTGCCGTTCGACTTCTTGGCCCCTGGTCCTTCAACTAAGACGTACTGCAAACTGTTATTATCAACCTTCCGACCGACTTCGTCTTTGACATATGCAATAGAACCACTCAACCACGAGCACTGCGACGGAAGCGACGATTTATTCAGTTTTTCACTATTTAGCGGCGCAACGTAAAGCGTTTTAGTTGAGGTAGCACCAAGTTGGAATGACGACGACTTCTTTCCACCAACCACCGCTTGGTTGTAGTGCTCGTAGATATCCAATGTAATCGGGGATTGCAATTTAAAGATTACAATCATCGTAGCTTCGGATAACTTCTCTAAAACATCTTTCTTCTCATGACGTACTTGAAGCTTGATCTGATAGTCGCCCTTCTCAAGCTTATTGTACTGCGAATACGAATATGCATCGCCACAAGCGACCATCATTTTATTCGAATCGAACAGCATCCAGAATTGTGATTCGTATTCGGACTCATACAGCACGGGCGACAGGAGTGGACAATGAATGGCAAGTTCTTGTCCCTTTGTCAGATGTAAATTATATGTTAACACATTCTGATAAATCTGCCGACCTTCGGGCAATACATCACGACTGGTTAACGGAGTCACTTTTGATTCAATTGGTTTCAGGACCATTGTAGCGGTTTTCAGTTGAGCTCCAGGACTGATCTCCTCGTTGGCGAGTGAAGTTATATCAATACGATGTATTCCATTTGCACTATGCATTATATCTGCCACAAAAGAAAGGTAATAAAAGAGTTGAATAATTAATTATGTCGTGTAGTTATTGAATAATCAATTGTGTGCAAATTTGATTGTAACGGTCAATAACAAACTGGTTTTTGTTTCCGTAACAGTGAATTGTTTAAAGAGCACAATTAACGATGAATATGGATTTTTTTTTGCTTTATGCACAGCGCATCCAAATTAAAGGATGCTTGATGAATGCATTCGTTGGGTATTATGTGACTTTTCATTTATTCCAATTATTAGACAAGTCTCTCAGTGCCCTGAATGAACTGCCTCAATATCGCAACTAAAAATATCATAATCTACGTGTTTCCCTCTGGCATACTTTTCAGGGAGAGTTGCCTTAACTTTTAACCTGAATGATCGATCATTTAATCAATGATGATTTGATTTTCAAAATTAAAGAAAAGATGAAATACAATTACGAAAATATAGAATACGAGTTTTATTGATAAAAGCAAAGCCTTGTATGTAACAAATATATATTTCTAGTTTCCATTGTAATTATAAAGCATTTTTCTTTTGAACGACTAAACCATGGTTTCATGGCGCGGATCAGCCTAGTCGTCGATGGTCCCATTGTGCTCGTAATCCAGCGTTCCTCTCAAAGCTCAAACGTTTGCGTTCGACTGGGATTACCCCTGCTATGACCAACACGACGTTACTTCCTTACGACTCTTAGCATCGCTCAAAGTTGAACGCTCGGCATATCTCCTTACCATACAGCAGCATTGAAGAAGCCGCCGTCATAAGCAGTTTGCGTTTAATCGCACTGGGACCGCAAACGTTCGCCATGAGTCTACTCACCGAGATTACAGTCCCATATCGCTTATCGCATGCTTTTCGGATGTGCTCCCCATAAGTTAGCTTGGAATCAGGCCAGATGCTTCGCAGATTTTTTGATCTCGACTACTTCAAAGCTGACTGTCATGGTATGACGTTTGGTATTCTGCTTTTCTTCTACATGATAATTCGTGATCGCCACCTGGAGACCATTTTTTTCCATCCAGCTTTTTACAGATCTGGCCCAAGAATGGACCCTTGTGCTGCTGTGGCAGTAATAGTTTTGCGGACATTTCCATGCTTCGTCTCATATATAAGGTTTTTCAGATAATCTCGAACCATGGCTAATAGATAGTCCTCTACCTGAAAATTGCGCTCCGCTAAAATATTTACCCATCTCGATGAATTAAAAGGGTTGCGGACATCCAATGTCACTAGAAACACAATCGGCCTGGCACGATGACATGCAGCCTTGGCGCGCTCTACTACACTGACTACTTCGTAGACGGCACTTATTGCTGTGCGGCCACTACGGAACCCATGTTCAATAGGCCTCCCAGGATGTTTATCGCCGTATCAAGCATACAGAATGGTCTGCACGTGGATGGTGTGTTAGGGTGTCTCTTTTCTTTCGGAATCAAAGCAACTCGCGCTTCTTTCCAGCGTGATGAAAAGACGCTCGCCAACAAACGCGCATTATATATTCACAGCAACGTTGACAGTTGGTTCTCTACCACAGCTTTCAGCAATTTTTGCTGGAATGCTGTCGAGGTCACGGGCCTATTGGTTTTTCATTTCGAGAGCTGGACTTCGAAGTTTCTCTAGAGTGAACAAAGTAATATTTTCCATGAGAGCGTTTTCTACTCTCGTGTGATGCGTTGGGAACTGCGAGTCTACGATATAATTTAGCGCATCTGCTTCCAAGTATGGATCAGGATCCCCGTCCCAAAGGATCACGGTTCACTTCATCGTGAAGCGCTTGCCACATTTGTTTTTGACCGCCTTTCCCAGCTCTTGTTTCGCCCTTTTGTGTTTTGAGGCAGCTTGGGATGCTTCTGCTCTATCGATAAATCGCTCAGCCTTACGTCTGCACGCTAGAGATCTGCGCCTAGTTGCGCCATTTTAATGGTCTACCAGTAAGCCTGTTGCTTTCCAGGAGGTTGTCTTGAATGTGGCAACGTCGCACGCTCGCTTGATTAAAAATATGGTAAAGTTCACCAGCGTATCGCCTCTCCCTTTTCTGTCGCTAGCCCTACTCCATCTGCGCTGGCAAAAAGCCACCGTCAAACAATTCCAAAAGTTTTATCCTACCTAACTTGGAAATATGCAGCCACATATCTTTTGATTCGAGCTATGTGAACTTTGTTTTTCTTCTGATAGCCAGAAGGTGATATAGTTATGATCGCTCGCTTCCAAAGGACTCTTCCATCACCCTCCAGTTTCTCGTTAGCGCTGGCAATACTTCCGAAACGAGAGTTAGGCCTGGTATAGACTAGCTGAGCCCCGGTTTGCGATACGTAGGTGTTGAGCCTCTATTTAGTACAGCCATATTTAAACCAGCCATCATCTCCATAATTAATTTACCCCGTGTTATAGGTTGGCATTCCCCATTCCATAGCTCTCCCGTTGAAGTCTCCGGCTACCACCAATGCACCTGCAGATATCGTAAAGTATTTTTCAGTGCTTCAGTTTCTTGCGAAATTCCCCAATTTGGTCGTTTGGCGAGAAATATCAGCTGACAAAATTGATACGTCGGTTTCGAATCCAAACATATCCATCATCCGAAACCCACCGTTCTACACGAACCCTTCGAGCGTCTGCAACCTATAGAGCTGCATATCCTGAAGTCTCTAAACCAAGTCTCTAGATTTCTCCATCGATATGATTCGCTAATTATTGCGATTTCGCACACCAGCTGCATGAACAAATCTTCTGCAGTACGACACCTCTGTGTTCCATTGGAGAACTCTCATCTTCGAAGTTTCTTCTTCTGCGCTTCAAGGGCTTTTCTGAAAACTTTATATGCTCCTCACCCCAGAATGTGGTTTGCTTATCCTGTTTTTGCCTTTTCATTGCCCAATAAGCGAAATGGCACAACGGCGCTTACTTTTACGAGATGGCTACTTTGACCACAGTTCCAACAATTGCTGCTCCGATCTAGTCCTTTGCAGTCCTTTTTTGTGTGGTCGTAGCGCATGCAATTGTAGCAGCGCACCACTTTAGGTCACCTCCATACTCTGGCATTCACCCAGCCAATTCTTCTTATTCGCCCATCCTTAATAAGCGTCATAGCTTTTGCGTCTTCCGATTCTACTACGGCATTTGGAGGGAGTAACGTAATTTGAACATTTTTGATTTCCCTCTCCCGAGTCGCTGCCACCACGTAATTGTATGGTAATTATCACCTGAACTAAGATTTGTATTTTACATCATATTTAAAGTAAGTCATTGTGTAAGCCCTTTAGGCTTACTAGGTTTAGTTAGAGTTCATGAAAATAGAATAATGTTGGGCTAGTTTTTAAAATACGTAATTTTATAAAAGAATGTCGTTTAATTTAATTCACTTGCAATTTTTCTCTCCCTATGAACTCATTCTCCACTCATCCCTTTACCTGCATCCACTACCTCTGGACGGCACAAGCATAAGTAAAAATGTGTTACAACTGATTTGAAACTAAGCCTCTATTCAAACCCGATGGCCAATTACATTGATTTAAGGCCAATAACACTGATTTAAAGCCAATAGCACTGATTTAAGGCCAATTCCGAAACCTTGAGAAAGTGAACCGTGTGCCACAAAAAATACTTAGACTACTGATACGCTGCTGGTATTGATAACATAGTATCGTCTATACCACCAGTGTATCTAGAGCCCACCAGTGTATCTAGGGTAATGCCAGCACGGCAAATGATACCGTGAGAATTTTACCCGATATATCGAAGATTTTACTGCCAGCAGATACAATTTCCAACGAGTGATGACTGTAGCAATTAAACTTTCCAATATATTTAGATCATTGACAAATGTAACTGAATGGTTTTATTTTAAAAGTGTCGATTGTTTTGATATGAACCAGAAAAAAGGACAATTTAATCAATCAAATTTGACAAAAAATACAGGTTCGTGTAAATTCCGCTTCACTTTTAATTCTACACTCAAGCTGACAGTTTTCACTTTTGACAGGTGATGTCATACAATACCACCTAAGCGCAGTGTATCATCCTCCCAAGTTATCGATACCGTGGTATCCATACCCAGGTACCAATACCAGCAGTGTATCATTAGTCTTAGCAATTTTCGTTCGAATTTTTGGCGGCCGTTAAATTATCCTGCACTTCCTAACAATTTCTCCGGGAGTGATTGCAAATGGTCGCAATTTTCGAGAAATCTTACAGCAACTAAAACAACACAATTTTTAATGTTCCATTTGATAATTGGAGGCCACTAATGCCACATGCTCTTTTAGTATATGTTCTGCCACTCCAGCGGGTGTTGGCCACATCGCTCCGCAATGCCTACTAGACCTGGAGTTCCCAACTTGCATTCCTGGTAGGGGTGAATGGCGTGATGGCGTCACCTTCGAAAGTGGGCTTATCCATGTGTACACTGACGGCTCAAAGCTTAACAATAGTGTAATAGTCGGGTGTGGTGTATATTCGGATGAGCTGAATCTCAACCTGTCCCTCCGTCTACCAGACCACTGGCACTGTAGTGTCTTTCAGGCAGAGGTTGCGGCTTTTTTACAGGCTATCGATTGGCTTATGTGTAATCGAATATTCGGGGTCAATATTGGTATTTTCACAGATAGCCAAGCGGCTATTAATTCCCTTGCTGGTCCTTGTACAGTATCCATCATTGTTGCTGAATGCCGTGCATCTCTTAGGGAGATATCGAGACATTTGGTTGTTCAATTGATCTGGGTACCTGGACATAGGGGTTTTCAGGGCAACTGTGAGGCCGATGAGCTGGCAAAGCTTGGAACCTTGTTACCGGAGGTCTATTACTCCTCAATAGGAATACCGATGACATCGGTGAAATTGGCCATCAGGCAAAAATATCTTGAGGGCGCTAGGAAGTCCTGGGCAGAGGAGAGGAATCATCATGTGCCATAGCAAGGCAGTCCTGGCTTTCCATGGATGCGCATCGCGCCAGGCAGCTTTTAGGCTTAACTCGAAGAGCTCTGCGTTGCACTGTCGACGTTCTAACTGGCCACTGCCTCATAGGGCCGCACGCGCAACGACTGGGCGTAGAGTTTAACGATTTTTGTCGGAAATGTGGCTCTGAGGACGAGGAGGAATCCGTCCTCCATCTCATGTGCCAGTGCCCGGCTTTGGCAAGGAGAAGGTTGGCGGCACTTGGTGACCCTTTCTCTCAAACCTGACGGAACTGTCCCTGGTCAATTTAAAGGCGATAGTCCGGTTTATCAAAGGAAGCAGATGGTTTCTCGATTTTAGTGAGTAGGAGAGCATCACAATTTTATTATGGCATCACAACGGGCCTCTCTTGTGCCTATGTGTGCCGGTCGGCAGGTCTCTATGGATCGGCAGCCATTTCGACCTAACCTAATGCCACATGCTAAACAGAAGCCAAGATGAAATGAATACGGTCAATACTTTATCGAAAATGAATTCGTTTAGTTCTCTATCAGTATTTATGACTAGACAAGGTACAATATAAGGATTAGGCACTAATCGACTAACGATTTGACATACTTAAACTATTTTCTTCAGTTTTACTATCCCAAGATTTGAAAAGTTAATTACTTCCCCCAAATTTAAAAGCATTTTTCATACAGTAAAGCAAATCTTCCTGAATGTCAATTTCAAGTGGTCAATATGTTGAGGGTATATTACCACTATTGCAACCAGCACAACCAATATGTTTCGGTTCTGAAATCCTCACTTTTCGCTTGCTTCCACAAACTTCACTTCCTCGCCTTCCAACAGTTTTGAGTTCTTTGGGAAACAACAATTTTCGGTGAAAACCAGAGAACCGAAGTAAGCAGCAGCTGGCGCAATATCGTTGTGAATGTTTACAGGGACGTTTTCGTCGTTGGTTGCTGCTGCTGCAGCAGCAAAACTTTCCTATGCAAAGTTATTCATATAGAATTTTTTGCCGAATGCTGGAAAATTATGTTTTGTGTCGTTGTCGAATGCAAGCAGGTGCAATTGCATTGCATCGTTTATTTCGGTGCGATGAATATTTGGGACTAGGATGTGATAATATGCGGAATTAATATTGGTGGAGAGAGATATGATGCTACGAATGTGAAAACGGCTCTAAGGGAAATGGGGTTAGTTAGTTGCTTTGCGAAATTTATTTGCCATTGTAATTCTATACTACACTTATAAGTTTGGTTTGGTCTTCTTATTTCTGTCGACTTTAATAGCTATTTGCATTTAAATAACTAGCTGTAAAAAAATCTAATATAGAATATTCGCTAAATCTCTTTATTTAGTGAGAACAATAATTATAGCTCATGAGCGAATACATTAGGATACACATTTTTAACTTGGAGTGAATTTAGTGTATATATGTTTCAGAGCGCGGCACACAGCTAAAAAGCATCGCTATAATACAGATGAACGGAATGATCCATTAATGAATAGCACACATGAAATACTTATACAAATCCGAAGCATTACGATATTAGCTTAATAATTTGCACTTTTTAGAGTTCAGGCCACATAAAAGCTAGAGCTGCGCATACTTATGCACAAATGCTGCATATTCTTGACCCTTTTTCTTATATGTTCGAACTTTCAAACCTAAACCCAGAAACTATAATTAAATCGCCAACTAACAAAAAATATAGCTTGGGGGTGTATCCCAACAAGTTTTGAAATTCTAACATAATCTGATAATACGCAAACACCTATTCAATTCTACCAAGCATTATACAAAAAGAATGGCTACAGGGACCAACAACTTCACCTACGCTCACACCAACTTGAAACAAAAAAAAACCTACACTGCAACGACAAGGTAATTTTCAACAACATCGCGCGTGTGTATGTGTCAAAGTTTCTATTATTTTAAAAATCGAAAAGTGAAAAGTTTCAAATTAAATTTATTATTCATTGTATTCAAATTGAACGCGCCCGAATTGAAGCTGATGCCGTACGGCGGCTTCAGCTTAATATCGTTTCGCGCTTTCATAATCGACCTCATTCTTTCCTACGGTAGAAAAGTAGTAAACTTGAACAGAATACAATTGGCGATTTACATTTTATTCAGTTTATGTAATACGTACGCGGCACACGTACACACTACCCCTGTAGTGGAAATCTACTTAGGTACAAACCGACCGGATGAAAAAAGCTTCACAGGTTTTCAATTTTACTCGTTGATTACAAGGTTGGTTGGTATGGAGGCAGAAAGTTTATAGTTTTTTGTTATATGCTTGAATTTCAAAAGGGATTTGTTGCGAATGAAAGGATTAGCATAATGTAATTCGAAAAATTTTAAGTCGTTGTATAAATCTGTTGGAAAACATGTATTTCGTGATTCAAATCCTAGATTTGAATAATATCGTATGTTCCGGAAAATGTGATCATCAAACTAGCACAACAACAAAAGTATTTCTGGTGGTGCAGGTGTTGAAGTTTGTTCTCCTGATTTGCATGCTTTGAAATATTTAGGAAATTTATAGTTTGGAACGTTTTCGTAAAAGTTGAACGTCGATTACTCGTGAATAGAATAAATTTTAAAATCAAAAGAAGACGAATTGAAAATTATTATAAATTATTCAGATAATAGCACATAAGAAATTAAGCATAAGGATATTTTCTTTGCAGATTATAAGTGAAGCTAGTGCGTCTGCTGCATGCTGCATCATATTCAAGATTCGTATCAAAGGATATTGCTATAAGAGCAAATGTTTCAGAATCCATACACACTAGAGATGGGAAAAACGACTCAGTTTAGTGTGTCGACACACTTCGACTCACTCATTTGGATGAGTCAATCAGTGTGAGTCAATCAATTGTGTCAATTCGTTTTTGATTGATGTAAAATGTAGTTATGAAAAAGGATTATGCATATGATTAGTATTTTTTCTATTTACCGCTTATACATGGCCATGAAAAGGCGACAAAGAAAATTAAACGCACAGAAAATTTCCCAGTATTTATTTTAATAAGTGTCTTTTTTTTTGTTTTGAACATTTTAAAAAGATTTTAAAATGTAAAGAAAGTGTCTGATAGCGTAGTTAGCTATAGTTGATTTGAATTACAAATTAAAAAACTCTAGTCCGTCAGAAAATCCTATTTTCGTAGAAAAGTAGAGGAAATATGTATGTAGGTCTTCAATGCATGTTTTGGTCCATATTATAACTAGAGTCGGGTCGTACTAGGAATTTCACATACTAGGTATAACTAGTACAAGTACAAAAAAATACATGTTCCACAAATACTAGCAAGTATTTGTTGAAGTATGCTATATATACTATACATACGATTTGCATTGATGTAATGAAAAGGTATGATATGCCCTCCCCCACCCTCCAAACACAAGGTTCCCAAGCCAGAATGGTGATGGTGCAAGATAATCTTCAAAGGATACTGAGTCATTAGTCAGCGCGGCTTGTCCGTAACTTTCCAATGGTCGGCCATTTATTTGGCAAATTTTTTCGCCTAAAGAAAAACGATGGAATTCAATCAATTTAATTTGATTTTCATTTTATTATATGCACAAAACGCCTCCTGTATTCGTTCAAATGACCAAAGTCAAAAAATTTCTGATACCAAACTTTTCTTGGCTAATCTAAAACAGTCGGTTTTCCACTTCGCCTCACTGAAGCATGAAGTTAAACGAAAATTTTATTAAGAAATGATAAAAACAAAATGTTTCGCCTATTAAACATGCACCCACTAGGGGGCCAACCTCTTCGGTAAGGCTGGATATGAATCCAGGGCATCTTAACTCCCGCGGTCTCGTAAATTTTACAACCCCGGTAGGGTTGGAGACACCCTCGTGGCGACCTGCAGTTACGAGGAGAGCCTCAGCACAGCCGGAAAAGCCAACTGGCGAACCAAAAAGGATCTCAACCTTTTCCTCCTTAGCACTTTAAGTGCTACTTTCAGTTTTTCCAGACAGTTTTCCGGCGGATTTCATTTTGCCGTATCTTCAAAACTAGGCCGCTTTTTCACAGACTTGTATGACAATTTGACCCGAAACAACTGAGAAAGGTCCCCGAATTCATGCTAGACCAAAAAAATAATTTTGGTAAAATAGAACGTTTTCACCCAATTTCCCCTATCAACATTTTTTCTCGCCCTTAAAATATCACTATTGTACTATCCGACCATTTTCAATCATCGAAAGTGCCGTAAAGGCAGTTTTGGCCAAACTATGGCCAAAAAACCCCTTATTCCCCTACAAAACGGAAATTTTTGTATCGCAGAAATAGATCTTGGCCCGTTATGTCCCAAACCACTCTCACCCAAAATTGGCCGATTTTGTTCGATTTCAGCTACCTTTGCCCTAGAAACTTTTTGAATATTTGAATAAAATACTTGCAAGTACGAAAATACTCGCAAATACAAAAACACTCGAACCTAGTATTTTTGAATTTCATACTAAGTATTGATTGTCCCAAAAGAATACCTGTTCCAGTATATACGCTTAATCTCTAATTATAACCGAACTATGTCTAAATTCCAAAATTTGTTAATAATAAACATTGTTACTTGTTATATATATATGATGCTAATCACATGAACATTTTATGGCCGCATTTCCTACAGCATAAATGTGGAAGATAGTTGCTTTCTTTGAAGTACTCCCCACTCACATTATTCTAAAACGTTACCTCAGCGAAGAAAAAATCACTCATAGAAACTTTTTCTGAAACGGTATATAATTGAAAAGTTTACCATTTTAAATTTATAAATGGTAAATTAATTTATAGACTAATGATCAATTAGAAAGAAATTTTCACAAGTATCTTATATAAATACACTGCATCGAATTGTGTGAGATGTACACTGATTTCAATATACACTTCAAGAGCTAATGAAAAACAAAAACTTTTTTATTTGAATTATAAACCCACTTCAACTCCCAGATATAACAAATAATCACAGCGATAACCATCCAAAAAAAAAGCGGGCATACCCAACCATTTTCATTTCGCCCATTCTCGTATTTTGAAGTTTTTTTCTTCATCAAAATATAATTGTTTCTGAAAACTTGCTCGAATATCCCTATCCAATATCTATACCTCTTATACTTCATCAATATCCTTAAAAAATTTCATTTCAATCGGACATCGCATTCCTGAGATAATATCACTGCATCCAATCACAAAAAAATTGAGAAAGTCTACAGGAAGAAAGTTTCAATTAAAACCTTCATCATATGCTCATATAAAGTGCACATATGTTCTTCCGCGACGGTCAATTTCGATCATCACAACCAACCACGGCATGCTTGCACTGTAGGGCATTACCTACAGCCTTTACGAAATTCATATCGCGGCACCGATTGACTTGCTTGAAAAGTGTCGAGCTCATAAACAAGCTCCTAATCACATCAACTGATTGCCTCGTTCTTGTGCTGCTCATCTCTAGCTCTACTGTGTGTACACAAACGTGTCGGCAACACACGTGTTGAGGCTAGTGATTGCTTCACCAAACGCTCAACTCCGACGAGATCCGTGAAAGGCTCCGCGGCACGGAAATCTTCGCGCAAATGATTGCTTATGTGTAACGATTGACTCGCTCCTGTGCAAAACTGTCGAGCTCATAATCAAGTTCGAGCTCATAAACAAACTCATAATCACATCAACTGATTGCCTCGTTCTTGTGCTGCTCATCTCTAGCTCTACTGTGTGTACCCAAACGTGTCGGCCGACGACACACTTGTTGAGTGCAAGTGATTGCTTCACCAAACGCTCAGCTCGCTCATACTGTAGTGATTGCTTCACCTCTGAAGCAGCTCGCTCAGTATACAGTGTGTCGACACACGTGTTGGGGGCTAGTGATTGCTTCATCGCGATTGCTTCACTCACGTGTTACCCATCTCTAATACACACGATTTTTTAAGACAGATATACTTATATGCAGGCCAATGGATGTGAAAGTGAATGTGGGTTCGAGGAGGCTCTTGGTATTCAGACTAGAATGACACATTGTATGCATACCCCTAGCCTGCCAGAGTTTCCTGGATCTGTTAATGAAATGCAAGATAGCTGATAGATAGCTTACCTCTGCATTCCCGCAACATAGCAGCCGAAGCATTGGTATCATTCGCAAAGGAAATTCTTCACAGAGTCCGTCTCTTTTAACTGCAAACACCATTGGTTCTCCTAGGTCGTTGTTTCCGTTCAGTAAACCAGTAATGTTCGTTTTCCTTTGGTTGAGGAGGAATTTTACAGTCCCATTATTAGGTTTTGATACGAACATCTTCGCATGCCTCACCACATAAGACAACTATCTTTCTTGATGGTTTTTCGCAAAAAATCATATGTAGATGCGGTTGACACACTGAAGGCAGGTTCGAGACCCTGTAGTAGAACCGTTGGGTCTTGCATCGTAATAGCATCAGCAATTTTGTTGTTTTCAACGCCTAAGTCTCCCGATACTCAGAATAGATGCATGTAACTGAACCTAGCGATAAGAGTTCAATCATACCCTGCAGTCATGGGCAATTTTCGAGGAAGTCTGCAGTTAAAGTAACGCCGGATAATCGTATCAGCAAATAACGACATGGATTCTTTTCCGCTTTTCATTAATTTCCCAGCAAGGACCTCTGAAGAAAGCGAATTTTTTTGCTTGAAAAACAGTTACATTCTCTTTGAGTGAAAAAGCCCAACTGTCGTTCGATTGAAGCAGGTAGGCGCCAGCACTAGATCTAAACCATGTCTCGAGCCGTCCGCGATAATCTCGTAACACAACCTAGGGCTAGGCACATCTGAAAAAATTCCTTTAGCTTTGCTTCTAGATCTTCCATTAGTGTAGCCGAACAAATGCCATCCAGGCTCGAGGGTTTGACATTCTCGAAGATACCATAGATCTAGTTGTATACCATCTTTTACTACTGTCTTCTTCGTTTGTCACCAGAGTGCCCGGAAAGTGATTATCAAGCAAAGTCTGTAGATACTCCTTTTACTATACACCTTTTTTGACTTTTGACTTCCTTAGAATTTTGGGAAGTCTAGCTAGTCTTTTTAGAGAGTTAAGCTTTGCTGATTATACTGGCTTCGAGTTCTTTTTTACACTCTCTAGCTCCTCGCAGAATGATTAAAATGTTTCCCTTTTGGAGGTCCTCACCAATATAAGTTATAAATTCTTTGTGATTTACTATAAGCAAACCAGTCATCCTCTGTATTGCTCTCACAAGCTTAATGGAGGAGTTTCCTGGTATCTTTCCCGAACTTGTGTAGTTGCTGTATCTACCCTTGCTGATCGGGCAGTATTCTTCATAAATGCTTAATATGGATTTATTCAGTGCTAAAAATAGACTTCATTGAATTCGGTGACTTTATCCTTTTCTAAGGATTCAATTGATATCAACTCAATAGGTTTCTTCTCTCTGCCCCAGGTGTTTGATCTTTAGCTACAGAGAACATAAAGTAGCGTTGATCAGAGAGTAAGATTTTATTCGATATGCACCATTAAGTTATTGCTCCAACTATTTAAGGTAAATATTGTGATATACCAAAAAACACACACCACAACAAGATACTATAAGATACTGACGAAAATATTAAAAGATAAAATAAATGTATACGCAGAAAAGGTCTTTGGGGAGTACCAAGGAGGCTTTAGGTCTGGTAGATCAACTACGGATCAGCTCTTCACAGTCAAACAAGTGCTTGAAAAATGCTGGGAATTTAACATCGACGTCCACCAGATTTTCGTGGATTTTAAACAAGCATATGACAGTATTGACCGAAACATACTGTACACAATAATGCTATACTTCGGCATCCCGGCAAAACTAGTCCGTCTGACCAAAATGACGATGACGTCGACAGCATCACAAGTCAGAATCAACAACGGTCTGACTGACGCCTTTGACACAAATGTCGGACTAAAGCAAGGAGATGGGTTGGCCCCTCTGTTGTTCAACCTAGCACTTGAATACGTGATAAGGAAGATTCCTGTCGACACAGGGGGTACGCTACTGTATAAGTCGAACCAGTTAGTGGCCTACGCGGATGACATTAACATCTTGTCCCGTTCCTTCACAACCGCCAAAGAATTCATGTTGAAACTTGATCAGGAAGCCAAAGAAGTAGGCCTGAAGATCAATCAGACGAAAACAAAAATCATGACGCAAACAAGAAAGTAGACCTCCATTAGACAAAATATAATTTTGGACGAATATAATTTAGAGAATGTGGACGAATTTATATACTTAGGCTCGAAATTGACAACGAAAGGCAGTGAAACTGACGAAATTAAACGGAGAATACAGCTCGCTAATAAAACGTTCTACTCCGTTCTAGCCCTACTGAAGACCAGCTGCATACACAGGAAGACGAAGCTCCAAGTCTACAAATCAATCATCAGACCTGTGTTGTGCTACGGATGTGAAACTTGGACCCTTACCCAAGCGTCCGCAAATATGTTGAACGCCTTCGAAAGACGGGTCCTCAGGCGTATAATTGGAGCTAAAGAAGAGTGCGGCCAATGGCGGATAAGGTACAACCACGAGTTGTACGAGGTTTTTGACGAGCCAGAGGTGGCTACAATAGTGAAACTGCGGAAGCTGCAATGGGCTGGTCACGTGCAGCGAATGGACGAGCATCGAGTACCTAAGAAGGTATTCGAAGGAAGGGCTGAGGGTCGAAGACCAGTGGGAAAACCCAAAAAACGCTGGTCTGACTCTGTCGACGAAGACTGCGCAAAGCTGCTCGGCTTTCGAAATTGGAGGACGCGGTCATTGAACCGAGACAACTGGAGGCGTCACCTGCGAGAAGCCAAGGCCCGAGAGGGGCTGTAGTGCTACAACGACGACGACGACAACAAAGTAGCAAAAGTGGCAGCTTCTGTGCAGGCACAATGTAAGTAATCATAAAGCTTCCCTGGTCAAATAATACCAACAGGTTTAAGCTATTTTCACCAGTGGTGGGGTACTTCCTGGGATTTTTATACTTTATGATCCAGCGCTTCCCCACGATGCCTGGATTCAGCTAACCAAACATGCCAATGAGGGCCAGGAATTCAACTGGTGACATACATAAATGAAGTCGGCAATGGCGGGATCAAAGTGGTGAAATTGGGCTAACCACAGAAAGATCTGTGAGTCTGACAGAGTAGAGCTTTATAAAGCTATTAACGAAATCGGTATCTCAAATATACGAGGTGTGACAATTAAGTAATGAGACTGATTTTATTGCCGCGCTTGTGGTAAATCTGCGACCTTGAAATTCCCTTCCCCTTCCCCGGCATCTTTCCCCTCTCCATTGATATATTTACCATCGCTCTAGCTTGTTTGGTTCGCCTGCTGTGTTGTGTTGAGTAGACGTGTGTTGGTGGTGCTCGTCACGAAAATGGAGAAACAAAATCAAGAGCAGCGCGTCGCGATAAAATTTTGCGCCAGATTGGGCGAAACAGCTTCGGAAACGTACGCTAAAATTGTAAAATTGCATAGTGATAGTGCTCTTAGTCGTGCCCAGGTGTTTCGATGGCATAAAGAGTTTAAGGAGGGGCGTCAAAGCGTAGAAGATGAGGCGCGGAGCGGGAGACCAGTCGGGATGTGGACTGACGCGAATGCGCGCCCTAATCTGTGAAAAATGGCGTTCAACAGTTCGAATGTTGGCCTCGGAACTGAGTATGAACCGTGAAACTGTCAGAAAAATTTTGACCGACGATTTTCGGATGAAAAAGTTGTGTGCGAAGATGGTTCCAAAGAACCTTTCTGAGGAGCAAAAGCAGCATCGAATGACCGTCACAGATTACTGTTTGGAACAAGTGGAAAACGATCACACGCTGCTTGATCGAGTTATTATAGGCGATGAGAGCTGGTTTTTCCAATACGACCCGGAAACCAATCGCCAAAGCTCACAATGGTTGTCTCCGCACGTCGATTAGGAGTCGATTACGGACATCCACGCGGCCGTGACGAGGGTACTCGCGGACATACCAGTTGAAGCGTTCCAGAAATGTTACGAAGGATGGAAAACGCGCTGGAATCGTTGTATAGCTGCCCAAGGGGACTACTTTGAAGGGGATGGCAGAGTTGTAGAATAATTTTCAAATATACGGTTTTTATGGAATCAGTCTCATTAATTAATTGTCACACCTCGTGTATGTAAATAGGCTGTTTGCATCGCCTTCACAATCATGTGATTATGGTGCCTGCTTTCATAAGCAGGAAAATGCGTTTATATCGCATTGAGGTGCTTTTGTCTGACAGATGCCGTTCGTATCCAACTTCGGTTAGTTTTCGGTCGAAATATGGAAATAAAATTGGATGGGACGTTGAACATACCTGCATCAATAGCATTGTATTCCTGAAAATCAAAGCGAAAATGGATGAAAATATGTTTGAATCATACATCCTTAAGCGAACAAAAATATATCTAATTCTGTTCCGAATATACAAATTATTTTCGGGAACCAGCGTAAATGCTGAAGTGTTAAAATTTTACTAAGCACTCTGATAGCACAGGTACAAACCGGTTGCTTACATGCTTTAGCCAAAAACACTTTTCATGCCTGATTTTGACTTATATGAAAAAGCATGTGATTATGAACCTCATGATAGCTAAAACCAGGAATCGTTTCAAAAGCATTTGATGTTGTGCCGATGTGAATAGACTATGACACGATGGTGTAGGTTTCTGTTCAGGTCGATCAATATCTTTAATGGGCTCCGACAAATGGCCTCCTTCAACCTGGCTTTGGAAAGAACAACCTGACACCCTGGCACGTCAGCAAAAGAGACAACATCTTATTGGATTGCTACTATAATCCTTCATGCAGATCGAGCGGGCAGAAAAACTTGAGTTACACATTAATGATGAAAAAGTGAGTTACATGGTGTCACCGTCTGCGAGTAAATAATAGCAGCTAGCAACAATATGGAAGAAGTTCAAATCGAGCAGTCTACTATAGCTAGTGCGAAAATTGATCTCTCCATATCTAACCATAGCTTCAAAGCTAGATGTACTTTAAATCCCGGCGTACTTCAAATTCCGTCCGTAGAAATCAGGAGCCATTCTGTTTTAGTCACAATCAATGAAACAAACGACTTTATATTTTAGGCAAATCCGAAAAGTATTTACCATCGCCCTAAGGCTAGTTACTGCTGTTTCAAATAAATTCTGTATCAAATTGACGCTGGTGACAAAAATGGCTCTACTACGACAACCCTAATTACTCTAAATCAAGAAGTACGTCAAGTGAGCCTCATCCATTCGTGCCTAAAAGCTATATCGACGGTTCGTTGATTATGTTGTCCATTTGGTGGGATCAATAAGGTGTACATTTTAAACTTGTCAGCCCACTCGAAACTATCAGTGGAGATCATTACCAACTTCATTTATACATTTGAAAGAAAAACGGAGAGAATTAAACCGTAACCACGAAAAGCTTATTCTGCTACATGCCAATACTAGGCTACATGTTGCAAAACCAGTCAAAAACTACCTACAAGAAGCGAAATGATTTTTTGTCAAGTTTCGAATTGTGGTAACTACTGCCAAGACATAGATCCTTACGAAATTCACAGGATCTATTGATGTTTACCAGAAATAGGCACGTGTGATTACAGAAATAGGAATATTTGAGTGTACGGGTAACCAACCCCCTGTACCTATGGCAGGAACGTGAAAAAAATCTTTGAAATCATTGAGCCTACTGGAAAAATTACCCTTTTTGGAAAAAAAGGAAACGATATATAAATTTAAGCAGTTTGAAATTTACGGATTTTTGCGTCTGGCAAGAATATTAGCTCGTCCTTAAATTACCTATTTTTTGAGCACATGCAAATTGTGTTCGCGAGAGCTCACTATTGAAACATCAAATCAACATGAAATTCGAATGTATTGGTCTTTAGTATGGCCAGCCCCAATAGAAGTTTAATGAACATGCTGACAACCTTAAGCCGTGGTGCCATCTTGAAAAATGCACCAACAAGTAAAAACTTTCTGCCCTACTTAAATTCCGATAAAAACATTGAACCCACCCTAAATTCAAAGGTTAGGTTCACCCTAACAACCATTTTTGACATTTTTTACTAACATATGATACCATCAAATTTTTTAAATTATAATGATCTTCTTATGACAATAACAAATGCCCAAAAGGACTGTCAAAATAGTACTTTTCGCACTAATTTGTTAAGACCAGTAAGAAGTAGTCTTGTCGATGACAGATCTTATTCGAATAATAATATTTATTTTATTTTAAAACATCCGTTTTGCTTTACGGGTCAGTTCATTATACACTACCAGTAATTTCAGCCTTTTTCTCTCTCCCGTTCTAGGTGCAAAATACTTCAATTTGAAACTTACGTCAATTTTAAATTTTGAACATAAATTGAACATTTAAATGCGGGTTTTTTTTATTAAATTATATGCCAACAACGATATTGTACTAAACACTTCATACAATTTTTGGTGGCGATATCAAAGCCATTTTTGTGATGCTAGTGACTTAGGCGAGGTGAAACATTTATTCAATAATTAAAACAATTTCTGTTCAACATTCCATTAAAATGAACAAAATCAAAATTAGTGTTAAACGACTAATTATTGACCTGATGTGATCTAATGTGACTTTTACATAATGGTTTCGTCAGCAATTATCTGGTATTTTAAACGGATCAAAAGTTCATTGCCACAATGTAAAAATGTTCAAATCGACGCGAAATGATTTTTTTTGTTGGAAAGTAAAAAAAAATTTTTTGTTGGAAAGTAAATGAAAGTTTGCCCTCTCGTTCCAAAACCGAAAAAGAAGTATACTACATTTTATGCAACAGCAGCTAATCCTTCTTGCTACAATGATGTCTAATGTAAAGTTTAGTACATCAGGAGACAATGATTATTGAAAACAGACAAATAACGTCTACACCACCTGATTTACAGTGGTTATTTCATGTAAATTCAAGTTTTCGGTCCTTACATTTGATTCAATAAAGTGACAAATTCCGCTAACAGATATTTTGTGTTTTTTGTAAAAAGTGTATCAAAAACACAAAATACGGCGTTCTCTTGAAGTCTTCAATATTTTTACAAACAAAAAAAAACTATGCAAGTTAAAGTTACTTAGTTATTTGTACAAAGATTACTGTACAGAGAAGCAAAATGTATAAGTAATAGCTAATGCTTTGTATTCAGGCTTTTGTATTTTATAACTCTTTTCAGACTCTTAGGGTCAGGATCGATTTTCTTTTTCGTGCAATCAACTATCACACCATTCGCATTGTAATTTACTTGTTATAAATATCAGTAGTGATATATTTTCGAATGTGCTCATTAAGTTTGTGCCATACTAATATCGGGTAATGATGCTGGAATTTCTATTATGTTTGCACAATTATAAATAAAGTCGCTCTCGAAAAAGGTAAAATACCAGGATAACTATCCTAGCAAAACTTAAAATTACCATTTAAACCCATTTAATTTTTATTCAAAATATTAAGGAAGGCTGCTTTGTGCGTTATGTCATCGATGATATGCAGATTTCCTAGCTCATGTTTCGATATAGAGCCCCAAAGTAAGACAGACATGCAGATAGGTTTCTTCCATCTGTCTAAACCAAATAAATTGAAATTGAATTCGTCTAAAAAATGGTTTTATCTTTTTGCTATTCTTCTATAATAAGTATGAGCTCGAGTTCGGTCGAACGATTCGACTCGTATAGACGTGAATTGTGTGATTAAGTGCGGATTTGGTTATATCTAGTGAAAAAATATTTTGTTGTACATTTTGTCCTATCCACTAGCATAATTTGCCTGTACAATTCTGTCGATCGTAATAGACTGAAAGTGAGTAGTGCTCGCCCTCTTTGCCGATGATACACATCAGATATAGACCCAAAAATTATTTTAGTCAAACTGACACATCATCTAAACAAGTTGGACAAATAGTATTCTTCCAGGAAAATAAAAGTAAAAAGTAAAAAAATACAGTCAATATTCTTGCGATGAAGCGATGAGCTTCAAAATATTTGCCCGACAGCCCTGTAAGACTCCATAATGAAAATATTGCCTGGGGCGATACTACTAAATATTTAGGTTTCATTCTTGATGAGAAGATTACCTACATTTTGGATCGTCAGCGCAATCATGTATTCTATATCGAACACAAAATCTCCCTTTTAAGTACATATAAAAACAGAGTTGCAAATACTATTTAATTAAGTTTGACTTCCAAGCAGCAATAATCATGTATCTCATCTTAATACTGTATAAGCCTTTTAAATGATATAATAAATGAATTGAATTGATTATGGTTTCTATTTAGTAACTAGCCTATAGCAATTAGTTCTCCGCAGTACTCACCGTAAAGTCTCTGCATACACTAGTCTTCCTGAATGTTCTTTAAAACCAGCAGAGATTTTTCGCACTAATCAACGACTATCATGCTCATTTAACAAGAACTAGGCTCTTTTTCCGTATCTTTGATATGATCTTTGTTTTTAAATCTCTCAGCTAAATATTGAGTTGTTAAACATTGCCGGCGCTATGATACGATATTGCTAATTGAAGCAGCTAAAGTGTATTTTTTTTATTTAAGGCTCATTTTTTGCTTCCCACAAAATTGTCATTCATTCGATGTCGAAATAATGAATAAAATTCGAGCATACATGTGTACGAATAACCATGTGACTCATTGCAACTTCAGATCTATTTTAGCTCATTTTCCGCTTTTGATTTAAAATGCATAAAATTTAAAATTTTGATTGGTCTGCACATATTGTTTTCTTTTTTTGATGTAAAATGGTTGGAAAGGAAAAAAACGGCTCGACCTAAATGTAGGAGCGAATCGTATCTACCAACAACTATTATATATTCTGACGCAAAACTTACAGTTTGAAATGTTTTTAGGCTGTCTTGTCGAACACATTTATGAAAAGTAACATTATTTCAGCACATATTCGTGCTGCATACTTTAATATTGCTAACCAAGTTTCAAACTTAAGTCCTACGTTTAAATATAAATAAATTAAAGTTTACTTAAAGTATTTTACTTGCATTTATCTAAAATAATCTGGTAGATGTTTCTGTGACTACAAAATTATTCTTACCTCCAGCTGACATACACACTAGTCATATCATACATTGTCTAATTGTAAAACCACATATCTAGGACCTGTAAGGATTCCCAGATAGTTTCCTTTTATCATTAATTCTCAAAATACTATCCGGTTTGGTAAAATTATTCACTCGAAGCATACGTGTCAACATTGTACAGGAAACAATAGCATAAATATCATTTTACCGTAGCTAGTAATACAAACGGCACTATGAACTGACTAACTATCCATCCTTATAAATAACATAAAACAAGTAATGTACTCACTACTACTATTTCCGCTTGCAGTAATTCCGTGAAATTCTAGAGTGAATTTCAATTGTGTATCACCGAAATTCGACCAGTACTTGGCAATGCACAGTTCCAAGATATTGTTTTGCTAGAAACGGAAAAATAAAATACTAATGAGATAGGAGAATATAAAATTAATATGCAAATTTTGTGAATGGTCTTTTTCAGGAATTCAACACGACTGGTATATATTTTGTACTCTAAACAATCACAATGGAACCCCGGAAACTTACCTCGCATTTAAATGCATGAACTGTTTCGTTTTGATTGTTAACCGGAAGAATTTTCATAGTTTCCATGTGTTTGCAGAAGCGTAGTGGTAGAGTTTGCATTGTATGAACAAAAAATTTACTCGAATTGTTGTCACGTTCATTTATCGATATCATTCGAAGCACTGCGTTAACGAAAATGTAGAACAATTTTATGAATGTTTATTATGCAATGTTTAATCATATTTAAATAGGAAATTTATAATTCGAGAGCAATTTTATAGTGAACTAAATTTGCATATTTATGAGAGCTTTTTGAAATATTTATTTACGTTTTGATTTTATTTCAAGTTTTTATTTCATTTAACTTATTGCTATATAATTGTATTTGAGTATTGAAATTAACATAAAATGTGTAATTAATAATTTACCAGCCCAAGTTGCGTTCTGCGGAACTAAGATAAACGACCGGTTTATTGTGTTTGGCTTGAAATCGGCATATCTTTCAATCATTAATTTTTTGGGATCATCCGTTGATATAATGATTGGTTGAACTACAGTAATTGGAATTTCAAATAAAGGTCCCTTTTCAACACACGCAGTATCGTATCCTTTAACACTGTAAGGAATGAATATAGATATTAAATATGCAAAATCAATGGTAAGAATAAATTCAGTTTCTTATTACCTAGCCTTATGAACACCAGGTTGTAGCCCCGTAGGATCAACTCGAACGATAATACTTCGACTAACGTAGCACAAATCCAAAAACTGACCACACTGGACCCATGGTTCGGATGGCATAAGCGCTAATCGAACATTGAAATTGATTTTGCTCTTTGGTTCTAATGAGATAAATCAAAAATTTGTTTGAATTATTTAGGCGAGAATCGAATCATAAATTTCATTTGATTAGTCTCATTTTTAGTGGCAAGCCACAAATTAGTATGATTTATTTTAAAAATAATTATAATAATTAAAGTCATTTACACATTAATGATTGTTAAGCACTTTCAACAAATACTCTAACAAAATTCGTAACTTAAATAAAGAAATCTTTGCAAAAAATACGAGCTTAATGTGTTCCTAACCATCGTAGAAATGGTTATTGTTCTCGCATCTCTTTTAATTACCGAGCAAAACGCTGCGAAACTTTTAAAAAAATTACAAGAATCAGCAAACAACAATGAATACCCGTCCATCTTGAGCTGACTATTCAAAACTTAGTCTAATTAAAAATTTACCTGTTTCCTTTTCGTTGAAAAAAACCGGTTCAATGTTAACATTGTACTCGACGGGTTTCCTTAAGAGTCCCTGCCTTAAATGAATCCCCTTGGAATTTTGATTTCCAACCCGAATGGAGAATCTATTGGAATCAAATGAAAAGTTATCAATAGTGCCGGGTAGAATGAAAACTCGATTTCAGTAATTACATGAAATTAATTGGAAAGTATCTGGAGAGTTATTCCGGGTGAGTTGCGAAATGAATAGCATAGAGTAGAATTGACAAGCAAGGTTCATGACTTTACGAAAAGTTTTCGTACTATAAAGGTGTGTATTATTTTGGACGATATGCTTATACTTGAAAAGTTTCGAAACTATTTTAAAAGCCAGACAGCCACAGTTGATTTCATCTCTACCCGATTCTCTTTGTATTCCAATAAAGTTTGAAGGCCTTAGGTTAACTAAAATTTCATTTTGCATGCAGGCTTCTAAATAAGTGATCGAAACCCTAATTTTATAATAAACTTTCACAAACTATGAAATGAATTTACTACCCCGATATCCAACTCGGGATACACATTGGTACATGTAACTGTATAAAACAACAACTTGCCCGCAGTTTCTATAACATAGTTCCATCACATCGCATCACACCATTATAGCATTCGCGCTTACCTAATTAGATTTTCCTGTTGGTTGGCGTATTGAATGAGATTCTCGAAAGCCTTTTCGACATTTAGCAGACCGTTTCCCTGTGCAAATGTATCAACGTAATCTAATTTTGTGGCAGTATTCCAAATGGCACGTTTTATACTATATGGCGAATATTTGATGTTCCGTTGCTTTAATCCCGATATCAACAGAGCTAGAGAGTGAAAGTATAGAAAAAAAATGTCAGAATTCCATAAATCCCAGCGTATTTTTATAAAAGGACTGAAAAATGAAATTACAATAGTTAGCTTACCAATTGCTCCGGCAACATGTGGCGCTGCCATGCTTGTTCCATTCATTAATTGAGCTCGTGTCATTGTATATTCTGGAACAGATGTTATTGCCGCTCCGGGAGCACATACAGTAACTCCCTGTCCACCATCAATGCAGGGATCTCTCGATGTCCAGGTATATACGTTCGCAGGTAGTTTTTCACGAAGAGCATACTCTGCTTCCATCATTTGCGGAGAGACATAAGCACCGACACCTTTTCCGAGTAAATTTGATTAATTAGTGAAAATAAGTTTTGATTAGAACAACGATTCGATGGTGTGGAAAACTTTCCAATGAATTACGTACCGATGCAACTTGGTTGACTGATGTCCGGTGGAGTGCCAATGGTACAGAGAGCTGGTCCATGATTGCCTGCTGAGGCGACCCACACAACGCCATACTTATTGACAACTTCATTCATTAAAGTTCCGATTCGACTGTGAAAAACATGGAAATGTAGTTGATAGTAATTTCGATTTATCCGCTTTTAATGATACTTGTTTAGAATTTAAATAATTTTATTGGTAGTTAATATGTCGCACTTAACAATGTTAATTGGAATGAAATAATTTATTCATTTCGCAATCAACTTAAAATTAAAAACGTTAAGGTTAAATTATAAATGAAACTATATTTTTTTAAAGAATCAGCAGTTTATTTTCAAATTTTCAAGATCAAAGAGACAAAAATTTAATTATCGTATATCCATGTTGTGTTTTCCAGCTTATCAGCAATCCAACCTCGGAAATTAAGAATGTTTGTATAAACACCGTAATAATCTGGAGTAGCACATCCGTTTCCCCATGACACTATTCCATAGATGGTATTATTGACAACAAGTGGACCACCTGAATCCATTTGACATGCATCTTTACCACCCGCAGCGACACCAGCACAAATCATGTCAGTATTTACCCAAGCGCGGAAAGCTTCAAAACATACATCACGATTAATGATTGGCACATAAATTGCCATAAGGTACTCTGAATTCGGACCGCGGGTTGTTAAATATCCCCATCCTGTGACCCTGACCACTGCACCATCTTGCAGGACGTCGTTCGGATTTGGCAGGTTGATCTTTTGAACGGTGTCTGAAAATACGATTGGTGCCTTCATCCAAATCAAGGCGATGTCCTTTCCTTCTAAGTAGTGCTCATAGTCCTCATGAGGCAGAATTTTTTGCACAGGCAGCAACACACCACCGGTACTCCGGTAAGAAGTTCCAAATCTGATTTTTGTGCGTCGCTCTGTGATTCCTGGCGTGCAGTGAGCAGCGGTTAGAATTACATTATCCGATATGATCGACCCTCCACAATACTGAGCTCCATAGTATACAACTGCAATCATGTAGGGCGCATCTTTGATGTCGATTGGACTACCACCGATTATTCTAGGATCGTATACTGGCTGCAGTCCAGTAGGGATATTTGCCGAAATCCCTGTGCCAAATATCACAGACAGTACTACTATAATACTCCACATCACTGCCAACAATTAAACCAAGTGAGCCTACACAGTGAGTCTTGAATCGATTTCTTTCGATTAATCTGAATTGCTTTATCTTACATACGTACGTCGAAAGAGATAAGAAGATCGTCGCCTGAAGAGGATTGGTTCGTATATTGCTTTCTATTGGAAATTGATTGACATTCAGACATTTTTTTTGTATAGATATCAACATGATGAGCATAACAGAATACACGATACGATTGAAGATAGCTAATTGCGGAAGTGTGATAGCCAGTATTTCTGTTTTAATACGAAACAGATCATTTTGCTTTGAATAGTAGGTTTTTTAAGGGCACCTTTTTATCAATGATCGCTCGATGGTATCATATGATATTTTTTCAGTAAATTACTCCTTAAATTAGTTTTTTTCGAGAAAAATTCATCTAAATTATTTTTTTTACTATCAATAGTAGCTCAAGTCAGCCTAAACAATAGTGATTCACAGTTGGGCTGGCCGGTTTTTTATTCGCCTATTCATCGGAATTTTCCCTACGTTTAGGTTCATATGTATTCCATATGTTTAGGGCATCTAGTTTTCGCAACTGCTGTCCCTCCTTGATCATACTAGTGTTTTGCGATGTTATGTAGCCTTCCATCTTTGCGGACGTTGCCTCCCGCTTTTAATAAGCGTTGTTTGAGCAGTGAATATTTTTTCACATTTCGGGCAAGTTATCTTGTAAGTTATTACTTCTCTTTTTTTACCCTAAACTTGACTTAGTTTAGAGCCTAATTTGTTTGCCCTTCTTGCTGGTACTGTCTTTACATCAAAGAACTTATCTAACATTCTGCAAAATTGGACGAAACATTATTAAATATTTTATGGCTCTCTCTTGTTTTTCTTGTGTGAACGTCAACTAACCGCGCCGCATTTTGTCCATCTTTTTTATAAGATTTCCAAATATTTTCTAGGCAAATTGTTTTTTCCCTTGCTGTATCTTTACTGCATTTTACCAAAAACTTTCCTAGTCCACGAATCATTGATTTATATCGAATGTCCATACGTGAATTGTTTTGTTTTCTGGGTGTGGGTAAGATTTGGGTAGATATTGGGTCTAAGAAAGCCATTTTTCTTATTATCATCAAATCTAGGAATGGTGTCGTTTTGTTATTTTCGTCTTCCATTAAAAATTTCATATCCTTATGTGCTTTTTTTGGCTTCTCTAAAGTTTCTGTCAAAACATATTTTTCACGGTTGCCAGCATGTGTTCAACATATCTCACCCAGGACTAGTGATATCTGCCTTCTTCATGAAGTTTCTTTCCCAATACAATATGTCCACGAATATAAAATATTTATCATGGCTATACTTTTAGTAGCTTCCAAGTTTTTCTCTCTAAAATTGAAATGGCTTCATCAAAAGCTCACAAAGATAACCCCACTACTGGTGAAAATGGTTTAAGCCTGGTGATATTACTCGACCAGGCAAGCTTCTCGACGCCCAGAGAGAGATACCGAATGAAATCGAGCTACTTCTTGAATGTGGTTAAATTTTAGATGTGAAGCATCTTCTCTTGTGACTATCCATGAATTTGTCTCCAGAGCAAAATGCAAAGATCGAGTGGAATTTCCGTTGTGTAGAGTTACTTTCGCTGAGATCAGGTAAACATTGTTTAAGGTTCTCTACAAAGCGGGTCCATAGACATTAATTCTGAACGTTTCTATGCCAGAAGGTAAAAAATTTGTTCACATCAACTTGCAGCATGTCGAGGATTCATCCTTTCTTTTGAGCGAAAAATTGCTAAACCTACAAGCAGCCCCCTGCATTGTGCTTGTACAGGAGTAATGGGTTCAAGGCAAATGATCTACCTACGACCTACCTACTACTACGATAAAAGATCAACGACGCTGAGGAGCTGTGTTTTGGTTTCCAATCTACTTGTACTACCACGCTCAGACAGGTTTTTAAGCCGGAATCTACCAGGAGTTATCGTGCAGTATCGAGATAATAGTGGGCTGAAACACACGTTTCTCGCTTGAGCTTTTGACTACCTACACCCGCTGTCAACACAAGAGCTGAATGACCTGACTCAGTACGCTGAATCGAAGGGACTGGAACTTCTGGTGGGCTGCTATGCTAACTCCTAGCACAACAGTTAAGCCAGAAACAAATGCAATATCAGAGGAAACAGATTCTTTGATTTTATAGCTTCTGAGGAGAAGCTAGAGATTTTTAAACTTTTATCACCCTAACTGAACTCCGGTTGTTAATATATCAATATGTTCACCTGGAATAGTTAGATCAATAGCTAGATGGCCACGTATCGAATGAGAACTCGCTCTTGGATTACCGCTACTTGGTGTTCTCTTTAGCTAAGGGTTCAATACCTATGGCGAAGAGAAAATATCTAAGAAACACCGATTGGGATGATTTCAATCAACTTCCTGGGAAAGGATAACGTCACTGAAGACAATAGAATCTCGGTTGAGTATCCTGAATAGGTTCATATTAAGCAGCTATGAAGCAGCAAGACAAGACGGCTGCTTGGTTTTGAATTGAAAATAGTTTTATTATAAATCAATTGTACATTCTTAACCCAACTTAAAGTTTAATTAACAAAGGAAACTTAAAATCTAGCGGCTATACTATTTTGGCCTGCTGGCTCTTATTGGTTTATTTTTTAAAGCTAGTTTTCGGCATAAATTTTCTTCCTTACACACTAATGGTATTTATTACCCAGCTTGTACATACCCTGGCAATAATATTCTTAAACTCTAACTTACATTAAAAATTACGATCTAACAAACGGCTGCTTGGTGGAGCCGGGAGTGACAGAAGTTCAGGAAAGATACCAGAAAACTTTCCAATCGACCTTGTAAGAGCAACACCGAGGATGTCAGTCATCTGCCTACAGAATCTGACAAAAACTTATCATTCAGATCGTTTTCTGAGAGACTGGAAGGTGCAAAAAGAAGACGTCGAGGCTGAGCAAGCTCGTGGACAAAGACGAATCAGCTAAGCTGAACTTTTTAGATGGCGTGTTTGCCATGTCCAATAAGAAGTCTCTACAGAAATTTCTTGAGAATAACTTTCCGGGAAATTCGATGACTGAAATTCAGAAAGAATCTGTGCATCTGACCAACCTTTCGCCTATTCGCGTCAGTAGAAAATACTGGCACACAACTAGATTTGTGGCCACCAACAAAAAGGTACTTTGAAAATTTAAAATTTTCGGGCCTGAATGACATCTATCTGACTATGCTATAGGAGGGAATCAGTCACCTGGAGGCAGAGTTAATGGTAATCTTTTCAACATGCCTAGTCTTGGGGTGTATTCCGTCACCTTGGTAACTGGTTAAGGCTGTTTTTATACCAAAGCCTGAGAGATTACTATTCAGATCCAAGGAACTTAAGGCCGGTCAAATACCTTCAGATATTTCTTGCACCATTCCCTTAAATGAGGAGCAACATGCGTAACAGCCTTTATTCTCTGGTTTCCAGGTATTAGAGAGCGATTTCTAACTGGTGAGTATGCGATGGAGTTATTTGTAGGCATTGAAGCGGCCTTTGACTTTGATCGAAAGCTATCTGAAGCTGCGAAAGCTTATGGCGTTAAATTACTTTCGGAAGACGACAGTTTCTTGAGAATGGGGCCAAAAAATGGATATCCGCAATACTATGGACGCTTCTGTGGAGTATAATTATCAACTGCCTTCTAAAAGAACTGTAACAAGAACAGCTTTACGCATAAGTTTATGCTGAAGTCACACTAGCATTCAATAAGACTCTGGACGTGTTATGTAGAAATTCACAACGGGCATTGGGTACTCAAGGCATGGAAATGCACAACGGGCAGTGGGTACTCAAAGCATGGGCTTACATTAAATCCTGGTAAAAACAAACTTGTTTTGAGACTGGCTTTGACACACGTTTGCGTATTTTATAAGATTTTTTGACTTCGAATTCAATTTAGTGATTTTGCCCTAACAGAAATAACAATCATTTACATGATTCTGCTGTTCTCACCATATAGCTGGGATGGTACAGGATATTGATGGGTGAGTAACGAGAAAGCAAAGTAACGTGAACATGTTGAGGATAAAAAAAAGTCGGCCTCCAAGGTTTTTTTAACATTTTCTTCAGCAGTGAATCTAAAATACGCTTTTAACAGCCATGACGAGAACTTCTTCGAACTTGTGTGTGGTGTAAAGTTTCCACACACAAAACGATATAACTCTGGCGAATTGATACACTTTCAAACGATTGAATGTAAGATCAAAGCAACAAAACACGAATTAACAACTTTCTAACATACGGTCTTATGTACTGAAGAAAATCACAATACAAGATTTGTTCATTCATTACTTTAGGTTAGCACAAGTTAGTTCTTTCCGTGTTTAACTTTTTATTTCCGATTCGTCTGCTTATAATCAATTATTCTTTTTATCCTTTAGCTCGTTCTTTATCCTTTTTTACCTGTTATTCGCTAGCCTAACAGCTGTATGTGTTACTTAACATAGGTTAAAAATAAAGTAAAAAGCGCGAATCAAAGGATAAAAAGGATAATTAATTACAAAGAACCTTTCTTCGGAATTAGAGCCAATAAAAAAGTTAAACAAAGAAATAAGTAATTATTGGTAATCTTAAGTAATGAAGAAAAAAACAAATAATGTATTGTAATTTTCTTCAGCATAAAACACCACCGGTCAAAAATAAGCAGTAATAAAAATATTGAAAAATTAGCGGAACTTTGCTAAGCCAAAATAACAGCCGTTATACATAATATACCCAAGGTTGTTCAACATAATATACCCAAGGTACGATTAAAAAACGATTAGATACGGACCTTTGACCTCTAAATGTAAACTTATCCATTTTTAAAATGAAAAACTGAATATTTTAATTTTTGCCATTTTTTTCAATATAACCTATTATGACTGTAGGACCTGATAGAAGTTTTTATATATTTTTTAAGGATTTACTAACTAACAGAATCCAAAATATATAAATTTCATTCCAGACCAAAAACCATGGTTGACTAGTGTAATTAATGGTAAAACTAATTTTTAGCCGGTGTAGCCAATGATCATGTACGCATTTTTGGTGTGATGGACTATTGTGAAGCTCTTGTATGGCATTCTTCTGAGACAGCAATTGATGTATTTTTCAATCTACTTCCACTCGATATTCATATTGTGAGCATGGTGATGAGTCCCATCCATAGACTAATTCAACTTGGGCTACGAGAGATTTCGATGATGTGGGGCACTGGTCTATAAAAAGTTCGATGAGAGAGATATTTCCGGTTCTCGCGATGCCTTCGGTTGTTCGAGTACCTCTAATTCATTTCGGGAGAAGATATGAAGTATAATTTTTTAGGAGAACTTGCAGGAAGCAACCAGATGTCTGCATGAAGGGGTACTGCAATGTCTTTTTCGCGGGTAGCTTGATGACATACACTAGATCTGAAGCTGCCGTGTACCTGTATTCATTGAATGACCGGTGGCTTGAGAGCTGCTTGAAGAGCAATTACTATTTGCTGCGACAGTGAAGCTGCATTACTGATGCCAAGTAGACTCCCGAATATTTCAGAAATCGCCCAGGAATGTTAATTAATTTGTTTGGTATTTATATGTATATGCATACCTTGCTTGGTAAAATAAATAGCTAATTATTTGATATTTCGATGTGTGTTAAAGAACTTGTTAAAAATTTTAGAATAACCTGATTCAAACCAAATAGTTTGATAAGTCAGTGACTTTGAATTTTTCGCACAGGAACTGTCGGAACTGTCATCTATTAATGGACTACTGTAAAGTTTTGAGCAAGCTGTGCTGATTAAGCATTACTTTCTGCGTAAAAAACCACCGCACAAATGAACTCTGTCGCTTGGGTTAATAAGATGCATCTGCTCAGGGTACCGGGGCACTTTCGAGTTTCAAGAAACGAAATTGCTGATGAGATTGCGAAGCAAGGCTAGACGCTTTCACTACAGGGCCGAGAACCTACCTCAACTGTGCCGCTCAAAACTGCATACGCCATTTTTCCGAAGTGGGTAGTCAATACCCGAAAACGCGAAGATCCTCCTCTCAGAACTTAGCCTTGGGACTAAAGGATTCCTCTTCAGCAAGAGTATGACGATTTGTGAACGATGAAACGTTTATTGACTTGAATACACGGGATGATGTTTGCCCATTCTGCTTAGAAGTATCAGTCTATGTGGAACATTTCTTTGCGAATTCTCAGCGTATGCTCGCTTCAGATACCAAAGCTTCGGCTTGTACCAGGTGTGTAAGTATGAAACCGGAATTTTTGTACAGAAAATACACGTTTATTGTAATGATATGATACAAAGTAACTTATTCAAAGTATTGTCCGTCGCTATCTATACATTTTGTGGATTCCGCGCCAAAAGAACTGTTGTTCTTTTGAGGCAAACCAGTCATCGAGCCATTTTCGTACATCTTCGTAAGAAGTAAAGCACTACTCAGCAAGTGTGTGTCCCATCGATGCAAACAAGTAGTAATCGGATGGGGCAAGGTCCGGTGAGTAAGGCGCGTGCTGAAGAATCTCCCAACGGAACGACTCTATCGTTTCCTGGACCTGTTTTGCTTTGTGTGCTGGTGCATTGTCATGCAGCAAAATCACCTTGTGTTGTCTTTATTGGTATTCTGGTCGTTTTTCACGCAAAACTCGATCCAAATCGGTCATTTGTTGTCGGTAGCGTTGAGTATTGACAGTTTCCTCAGGTTTCAGAAGCTCGTAGTAGATTACGCCCTTCTGATCACAAACACACAGCATTGTCTTTCGTCCGTAGCGGTTTGGTCTTGCCGTCGATGTTGATGATTCACCCGGAGTAACCCATGACTTTTTGGGCTTAGGATTCTCGAAATATATCCACTTTTCATCGCCAGTCACAATTCGATGCAAAAATGACTTTCTTTTGAACCTGGCAAGCAGCATTTCGCATGATGTTTTGCGGTTTTCCTGCTGTCTTTCGTTGAGTTCATGTGGAACCCATTTCCCCACCTTTTGTATCTTTCCCATGGCTTTCAACCGAAGGGAGATGGCTTCTCGGGTCACCTTTAACTGATCCGCCAGTTGTTGTTGTGTTTGAGCGTCGTCTTCGTCCAACAAGGCTTGCAGGTCAGTGTCTTCAAACTTTTTCGGTGGTCTTCCACGTTCTTCGTTCTTCACGTCAAAATCGCCAGTTTTGAACCGTTTGAACCACTCGAAACACTGTGTTTTACCGAGAGCATGCTCACCGAACGCCTCCACAAGCATTCGATGCGATTCGGCTGCGGTTTTCTTCAGACGAAAACAGAAAAGTAGTGCTGTCCGCAAATCGTAATTTGTTGGCACAAAACTCGACATGTTTATCTCTAATAAACTAATGCTACTGAATGAACCTCGTGTTATTGAGAGTTGAAAATCTTTGTCGGATATCAAAGCAATAACAAGACACAGCCGACGTGATGTGTCGGTAACTGCATCGACATCTAGCGCCACCTATAGGCAAATTCCGGTTTCATACTTACACACCTGGTATATTGCGCGGATGCAGATAGACAATATCTTATCCCCTATCAGTGATCTTTGACTTGATTCATAGGTCCAGCATTCAAAGCATTCGACCGAGTTCATTAGCAAACTAAAATGTGTACACAATGTGTAATATTTTAACCACTCATCTCAAAGACACTTCACGTTGACTCTGGTTCCTTTTACCATTTTTGTATCAAACCTATCGATAATTTTATCTTATATACCCCATTTCTTTTATGGAGAAGGCCTCAAAATTTATCATATCACCATCACACTCCACCTTTTTTTCAAACGTAAAATAACTTTCTTACGCAACTACGTTTTATTAATAACGCTAAATGCCATGTAATGAGTTTATCTTACAAATATACAATCGAACACCACAGAAATACTTTATATAGGGTTGATGATATATAAGTCATGGGTGTTGTTTTAGATCAAAAACTCCGATTTAATTTGCATAAAACAGCACACAGACAGGGAGATCTAGTTGCCGACTTGGTTGCAGCCTTGTGATATTTGCGAACAAACTTGATCTGAGATTAGCCCACAGACATTGAATTTGATCGCAAATATCGCATATCTGCAACCAAATCGACAACCAGGGGGCCTATTATGAATCAAAATCCGAAATCGGAATTTATACGATATCGTATTTTCGTATTATGATTTACTGTTTGCACGGGAATCTGCCAACTTCGGATTGTAAATTCCGAAGGCGAGTCGTCTAATCCGACAGCTCATTTGTGGTCGGATTTTTTGGCGGATTCTGGCGGATTTTCAATTATCAATTTTCTTTGTTTTTCGGTTCGATTGATATGATTAAGTAAAACCTGGAATTCGGGTAGCTGATAGACACCGTGTGTTATAAATCGTAATTTTGCCACCAATTTTGAAATTCGTGATATTACATTCTTATAAGATTCTCCTTACCTACTGGACTTATTTCGACTTATTAAATTTTAATCCTTATTTTTTGTTATTTTCGACTGACCATACTTAGGCAAAGCAAAATAAATTGCCATAGAGACAATGTTAGCAAGAAACATTGAAACTCCGTCCCGTTTTTTTAAATTTAAATAGGTATTTTGACACTTGATTTGAAATATATTGGAAATCTGGAATCGATTTAACCTATTCGAGTGAAGCTGTCTGCATTTTAAAATGGGAATTAATTTCCGATTTCGGAATAGATCATAATACGAAATTCCGACCATTGGCGAGTCGGAAAATTTTACGAATTCCGATTTCGGAATTTGAATCATAATAGGGCCCCTGATCTCCATGTCTAATTTACGCTTTACGTCAGGTAGATTTTGCGTCAAGTGAAGGTAGGTTTTTTGTTAAGTGAATAAACGACTCGGCATCACTAAACGAAAAGCCAAAGAGTTTTGGTACTTTGGGTTACAAGAACTTTTTACATTTGACTCGTGCGCCCCCGTCTCGAGGATGTATGTAATGATAGGAACTTATCCTACGTATCCGAGTCAATCAACTTTTTTTTACATATATCTATACTGTATTCTGCTTTAGTTGATTTTGGTAAATAAATAAATAAAATATACTTTTGGTAAATAAATAAATAAATTTTGGTAAATAAATAAATACATAAAATATACAGGGTGTTTGGTACTCGGAGGACACTTTTGTAAGGAGACATTCCTTGATATATTTAGAGCAAAAAATTGTTCTAGAGGGTGGTCCGGTTTTCAAAATCTACGGAGTTACATGGTGGCCAATAAACGTGTTTCGGACCTGTACCCTGACTCACTTAAATCGTTATATCTTTAAAACTAATAATCATAATATGGCTTGTTTTTTATGGAATTATATTACCTTTAATTTGATGTAACGTCCTAAATTGTAACTGTTACTGATTTTGAGATATTTACTTCAAAACACAAAATGTTGGCACTTCTACCCCGAAAATTCTGTGTTCAATGTCGTTTTTCTCAGAAAATCTCATTAAAATATGCCATTTTAATTTTGTATTCTTAATGGCCATATTGTTGGCTACAAAAGTTGCATGCATACTTATGACTTAGATTTTACCATTTCGCAAGTAGTAAGCGAAAATAAATATCGCTTAAAAAGTAAATATGCCGTAAAATGGCCCTCGTTGAAAAGAAAAGTTTAAATTGTTATTTGTACTTAAGTATTTTTACCGCCCATTAATTACTTTTTAAACTATCAATAAAATTAACTAAATTAAAACTAGTTGAAACATAATAGAAGCACTTACCTGGATGTTAAAGGTAAAATTGGGTACAGTTCTTCGCCTTTATTAATGGAATATGTAAAAAAAATTAAGATCCTATAAAAACAGAACCACTTTCAAATTTTTGTCAGTTTCGGTACATTACTGGAACTAGAAGATATCACTAAAATTTCAAACATAAATTCAAAATGTCTCATTACACTAATGACGAATATGCGGATATTATGTACGTATATGGAGAGTGCCGTCACAATCGGCGCAATCTTTGTATCAACAGAGACATCCCCATCGACGGATTCCTGGACGGAGACTGTTTCAACAACTATACACAAGGATTCGGGAAACTGGCAGCGTTAGGACGAGTCAAGTAAACGCAAATCTTGCACCCGCAATCGCTGTACGGACCGATGAACAAATACTACATGCAGTGGAAACTGACCCATCAATCAGTATTCGACGATTGGCGTTGCAGTTTAACATGACTACGTGGAAAGTTTGGAGTATTTTAAAAGCAGCCCGTTTACATCCCTACCAGCATACATCAATGCAAGAGCTGCTACCGATCGATATGCCCAAAAGGATGGAATTCTGCAATTGGCTCCTTGAGAAACAATTAGACAACGAAAATTTTTTGAACACCATTCTCTGGACGGATGAGTCCTTATTTACCAGGGACTGTATCACAAACTTTCACAATTTACATACGTAGGCTGAGAGCAATCCACACACGAGAAAAGGACTTCATCGTTTCAGCATAGGTTCAGTGTAAATTTATGGGCAGGAGTGATTGGTAACGATTTAATTGGACCTATTAGGCTCCCGCCTACTTTAAATAGTACCAATTACTTACATTTTTTAAGACATGCTCTGCAGGACTTATTGGAGGATATTCCGCTGCAACGATTGGCATCCATGTTTTAACAACACGATGGTGCGCCAGCTCACTATGGCCGACCAGTCAGAGATTGGTTGAATTCCAATCGATAGAAATGGACCAATACACTGGCCTGCGAGATCTCCTGATCTAACAGTTATGATTTTTTTTTTGTATGGGGACGGATGAAGGCCCTTGTCTACACAACAGAAGTATCAACATTGGAAGACCTAAATACCAGGATCGATGCTGCTGCAACAGAAGTGAGGCAGCAGCTGAGAAGTATGAATATGAAAAGAACGCTTACGAAACGAGCTTTAGCGTGTATTCAAAATGAAGGTTGCCATTTTGAACATTTATTGTAGCTCAAAAATTTTGAAATAACGCATAAAAACTTTCAATAATTTTTTTCAATTCAAGCAAAGAGTGTAAGTAGATCGAAAACGAGGGCTACTTTATGGCATATTCAGTTTTTAAGCGATATACATTTTCGCTTACTACTTGCAAAATGGTAAAACCTAAGTCATAAACATGTATGCAACTTTTCTAGCCAATTATATGGCCTATAAAAATATAAAATTAAAATGGCATATTTAAATGAGGTTTTCTGAGAAAAACGACATTGAACACAGAATTTTCGGGGTAGAAGTGCCAAAATTTTGTGTTTTGAAGTAAACATCTCAAAATCAGTAACAGTTACATCATATTAAAGGTACTTTGATTCCATAAAAAAACGAGCCATAGAACGTTGCGTTATGATTATTAGTTTTCAAGATATAACGATTTAAATAAGTCAGGGTACAGGTCCGAAACACTTTTCTTGACCACCCTGTAACTCCGCAGATTTTGAAAACCGGACCACCCTCTAGAACGATTTTTTGCTCAAAATGTATCAAGGAATGTCTCCTTACAAAAATGTCCACCGAGAACCAAACACCCTGTATATGCTGAGAGATTTTTTGTGAATCATTTCAAAATCGGATATTGATGACACGGATCCTCGGATTCTATGTTCCTCACATTTGCATGACCTAGGGCTTTTCAACATTTGATTTCAACGATCAATTTTCTTCCGACATCATTTGAAGTTCCATATAATTGCATTCCGTTATGGAATTACTCATAGCTTACAAATTATCCAAAAAGACGAATTTTGATCGGCAGTTTGTTTTCATGAAATTTCATTTGGCATACTATATTTGCAACGTTATACCCAACGGATAAAACTTTTCATTGGTTATACTTTCTCTTAGTTTCTATAAAAGATAAAATATCTAAAATAAATAAAAAAATATCTCCTTTAACTATCATCACAACCAAGCATAACAAGCTGCCAAGTCCTTTTTTTAATTACAATCGCAAAGTTTACCCACAACACCAAACAGCATGTGCTGTTCTGCAAATTTTCCTACAAACACACCAGTTCAATTATCTATCTTCTACTTACCCACTATTCGACCATGCTGCATGTTCTCCATAGCTCATATTGATTACATCGATTTTCGTTCCAGAATTGCAAAGTTCCATAACTTTAATGATGGCCCGAACTAGCGCTGTTCCAGTCTCCATCGATCCCAATCGTCCATCTCCAATGGTCAACGAAACTATTTTCGCATTAGGAGCAACGCCGTCTAGCTCCTTGTCGGAATGGTTGCCACTGGCTATCGATGCAACGTGAGTTCCATGACTAGCTGACAATTAAAATAATTAAAGAAAAACATATTAATCATTTCGAGTATGTGTCATTGTATCAACGAACTGAGAGCTTAAAAAGTTTTCAAAGGAAACTCGGTTGTCAGTGCAATATAATATGTGAAGGAATTTCAAGAAACTTTTAATTGCACTAAGGAGCTAGGCTTTGGGGACGAGAACGAAATAACAGTTCTTTGAAACTGGCGAATGTTCAAGCTTTTGAGTTTGCAGCGTTCGATGTCATCGAATTCGGAATGTCACAGAATTCAATCCAATAAGTAAAAGCAATTTGGAAATTTTAAATTAATTAGAATCGAACTCAAGTGCTCGAACACTACTTTTGGCTACTAAAATCCTTTGACACTGAAGATACTACAGCACATAGAAATATTATTTTCCTATTTAAGATGCATTGAGCTCATTCTCATCCATAAAATGAAGATAGACGTTAGAATGTTAGAGGAATAATACGTATAATATACACACACACAATCCGACACTTTTATTTTACAGAAAAAAAATATTAAGCAGGTTTGAATTACGTAAGAACCAGAGAAGTATCTAAATACCAAGTCTAAGGTCTAACGATGGGCGAGTAATATAATGAATCTAAATTTCATTTCAGCACAATTCTTTATCGATTAATCTTCAAATGTTGGAATTAGCCCAAAAGGATCAAGCTAGATGATGTCTCATTTAAAACTCGATTTGGCTTGAGGTGCTACTAATCCATTTGTCAGTGACATGAATCTGGCAATAAAAATCAGCTTTGCTCAAGACAAACAAACGCATAAAATATTTATATCGACTCAGACCACCGTAAAAGATAAACATAATCTTCTAAAAGCTTGAATCATCCCAACCAATCAACAAAAATGCTCCAGGACACTTAATGGCAGATAAATACGTACAATCGTGCCAAACTTTCACCAAGTACGTACTTATTTCATCTTCTCTAGACATTGGCGTTGATAACGTCCAGTGGCAAGGATAAAGAGGAAAACGATAGGATAGTCACAAGGTTAAGAGCATGCAATTTAAAGTTACTCTACCGCTAGACGAGATATTGTAAATCAATAACAAGCCTTGTTTCCATCCCCGCACAAACTCCACCCTAAGATAATGAAGATGATGAGTCAGGCTGCACTCTGATCATTTTCCTTAGTCAAGAGCGAAGAAGTTAGGAAACTTTATTTATGCTGATTAGTATTTTCAATTTCAAAAGGATTAAAATCAAAGGCGCATTTCCATTGAAAGCGTCGACTGGAAATGTAACATTTGTTGCTTTTGTGCTGTGCATGTTAAAAGTCACAGACGACGTCTTTGTCGTCGGCGTTGTCGTTACGAGTGCAATTGAGAATCTTTTGTTTCGATTAGGCACTGTAACTGATTTAATTATCTCGAGAACAGCACGAACGACGAAGGACTTTACACGCAGTAAAGCTTATAGACACTGAATTTAATTATCTGATAAGCTTAATATATAGCAACATAAATATCGGTTAATAGATAAATAGCAGATTTAATGTATTGCTGGAGCTTTAATTAGGAACGTCGACAGACCATTAACAATTTAAATGGTTTGTGGATGAATAGATTAGATAAATTATGAAAATATTTGGATTTACTCGTAGATGATTCAATATTTTTATAATTCTGCAGGTTTGATAACCTGAGTTTGTATGCGACAATTGAAAAAAATTATAACTATAAGGTGTAGCACTTAAATGCTGATATATTAAGGGGAAAAAATATTTGTAACAGAAGGAAAATGAATGATATCCGAAAACATTTTTATGAAGTTATCGTTATTAGTGAAGACAAAGTATATATGAGGATTAAATGCAGGATTAAATGAAGAATTCGTAAAAAAATATTTCTTCTGCTAAGTGTAGTGAAAGAAAAACATGACAGTGAAAAACATGAAAAAAAACAAAATATTTTTAGGTATAACATAAAAATGCTAAAAATAAAAAGATAAAATAGCAGATTAAATAAATGTGAGATATGAAAAAGAAAAACAAACATGTGCATAGCTTTATGGTTTGTGAGTATGATTTGATCGGCAGTTGAGCTGTGTTGATGGGTTCGACAGGGCGTTCGAGCGCGAAATAAGGCGTGGCAGTTTATTTGTTTTTTTAATCTAGCCAAGTCCACGAGAATTTCAAAATTTCTGCCACTCTAATGCAATATATTCACAGTGCTGTGGTGGCGAACCTTCGACATAGTGCAACCTTTCAGTTTAATATTTCTAATAATTCAATAGAGCATTGAAAAACAAACACCTTTTTGAGTTATTATTTATATAGCTATTTAGAATGTAGAATATTGCAAACTTTCCCGATTTCAGACCTCGTGGAATTTTAAGGGGACATAGCACCTTCAAATTTTTCATAAATCGATTTTTGTTTTTTGATTGAATATGTTAGAATGAAACTTTAAAAACATGATTTTGATAATATAAAATTGAAATTATAAAAAAAAAAATTTTATGACCATATACAGCGAAGCGCGCCAAGGTCATTTTTCCTATGATTTTCGTTCACTTCGCTATACCGCTACATCGACTTAAGCTAAAGTGTAGAGAAAAATAAATGAGTCAACTCCTTCAAAAGAGGCAAAAAAAAAGTTAGCCTCGGCAAAAAAAAAACAAAAAAAAAATTAGCCGAAAAAGATGTTTCTATAAAAAATGTTGCAACTCCAAAAAAAGGTCAGAAAAAAGTTCAACTGACACTAAAATTAATGAAAAATTATACGACGAAATTATAAAACATTATAAAACATGCGCAAGGAAATTTGGGCAGCATATTCCCAAAAAATTCAACTGATGAGAACCCTCAACACTCTTATTGTCCTGTTGGAGAAAAGACTTGATGTAACTGGCGCAAGGCGGAGGCAGCTGGTGGTAATACTTTAAAAAATTTCAAGCATCCTCCACCTTTAGATGATGAGGTACAAGAAGTTTTGAAGCCTATTTATGAAGACCTATCATCAAAAGATTTACTAAAGCGCTGCTTGGGCAATTTTACGCAGAATAATAACGAAAGCTATAATTCTTGTATTTGGAATTTGACCCCTAAACATACTTTTTGTGGAAAAAATATCATAAATATGGCTGCAAATATTTCTGCATGTACATTCAATGAAGGATTTATGGCTATCTTGAAAATAATGCAAGTCATGGGAATTACAATTGGCCAATGTGCGCTGGAACATGCAGAAAATAGAGATGCTGCAAGAATCAACCAGGCGGAAAAAAACACTCGATTGAGGCATCTAAAGAGGCCAGAACTGCTCGAAGAGAGCAAAAATTTTTGGAAGAGGTGGAGTATGAAGATATATTGTATGGTTCAGGCAACGCAGATTAAATTTCGGTAAGATTTATTACAAAAAATATTGTATTTTAACTTTAAACGCGATTTTCTCGAAACAACCTTTTTCAAGCAAAATATTTCTTTCCAATCGTTCTGAAATTTTAACACGTTAATCTGCACATGTTAATGCTCAGAATGAACTACGGATGAAAAAATCGGTTTTAGTTATAACCGATTTTTGGGGAAAAAACCTCGATTTTCGAAAAAAAAACACCGCCATTTTGTTATTTTTCAACCAAATTTTTTTTTAGGTCATTCCAAGGCCGCTTTGATGCTGATAAAAACCCCGTTTTGTTTTTTTTCTCAGCCTCTTCTGAGGGCAGTTATCATGCACGCCAGGCTTTTTTGGTGTTTTTCCAAAATAATTGTAGCAGACGACAAGGGCCAAAAAAAATGTTTAACAATTTTTTTTATGTAGTATTAGCAAGTAAAGTATGTGTACAAAGTTTCATTAAGATATGTCTTTTTATTCAATTAAAAGTCTTTAAAACATACAATACAACAACACTACATTGTTGGGTCATTGAAGATTGGTCAGCTAAGCTGAGATTCGCTTAATAACGTTCGTGGAGGGTCCGCTCCAGGTGATCAATCATCAGCAATACTTTTTAACGAAAACTTGAATTTGCAGTTGATCGAGTAGTTCGATGCTAATTATCGAAGCATATGTACAAACTTTTTGACGTTCTCCGCGCACATTTGTTTTTGGTCACTATATTTTGCAGAAAATTTAGAGAAATATTTCACGTTCAACCCAAAATAAGATACCACTTAAGGTTTTCATGTATTTCTTAGAAGTAAATCATTTAATTTACATACGGACTAAAAGTCAATTAGCAGGTGTTCCGGAAAGCCTTGACCGATTTTTTTAATGAAAAAAAGTATTGGGCATTAGATTCTACACACTTTGTCATTCTATCTGACAATTTATGAATGCCATTCCCAAAAAAAAAATGTTTGTCCTTTGAGCCAAATGACTCATCGCGACATTGCCCGACTTCTTCGAAATTTGCAAAGTGCTGCTCAGCCAGCGCGTGTCCCATTGATGTGAAAAGGTGATAATCGAACGGGGCCAGGTCTAGAGAGTACGGCGGGTGCGATAACACGTCCCATCCAAGCAATTTCAATGCTTCTTTCACTGGTTTTGTCATGCAACAAAATCACTTACCGTACCTTCAGGCCCAATCTGGACCTTTTACGATCAATGCATTATTCAAATTAATTATTTGTTATAAATTATTAATAGTCTCCCACTGCAAGTGGTCATATCAATCAGGAATGCACTATGAGCTGATGTCTGATGGGAATCAGTGCATACTTTCGAAACCACTTAGTTAACAATTTCAATTTTAATCATCCCACAAAAAACAATTCGATTTAATTATTTGTTGTTTGTAGCGATCAGTATTAACTGTTCCACTAGGTTTCAGAAGTTCACAATACACCACACCACTCTAGTCCCATCAAACACAGAGCATTGTCTTCTTTCCGAAGCGATCCGGCCTCGGAGTCGATGGGCCAGCTTGACCAGGCGATAACCACGATTTCTTACGTTTTGTATTTTCGAAAAAAATCCACTCTTCATCTCCCGTCACAATCCGATGCAAAAAAAAACTTCTTCTCGTACCGTTCAAACAGCATTTCACAAACGGTTTTTCGATTTTACATTTACCTATCATTCAGTTCATGTGGCACCCACCTTCGCAGTTTGGGGATCTTTTCCATTGCTCGTAAGCGGTCGCTAATTGTTTCTTGTGTCACATTTAACATTGCTGCCAATTGTTTTGAGTTTGGGTTGGGTCTTCGTCCAATAACATCTGCAATTTCGCATCCACAGTTTTTTTGTCTACCCGTACGTTCAATCTCTCACATCCAATTGACCACCACTTTTACATTTTCTAAACCACGTCTCATATGTTTTTATGTTTGGAGCATGCTCTCCGTAAGTTTCTACTAGCAAACGATGACTTTCAATGGCCTTTTTCATTTGATGAAATTTAAAAAGCAATGCAAGAAGCAAATGCTCTCTTTCAGGCACGAAATTCGACATATTCTCAGAGCTATAACACTATGACGCTATTATTAAGGCAAAATGAAACTTGTGTGATTTCGAAGGTTAATGAGGGTAAAATAATATGACATACATTTATGTCAAATTTTTTTATTCAATACTTACGGCTATCGACATTTGTTAGAAAAACCCGATAAAAACTTTTTGATACACCTGGTTTAACTTAAAGTACAAATCTATGCAACTAATCACTAAAGTGAAAGTTGATATACCAAGAAAAAGCACGATGCTTGACAAATCGTTGTCGCAGAATTTAAGTTATGTCTGTGACGCTTTTGAAATCCCATGGAACCCTGGTCGTGTTTATACTATATGACCAACGTACTTGTCTTTACTGAAACTTGGTTAAATGACTCACATATTAATGAAGATAGCCTCGATAGTAACTGGACAATCTTCAGAAATGACCGTGATTACGTCTTTACTGCCAGTCAAGAGTAGGTGGTGTTTTACTTGCTGTTAGCAGCACTTTTTCAAGCGAAATTGTTGACACAACCCCCCATAAATTGTTTCAGCATAAAATTATTCGAATATCATTAGATAGCGCATCAGTATATGTCGGTTTATTTTATGTCCCGCCTAGATCTATCGACTCTGTTTGCAATTATAAATGCGAATTTATATTTACTCCAATTGTATCTCGTAGCTGTACTACTAGGAGATTTTATAGCCCTAATTTACGTTTCGTTCTTGATGAAACTGATAATTACCTAATACCTATTAACCATCTTGATTGTTCTGATTTTAACCTTTTGAGTACTTTGTATGGTAATGATTTGCAGCAATTTGATCCGACTCCCAACAGTAATAGCAATTGGTTAGACCTTATATTTACAAACGGTTATGACAAAGTAGTGGTTAACCAGACTATTGACACGGAGAGTATTTTCTATAATATCCTTCACCATTCTGCTCTTTCTCTTGATTTATCCACTGCAGATTCTAATATCTTTCAAACTTACAATAATACTATTGTATACGATTTCCATAGCGCGGATTATGATAGCATTCACCATTCTCTTGACAATGTCGATTGGACAGATGCGCTTGCATCTCAATCTCTTGACGACAAAGTAAATTCATTCTACAATATACTGTTTGTCGCGGTCGAAAGATATGTACCTAAAATTAGGAGAAAGGATAAACTTTCTGAACCTTGGCTTGAAAAGAGATAAAACGTTTGAGAAATCATAGAAATAAGCTTCACAAATAAAAAAAAAATAATGTCGACTCTAGCCATCGTATCAAAGAAAAATACAATGCAGTAGCCAAAGAATAACATGTAAAGTCTCACGAAGCATACGCCAGATTCATTAAAACTACCGGTGATAATATAGTCCACAGCTTCAAAAAGTGTTTTTGACTTGGTGAATATGAAGTGGAAAACAACTGGCGATCCCTTTTCCATGTGTAATAAAATCTCAATGTCTTCTTCTCCTCAAGAAATTTGCAACTTTTTCGCAGACAACTTTCAAGAGGTTTTTATTCCAGCCAGTACTTCATCATCCAGTCATTCCCCAAGAATAACTAGACCAATTTTCGCTGAGGCTATAACCATTTCTAGATATGATATTTCTAAAGCTATCTTGGAGCTTGATAGTAACAAAGGCCCTAGACCTGATCTTATATCTCCTACGTTTTTTATTAAATGTGTCGCACAGTTAATATCTCCTCTTTACATTATGTTTAACAGATCCCTTTCTTCTGACAACAATATTCAAAACTGGCGATAGAAGATCAATTCAAAATTATAGAGGTATTGCCATTTTATCCACTATTCTTAAACTGTTTGTTAAACTATCCCCTCTGGTCGATGCTCGACTTAACGAACAGCAGCATGGTTTTAGGAAAGGTCGTTCTACCACTACCAACCTAATGGTGCTGGTTTCCCATGTTCCTTGCAAAATGGAGAAAGGTGATTAAATTAACGCAGTCTACACTGACTTCAGCAAAGCGTTTCACCGTTGTTGACCACACTATTTTGATTTCCAAGCTGCAGCAATTCGGAACTGCCGGATCTCTACTAAGATGGCTTAGCTCTTACCTCCACAGCCGCGTACAACATGTGAAATTCCAGGGGCTTATCTTTAAAAAAAAATCATTTCAATTCAGGTGTACCTTGGCCCTTTGCTTTTTAAAATTTTTATATCAAACTTGCCAAAGGTTTTACCTGATGTACCTCATCTACTCTATGCGGGCGACTGAAAATTTACTATACCATAAGGTCGCCATCAGAAGCCATCTTTTTCCAAATAAAACTAAATTCCCTCGAACATTGGTGCAGCGTGAACAACCGACCTCTCAATATCGCAAAATATTATCTGATTAGCTTTTCTCCAAAAAGTAGCTCGTACATTATACGTACCTTTTAAGCAATGCGGCGGTTAGTAGGGTCGACAATATATTAGACCTCGATGTTGTGCTGGATGAAAAGCTCCGCTTTAATTTTTATTATGAAAAATGGTTTCTCAGCAAATTAAACGACTTGGCATCATTAAACGACGCGCCAGTGAGTTTCAGAACCTTGGGACTACAAAATCACTATACACCGCGCTCGTTCGCCCTCTTCTTGAGTATGCTTGCAATATATGGAAGACGGTTTTCGAAATTCATAGCCAGAGATTTGAATCTATTCAAAAGAAATTCTTGCTATTCGCTCTTAGAGGTCTTTACCATTCCTGCGATTTTATCAATTTACCGTCATATGAATCGCGCCTTAGACTTCTAAACTTGTTACCTCTTGCATCCAGAAGATTAATGTTATCTATCTGCCTGCTTCAAGTTCGATGTCATTAGAGACGCTGTTAATATCGACTACACACAGGAAAGATTTGTGCTTATCCAGCCCGCGAGAGTCTCTAGATCCCGGCGAATGCTCTCTTATCCTACCCTCTCTGCACTACCGGCCTAGTATCCTCTTATGACTTATAACTAATTAATTTTATAATTAATTAATTATTTGAATTCTTTTTGCATGCTCAATATTGTGCCCTGCATGTGATTTAGCTGTTATGTATTTATTTATTGAATGTTAATTTATTTACTGTATTCATTTGTATGTTATACCTGTTTTTAAATCTGTTTCTAAATTTGTTTGATTTTTATGTTTACTTCAATTATTTTTTATACCTTGTTTGGTGAAATAAATAAAAAAATAAACTCAATAATACAGCTCAGACCTGCAATGAGATTGCCTCCTACTTAAACTGACATTGGAACATGCTACAGATACCAGGGAGATCATTGATAACGTAGACAAAAACGGCCTATAATGAGAAAAGGCTGACATAACATGAAAAGGAGAAGAAGCATAAAAGAAAATACGACCAGTGGGAAACCCAGGAAAGAAACCAGACATACCGAGAAATGAAAGGAAAGACATCCTTTTCAAACAAAACTGAGTGATTTACTTTTTTCGAATTCTTGCCCAATGTCAGTACAGCCACCATCGATTTGTAGACGTGTTCGAAGGAACTCGCGACATAGCATAGTTGACAAGCTCAACTAAGATATTTGATGTTTAACGACCTTTGACTAACCAATGCTGTTCTTTAGAGAACAGGTGCCTACAAATACTGTAAACTCTATTATGGACGTTTCGTTCCAGCAACTTAAGGAAGCAGGAAAGAAGGGATATTGGATGATAGTTGAAAATAATTCCAATGCACCTGGCTTTAAAGCCAAAAACATTAGCCATTTCCCAACCAAAAATACCCACATACCAACACAAATCAAATAAAATGGCCGGGAGGCACATAACAATTATGCAAAATATTTTACGAAAACATTCGAAATTCCACTTGCGTCATTTTTCGCACTGGGATCCAATAAGGATATTAACGTTTTTACTTCATGTTGACTAGTTATCACAAGATGAATATCAGAAGCCAAAGACAAAAGAAAGTCCCATGAAAAATTTTCTGAGGGAGTAAAGGAAGAAGTAACAAAAAACTCTAGCGCATAGGAACGACTGAAAACACTGGTTTTCCAAGGAATTCAGAGGAATTGTGCAGTTTTTAAGCACATATTCTACCACACGTGCTCCTTATTAAAACCTTCATGTTTTGAAAGTTATGCACGAGTTTGATCCGAAAACTGCATTAAAACTCATAGGGTAGAGAGGTTTTCAGAGTAATAGAGAGGTTTTCAGAGAGTATAGAGAGGTTTTCAGAGAGTTCACTTAATAGTTATTATAATAGTTACTATAAAACTAAATCATAAAATTTATCGAATATTGCATTTTTTTTTTTTTCAAAAAACGAACATGTTTCAGGAGGGTCGGTGAGATGAAGGATTGTTTTTACGTTCTTCCTTTCGCTACAGACTTACCCACACGATCATTAAAAATCATGTATGCGTAGATTTGGTCAACATAAATATGCTCTGCAAATTTTGTGGCAATCCAATATTTCTGTCAGAAGTTGACAAATCGGAATTTGGGAAAAAAAATCCTTGTCTGAAAATCAGTGATGATAAAATGTATCATATTTCAGAAGCGAAAATTATATTGCCATGAAAAAAACAGCCGATAGTAGGCGAAAAGACCATTTACATTCTCACCTCGTTAATGTTTGCCATGCCTCAGGGAGAGTCTAATTGCGCCATAACCGGGCCATTTTTTAGTCATCGAAAAAACGAGGATTTCTCCCACATTGGAGATTCCTTATCGAATCTTCTTCTGAATCGAGTTTCGCGAAATCGATTACCTGGTCGATTCCACTTTCGTATCTCATTCCGAACGAGATTCAGAAACGATAAGCTTCACTTCATTATACAAAACATCTGCGTGATTGTTAAGCCCGATACTAAAGTCAACGCCGATATTTTGTTAAAATTATGATGTTGGAACGACTAACGCATTTGCGCGATTGACCGTGCATATTGGAAATACAGTCAAAACCGGTTATAACGACATTGAAGGGACCACATGATTAGGACGCTATATCCGATAGTTGTTATAAGCGATACTTATATGTATTCGAATCAACATTTAGTCTTCTGTGTTTAGGCTGGTTTTGCATTTTACGTTTCATTTCGCTCAAGAATACTTGATTGATATCAGAATTGAACTCTTCGTTCAATGCAAAAATTTTTTGTAGAGTTGTTACAGCGGTAATAGCATCGCATATTGATGTGGGTTAAAACTCTCTGACTTCCTCTTCTTGGTCTTCTCCTTCATCAGTGTTTTGATGATTGCTTTCAATTTCTGCTAAAATTTCGTCTTCAGTAACCTGCGCACACACAGCAACACTGTCGTCAATTCCGATGAACTCCTTGATTTCTACCCTTGGTTCTGTAGCTAACTGAGCTGCCAATTGAGCTAAAGGTACTGTGTCATCGTCATCGGTTGGAGATTGTATCGCTCTCGGTAGCAGAATACTATCGTCACCATCGTTTGTTGATAAAGAAAGATCTTTGAAACCCGCATGGCGAAAGCAGTTGTCTATAGTTGTTGATGTAACCTTTTCCCCAAGCTTCAGATATCATTAGAATTGCCTTCAGAATGCTAAGACTTTTCGCATTTCCGCCGTTTTCAATATATTGAAGCATTTGCAGTACTTGAAGTTTTCTGTACTGTGTGTTTAGTGCTTTGATTACTCCCTGATACAGAGGTGACATTGGGCGGTAAAAACACAAGTTTTATGCATTTTAGATTCAGAACTACTGGATGAGTAGGGCAGTTGTCAACTAGAATAAGGATTTTTTTATCTTTGGATTTCAATTGGGCATCTCTGTTTCTAAGCCATTGTTCGAAAATTTTCGATGTCATCCAGGACTTTGGATTGTTTTCATACGTTACAGGCAGTGAGCAAATGTTCTTAAAGCAACGCGGTTTTTTAGCTTTTCCAATTATTAAAAGTTTTTCTTTACGCAACCCACTCATGTTTGCAGTAACCAACACTGTAATTCTTGTTTTTGACAACTTGCCGCCCTTGCATTGTTCACCTTTGAATTTAAGTGTCTTATCAGGTGTTAAATTAAAAAAGAGCCCAGTTCTATCCGCATTAAATATTTCCTCCGGCTTGTAACTTGCGCACAGTGCAGACCATTTATGAGATAGCCACGCCTCTGTCACACTGTTTGAAACGCTAGCAGCCTCACCACATATTTTTCCAGCCACTATGCTATGACGAACACTCGAAATTTTCTTTTCCCATTAGATGAGCGAATTCGTTGGCTTTTTGTTGCGAAATTGGACCACTAATTGAGACGTTGTTTGCCACGTTAGTAGAGCTTCTTCGATGACATTATGTTCCTCCAAATCGTTGAAATTGTAGATTGTGAGAAGCTGCATTCCTACGCAATATCCCCGTTTAACTCACCATTTTCTAACCTCCATATAATGTGAGACTTGAACACATGAAAAACCACTTCCACATGAAAAACTTTCCTCTTTTTTGGGGCATGAAGACTTAAAAGTGCGCGTTAAAACGAAATAAAATCAACGTTAAAAGAAATAAAATCAACGATTGGTCGTTATAAGCTGATATTTCCGATGAGTGTTCGTTGCTTTAATCGATACGTCGCTTTATCCGATGTTGCTATAAGCGGTATATTTACATAGGTGATTATATAAGGATCTGACAGGGATCGCTCAGTAGGTCGTTATAACCGATCCGTCGCTGTAAACGGTGTCGCTATAACAGGTTTTAACTGTATAATCTTAAAACTGATATCTTCAAAAGTTTATTTTAAAAAATTGTTTGGATCCAAGGCAAAGGCAGCTGATCCAATTGCTATGAATTAAAATTGTCACAGTAGATCTTCTGATATCTCTAGTTTCATTCGATCAGTCGCGCAAACGACTAGTCTGATATTAAGGGGCTGGATAGCAAATTTACCACGCAAGAATTAAAGGATGAAATATCGAGCCTTAATTTTTCGATTGATACCAACGATAACAATATATTCACACAAGGCAGGCTCTTAAATTGAAGAAATTGATTACCTTTATCGAAGTGAAATATTTTTCGGAATATTGATTAGCTAATATATAAACATTGACTTTGCTTCCTATTATGTTGCCGAAGACCACAATATCATGCCATGTTACAAACGACAAGCGTACAATCAAAAGAAAAAGCATGTTCGACGTGTTCCGGGAACAACAGGACCAGGACTCATGCACCAAAACATTTTTATGCCAAAGAGTATAATAATACACCGAGTATAATTCTGGTAAGCAAAAAAAACTAATTAAGGTTATTGATTCAAGCCCCAATAGTGAATTGAAACCTTACACATTTTATACGCCTACAACAGAAGCATTTGGAACAAAATAGATGGCATAAATATCTATCTTTCTTGCAGAAATATCGATATACAAAAATGAAGAGGCAATTTACACTTCAAATGGATATGATATATTAGCTGCAGACAATGAGGACGTGGCGGAGACGCAGCTATATTTATGCAAAAAATTTAGTGTTCGTTCTAAACATATCATGATGACAGACGAGTTCAATTCAATTATAATGGAACGACGACTAAAAAATGAAAAGAATATTATTGGAACATTTTACAAAGCACCTAGTGGTTACGCCAATCTATTTCTGAAGCAAATCGATGAGCTTTTTCCTGTACCTGATAAATTAGTTACGGTAGCCGATACCAACATCGATCTTTTGGATTGATCAACTCTATCAAAAGTATATTTTGATATAATAGCATCTAACAATGGGATTAGTTTACATACAACCAAATCCACATCAACAACAACCAAGTATCATCAACATCTAAGACCTTGGTAGATCATGTGATGTACTAAGCTAAGTTGGTCGCAGTCTAGTGATAGCTGCAAAACACAAAAGCAAATAAGCAAGAAACATCATGATAAAAATTACATTTATTAGAAATTTAGTGCGAACTCTGACCTTGACAAAGTTTTGCAACTATGTCAATAGCCAAACTACTATCATTTTTTATTAAAATCGGAAACCAAAGATATCTACAATCCATCTAATATTTCGATACTAATTAAGAATCATTCAATAACGACTAATTACGTTCTTAGTAATGGGCGGTGAATTTACATATTGGATTTACTTTATTTAAGGTTACATTTAGTGTAGATTAAACTTTCGATACGATTGGGCAATTTAAAATTGGTTTCATGTGTGAAATATTTAAACTCCATTGATTTGATAGTAAAACCACATATTGAATTTATCAAGTTGTATAAGCGTAATGATAAAGAAATGAATGCCCATAGTTTTCTCTTTGTCTCTTTCAAATCTTACCATTAGAATACACTTTATCCTTAGAATGCAGAGGATTAGTTTTGATGCTATTACTCTGTATTTTGTAGCATAATTCGCATTGGCCTATATATAGGGAGGGACTTAAGCCACGTTTTTCAGGCAGAAGTCAGTAGGTGCCGTGACCCCAACACTATCAGGGGTCATGGCCCCACATCATCACACCTGAGGCTGTCTGCCTCACCTCATAGGCTTTTTTTGTTTCAGCTCCCTTGTTGAATTGCTAGTATACGTGCTTTGTCACGTCACGGCTGGGTCTGGTTTACCAGCCCATACTTGATATCTAAGCCTGGTCCTTCACGGACAAAAACCCCTTTTCCTTGTTTTGCTTTGCAGCTAGTATTATTTCATGACCAATGAATAATACGTAGCGTCACCCCTTTTTCTGGGAGCTTATCCACCCTATTATGTCTTCCGCTAGGTTGAAATGGCTGCCAATCTACAGAGGCCTGACGACCGACACACATAGGCACAAGAGAGGCCCGTTGTGATGCCACAATAAATTAGTGAATCTCTTCAGGAAACCATCTGCTTCCTTTGACAAACCGGACTATCCCCTTTAAATTGACCAGGGACAGTTCCGTCAGGTTTGAGAGAAAGGGTACAACAAGTGCCGCCATCCTTCTCCTTAACAAAGCCGGGCACTGGCACATGAGATGGAGGACGGATTCCGCTTCGTCCTCAGAGCCACATTTGCGACAGAAATCGTTAAACTCTACGCCCAATCGTTACGCATGCCGCCCTATAAGGCAGTGGCCCGTAAGAACGCCCACAGTGCAACGCAGAGCGCTTCGAGTTAAGCCTAAAAGCTGCCTAGTGCGATGCGCATCCATGGATAACCAGGACTGCCTGGCTATCGCGCAGGATGATTCCTCTGCCCAGGACTTCCAAGCGTCCTCAAGATATTTTTGCCTGATGGCCAATTTGACTGATGTCATCGATCAAGGAGCAAGAGACCTCAGATAAAAAGATTCCAAGCCTTGCTAGCTCATCGGCCTCACAGGTGCCCTGAAAACCCCTATGTCCAGGTACCCAGATCAATTGAACAACCGAATGTCTCGATATCTCCCTAAGAGATGCACGGCATTCAGCGACAATGATGGACCCTGTACAAGGACCAGCAAGGGAGTTAATATATCTGTGATAATAACAATATTGACCCGGAATATTCGATTACACAGAAGCCAGTCGATTGCCCGAAAAATAGCCGCAACCTCTGCCTGAAAGACACTACGGTGGTCTGGTCGACGGAAGGACAGCTTGAGATTCAGCTCATCTGAGTATACACCACTCCCGACTCTACTGTTAAGCTTTGAGCCATCGATGTACACATGGATAAGCCCACTTTCGAGGGTGACGCCATCACGCCATTCATCTCTACCAAGAAAAAGTGCCTTAGTAGGGATGGATCGGAGCGCTCCAGTTAGCAGCAGTGCAGCCATCCTCCGCACTTTTTCAGGTAGCCTTTAGAGTAGCCTGTCATCAGAACGCTACCCCAAACAATAGAATTGGCCCAACCACAGCAGTATAAAGCCAAGCAACAATACGAGGCTGTAATCCCCAATTCGCTCCTATGGCTCTTTTACAGCAGTAAAATGCATTGAAAGCTTTCTGTGCTCTTTCTGTTACATTGTAGGCATATAGTAACTTCGAGTCAAGGATAAGCCCTAAGTACTGGACCCTCTGGCTCAGTTCAATGGAGACCCCATTTAATTTGGGTAACTCAAAAATGGGAACTTTGTACTTCCTTGTAAACAGTACTAGCTCCGTTTTGCTAGGATTCACATTCAAGCCGCACTCACGACTCCAACGTAAAAGTATGTCAAGAGAGTGATTTAACCTCTCCGCTAAAGCCGATTAAGAGGTTAGGGTAAGCTGCTCCCAGGGCAATTCTTTTTTTATTCGTTTTGCCCTTCTTGGATGGCTTTTGCCACCCCAACCATTTGAGCACCCTTGTGACTGGGCTTCGGTCTGGTTGTGAAGCGTGTTGAGGTTCCCTTCAACACCATTCAACACCTAAACCATTTATTTCAGTAGCAATGACTGAGAAGTTGGCTTGACGAAAATTGAAACATGAGACTTTTGCAATTTTCCTTTGCAGCTATTGAAGGAGATTTCTAAAAAAAAGAGTTAAAGATGGTGGAGATCAGGAGGTTCTTAAGGAGAAAGAGCTGCATTTACCGCGATGGAGGGCTTAGGAAAATTATAAAATTTATTATTAGAATCAGGGATGGTATCGAGTTGATAAAAGAAGCACTGCGAAAGGAAAGAAGAGGTAAGTAGTGATATGCTGTTGGTAAATATTAGGTGCATTTTTTTACACCCAAGCAGATAAAATATTCTTAAGTATATTGCATACACCAACAAAATCCTGCACATGTTGCGTCACTGAAGCAGAATTTACTAGGCAGCGGTTGTTTATGGGCTTACATGTAGAGTGAGCTGATAACAGTAAAGAGTTTTCTGAACGGTTCATATCACTGTTGTTCATTATTGTGAAACCGGCAGTTTGAATTGAATGAATTTGCATAGCACTCCGCAATTGTCAATTATTTTACATCAAATCTTGTAGAGCGCAGACTGTTTTTCAGTGTTTCAATGAATAGTTCCTTGTAGATTATTTCATATGCATACCCATGATACCACTGCGCTGATACCGATTCTCGGTATCATGACCGCAGTAGCGCACTTCGGTATCAATGGCGTTACCACTGCGGCTTTGCACTGCTACCACGATTTGGCTTGGCACTATGTTACGGCGCGGCGCAACGATATGAGTATACTTATCTCAAGTTTGTTTGTAGCAAAGCAATATACCTAAGCATGTTTGGAAAGATACCTTCAAGTCAAATTTTCCTTTCTGATCGGTTTGACGAGGTCTTCTAGTAAATGTCTTAAACAGAACGCCCGAAGGCCAGAAGTCTCTGTGAAGTAGACCAGTGCTAGCAGTTACCGAGATTTCGAACGAGCGATTTCCTCATCCTGCAGTTGATCTGGTATTAGCTTCTTACAAAGAAATAGAAGCAGAAAGTAGCCAAATTATACTACTTGCACGAGACAAATTGATTGAAATGGCTGGATATAGTCCGAACTGTAAGTAAGTCTACCAATATTCCAAGAAGGAATGCGGACAATTTAGGACGAAGTACTTTAATTATGATTATTGTGGTGCACGCGGACCGTGCATATTGAATGATGGAGAGAGTGTACTGAAGGAGGTAAAAATAACTTATCATACCAACCGCACGATATCAATTTCATGATATGTTATACGTTTCGGCAAATTTGATACTTACAACACATTCCTACAATTTCCAGGGCGTTTCCCTCATCATGAACATTTATAGATATCGATAGAAAATTGTCGACGTTCTTGACTTCGTGGGTCTTTGAATATTCGCCGATTAGCACCGCATTTTCTAAGTCGCCCTGCAACAAATTATGTGCCTAAAGTAAAAACAAGACAGAAACGGAAATTTATCAAATCTTACCGTTTCCGTTATATCAATAACGGCGTACCAGCAAATGTCCGTTTTAAATAATACACAATCGAATGATGTTTTCGTATCGAAATACTTCTTTTCAAGATTATTTAAAAAGTCCAAATAACCATCTAAATCTTCTTTTTTGAGTTTTTCTTTCAATGCTAAACTTTGAGGATCTACAACACAAAATAAAGATAATTAATGATAAAAATCACAATCGATAGAAATATTGAAATAGCGTACCGGTCAAACTGGATTCAAAGTTTTGTAGTTGTCGTAAAACGTCTGCCGTGGCGATTTTATGAGCCGAATCCCAAAATCTGGACTTTTCGTCGTTAGCGACTTTTTCACGAATTTTCGATGGATACAAGTCGTGTAGGCTTTTTAGTCCAATTCGATATTCATTGCCATCTAAGTTGTTGCTTTTCATGAAGTTGCTTAGCTGAAAGTTTAAAGAGAAGGATGCAATAAGGTTGATTCATCATTGCAGGGTTAGTTTAGTAATAAAATATTTCGTTTTTTTGTATGAAAAATACAACAGTGTGGTATTACGATAGGTGTATGTTGCAGAGCTTTCGATGATAAGAAGAGCTGATTACTGAAAAGAATATTTTTCCCATGAATAGTTTTTTTGCGTGCTGTTTATTGTAGGAGTATGAAACACGTTTATTGAGTATTGCTATTAAACTGTTTGAAAATAATCCAAATATTTGGTATATTGCATAGCTGTCACAATTTGCGGAGAATATATTAGAATACCTACGAAAATTTGGTTTTAACGTTTGGATTTATCTATGAAAGAAAGAAAAGAAGAGAGAAGAGGAACAAAGAAAGTTTGATATATAATCTTTTGTATTAACGTGATTTGAATTATTCATCTTTATCTAATCCACTTTAAATTCATCAATAATCAAAACAAAAGCGTTGAGTCATCAAAGTAACGTTGACATTCATGGCTTAGCAGCATTTCCACAGAAATGAGCATTTGGAGCGTTTTCATTAGTTTCGAAGTTCTTTTGTTTTCATAATACTTCAATCTGACAGAAACAAAACTGTTTTGGGCCATGCATAGTTTTGATTTCGTCCAGGATGTACTCGTAATTTATTACCAGTTTAGAGTATTACAGTTAATATCAACCATTGAATTCGTAATCAAAAATCCAGATAAGCATCAGTTGATCAATGCTACAACAATTACATACACACCTTAAGTGATCTTCCCGACACTCCGACTAGATAACCATTTTCGTCGGCGATGACCTTCTTCGTGGTGTCCGTGTCGCCGCATCCTGAACAATCGAAACGTTCAATCACCTTCAGATCACCATTGTGCGTTGTCTGCAAATTCAAATAAGAGAACAATGAGCACCGAAAGACACCAAATCCGCAGTCCGATTAGTAACCAGATGACACAGCAATTGTTCAATGCACTGTAAACATAAAAATTTTGATGAGTATTTACCTGGAGCCCGGCAACACGGGGATCAACGCCCGAATCTAAAATTGCAATGATTACATCGCGACCGTCATAATCGGGATACTTTTGCAGAAAATTCAATGAATTTGTTTCAGCTTTTGGTACCAGGGAACCAACAGGAAATTTTACATCGATCAAACCAATGCTCGCCATCTTCAATTCTTGTTGCCTATGAACTGTCGTCGGAGACAGTTGTGCTGCCGAGAAAGACAAAAAGTCCAATAAGAAAATGTCAAAATTGTTTCGATTCGATACTGAAGATGGTGCTATAGTCGTATTTAACCCTTAGCAGCAGATTTTTTTTTTAGTTTTTATGTGCAAATTGTCTACAATAGCTGTCATCGTTTCCTAAAGGGTCAGTTTAGCTGCAAGTTTTTAATTGAATGTCGTAAATTGCTCTGAATTCGCAAGAAGAATCGCTTAATAAATTTAAGAATATATTTGGCCTGAATATAGTAATATATGTCAAATATAGTAATATACGTCCAAATTGAAGGTGCACGAAATGTTGAAAGATTATTTAAAAACTCAGATTATAATATCAAAATAATAATTGAGATGTTGACATTTCACAGTCATAAATACGGTGTGATAAACTTGAATAGGTGGCCACTGGCCGGGCAATCCGTTTTTAATTTTAATTTTCAGAGGACAAATCGAAACTTGAAGATTTATCTGGATACATCTCAATGAGGACAAACATATGTATAACTTAGGGTATGAAGTTTAATTAAAATTAATAACGTTTGTACCTTCCCTTATATTAGGCGTGTTTTTTGCTCCTCTATCCAGTAGAGAATAGGATATATGCATTGGAAACAACAACAATCCTGTCCCAGTGAATTCACTAGTACACAAAATCTATTCCTCATTTGTAGTTCACGTGTTGAAGTGTAGAATGTGCTGATGGAAAAAATAAAAGCTCATGCGAAGTTATTTTTTTTTCTGTGAGGTGGCTTTGGGTTTTTCATGGTTATGTTGAATGTTTTGGTCGTTAGGAAATTAGAAAAAGCACTCATAATGTATAGAAAGCTAAAAGAAATAATTTTCTGTTAGTTCTTTTTCTATTTTCTATCGATTGTGGTAGTGTATATTCGTTATTTTCTTTCTTTATTTTCAGCTGTTGTGTGGTACCACAGCAAATCCAGCAACCTATGTCAGTCTTAGCGAAAGCACTGTTGTTTTATACTAGATCGTTGTTTTTGTGGCATAGTTCTATTCTACTCTGCACCGGAGCAAAAAAACGCACCTATTAATTTTCAGTTGTCTGGGAAGTATTAGGACGATATGTTTGATGATACGTTGGTGCATACGGACCATGTATACTGGTTGAGTGATGGAGAGAGTGGAAGAAAGAAGGAAAAAGGGGCTATTAGGACCTGTAATTAGGACGATTTAGTTTCTGGTCTCTGACACAACTTTATCCTATCTTTTTATCACATAAAGCTCTATTTACCATTACAACTTGGAGAAACATTTCTCTCGCGATCTGAATTAATCAAACACGCAGTTGACATATTATTGATATTCTTTTATATAAAACTGGATTGGACGGAATTTTTTTTTATATGTAAAGAAGAGTAAGTACATGCTTGTCCACGTGCTTATAAATGATTAAATGGAAATTCAGTGATATAAAGCAATTGATCATTTATGTGAACCGCAAATATAACAAATATAGAACAGCTCACGGTTTCGTATTGCATCGAGTTTTTCAACTTGAAAATCAGTGCTCATTTTGTACTAAAAGGTCGAAAGTAGGTTGTTCTGATCGTCTTTTCTACCCTGAATTCGTACTTTACCGGAAAAATTTATGTATGATGATTTTGACTGAAAAAATGATGATTTCGATTGAAATGTTTCCGCATATTGTTGATATACATTAATCTCTCTCGTTTGACGTCTACAATGAGATTATTCCACGCAATGATGTGATTTCCCCACTATTTCATGCAGTATCATACAGGCATATGTAAAGTTTTAATGATGATGAATTAACCAAAGCCCCATAAACTTGTTCATAACGGCTGCCATAGTTTTGAAAATTGTTTGTCCATTATATAGGGACACCACTGTATTCTAACCTACTAAAGACCAGCAATCCTTTCAACTTCACCACAGTCCACCCAGCTGTCAACATAGCGATTGTCATTCGCCAGAACTGTCACAATCCCTGCAGCTGTCATTATTTCCTCTCAAGACCACGGTTAACAAATTCGATTAAATGTGGTACGAAATCTTACCATCGGCTGGTATTATATTCACATTCATGGCGATTCCTGGTTTCGCCATGTATGGCATAAATAAACTGGTTCTGGGAAATGTTAGTATCAGTGAATCGAGCGGCGTCTTACATAACCAGAAGAGCCCTGGGAAGTTTCTGGCCATGGTTCTTCAGTTTTTCGATCACTTCCTGTAGCTGATGCATAAATTTCACTTAGTTTTAACGAGTTTTCCGTTACATTTCAGGGCTACCGACGTAATATGGATCTTCGGTTCCACCGAATGGTATACCAGCGAGATCAGAGGCTAACCGGGAGTGCTTACAGACAGAACGTAAGATCATATTCCATTCACACAAGTAAAATTTTTCGGATATTTGATGCACGGAAAACTAATTTTTACTACGAATTTTGCTTTCAGGGTCTGGATCACCTGGATGATTAAGGAGATTTGGACGTTTTGTCAATTAGAGAATTTTGAATTAATACGAAAATAAAACAAAATGTGTCGAAATTGACGAGTTTGATTAAGAACCGATCACTGACATGCAAAAACGAGCGGCCACAACTGTAATTTGTTCTAGGCCTCAAATAATATATTCTTGTGCCTAGTTGGATGCATCGTGAAATGCCCTTCGCATCTAAAAATATAGCGAATGCAATATTAAGGTCAAGTGGGGACGCAGAGTAAAAATGCATAGTTTTAATATTGCACTTGACCATGGCCTCCTCACATTGATCCGAATTCGTTGTCAGACTTCATAGACTACTCGTTAATTGATTTTGTTAAAACGAAATCACGAACATCGACATGAACGTGATAAAGGTTCAGAATGTAAGTGGTAAAATGTAGTTAAAGCTACCTTAGTCAATAATGAGATTATTGTGATGTGATGACCACGAATTCCTGCCTGAAATGGAATTTCCAATCAGTAGCTTCCAAATATTTTTGACTGTAATATTCGGTTACAACACACCAGGGTAGTACAAATTTTTGGTGGAAACTCCGCGTCACGGTGTTTAAGATTTATCGTTTTGCACTTAAAAAACGCTGTACTTGTAACGCAGTATATCCAATTGGTTACTTTTTTCCTACTTTCATTCTATTCATCACTGTTCATAATTCTCACTATCCGAAAATTCTTCATAGTGCTTCTCTGAGAATTGCTGTAAGGGAAAGCATAACCTTTATCATGATGATAGACTCTATTATTGTCTTCATTTAGTTTTATCGGAGGGATCTGCATAAAAAACTCTGCTATTATTATCATTGGAGTTGTTTTCCTTTTGAAAATAAATTTCTACTTTATAATGCTATTTAAGCTCTACCGTGTCTGGTAACATATTGTTGAACGTCATAGCCTATCAGTTCTTGATGTATAAACTGGAAGACATACTTGGTTTTTCTGCTAGTCCACCCTACACAGTTTGACGAATATCTAGTCATTTTACATTGTTGTTAATAATTTGATATATTATTTTTCCCCTTTCAAGAATAATAATCTGTTAGATATTTAACTATCCGCGACCATTGGTGTTAAAGGGGTTATTCTAAACATAATTTTTATTGCCTTGGTAATAACAATCCTTACCAACGTGCTGTAGATCGATTTCAGACAACGAAAATGAGGTAAACTCATATCTGCCTCAGTGGTAACATTTTTATCAATGAAACTTCATAAGTTGTACTTGGTCGTCCTTCATATACTTCATATATGCCGTGTTTCGAAACATCGTAATGAGGGGCATGCCTCCACTCCAGGCTCCGAAACGAAAGCAGCGAGCAATCATGTGGGTACAAGCTGTCGGAGTTTTTTTTGGTCTTATTTCGCTTTCGTTTCCTTGTTATTTCGTTGCACATAATCGAAGGTAATTATTTCAGAGCAAAGCAGGATAGAAATGGACAAATTACGAGGTGCCCATATATACCTTTGAAGAGTTTTTCATTTCAATTTTACCAATGCTTCATGTGTCTATAATGAAATGTGTACAAAATATAACAAGAATGGAGAATAATTTCAAAGACTTTTAAGAAAGAACCCGAAAAATATATACATATTTTTGTATTTTAAGGGGACTTTGAGTTGTTGTTTTTTTTATATTTAGGTGTTAATTTCTGATTTGGTAATTTGTGTGTTGATGTTCAGTAGCATTTTAGCTTGCTAATAGTGAGTTTACATGTGTTCAAAGGGTTTTCTTTTTGTGAATTTGACTGGTTGGAGAATTTACCTGTTCAAACGAAAGCTAAGCAGTGACGGCTCGTAGTATAAAAATTTGGGCCCGTCAAAAGGGAGAAAATAGGAATTAATAGTCTCATAGTACTTTTCAAAGAGCAAACAACAAATCAAAATTGATTTTTTTCTAAAAGGATAAACAAAGCAATACCACTTTGTATATTCATTCTTTTATTTTAATTACCACGAAATCATCGATTATTTCATCACAAAAATTATCATTTATCTTTAATTAATTTGCGTACCATTGCTATTAATAACAATCGCACATCGTTCCTAATGCAAGTTTTTGTGCATTTAAAAGTTAAAAAAAAACTTACAATTGGAACTTTAAATTATCTTTCCCTGTCGAACTAAATCGATGATTAGGTTTCAAAACTAAAGCGCACATCAAAAAATTGTTCATTAAGGACTTCACGAATACACCACGAACAGCAGTCATAAAATACTACGCACGAATTTATAAAGTTTTCCTTCCGATTAAGTTTCTCATATTTTTTCATGAAATTATCTTCTTTACGAATAAATCATCTATAAAAAGACGATTTGCGCGACCATCTTTTTACCTGCATTATTTCACTTTTGCCATTATCATCTCTTCAATAAAACACATTTTCGAAAAACCGTTTTCGCACTGACAAATCAATCATATACAACAATCACAGTCTCTTAGACAAAACATAAAACCAATTCAAAAAGCATTTTTTTTTTATTTAACTAATATACACTACCATCGTCTTATTACTCTACCAAACACTAGGCATTCTTCAATAAGAAAACTTGCCTTTAACCTGTTTCTATTCAAACAATGCTATTTTCAGGAAAATTAATCTCTTCGGAAACAAAAAGCATTGTAACATTGACTTGCGTAATATAACGGAGCATGTGCGATGCCTGCTGCTTTTAAGCAAAGCTCCGGTATTTGGCGGCGGCTGGCCACTGGCAATTTTTGCAATTTTTGCTTTACCCGGTCTGTATGATCAGTGCGAAATTTGATACAGCACACCTAACTAAATAGCTAGTATTGAAATGAGGCATAGAATGGAGCCTACCTGAGAAGCTTTGAGTTGCTTAGACTGTAGACAGACTCGGCCAGTTTACTATGGGCCGCAATTTAGGACGTGTCTTCGATTCTCGCTTGTACTTGCTGGATATGATACGGCCGCCGTTTCGTTGGATGGATGATGCATTGCAGCCGTATGTACATATGGTTGAATGCGTGAGTGTAATGTAGATATTGAGGACTGTTGACTGGCAGTCGTATGTATGTATTTGCTGAAAAAAATTGTTCATTGCACGTACTCAAATCAGAATTGAAACAAGATTGAAGTCAAAGTAGACGAATCGCAACGGTGGTTTACTCGTTTGGACTCTACTTTTTCCATCTAGTTCTTATTTTAATCCGGGCTTCTGCACGCGGATGATGACAAATTCAATATTCATCTGAGGTAGATATGGGTGAGAGAAATCAATGTGTAGTAATTAACTACTTAATATTAATTATATATCTTTAATATTTTCGGGTGTCTTTAGTCAATTATTTTGGTACAGCCGGGCCAACTCTGCCGCCCCTGACGAGCCGTCTCTGAGGCTAAGTTTATTATATATAATTTATTATATTTTACACGCTAAGTTTATTATATTTTACACGCTCTTTGTTCCAACCGGAACAAAGTATTCTCAACCATAACAAACCAACCAACAAACCATAACAATGGCAACAACTCTAATAACGTAAATTTAATTAGTCATTGTTTGTTATTGTAATCAGCATTTTGATTGAGCTATGAATTATTCCAAGTGGGACAAATTGGCTAGCATTCTTTGAATACATTCTTTATAAGCATTTTTGTTGTGATATGTAAATCAGCAGCTTTAACATCGATTGATCGGGCCAATATTTGCATCAGCATATTTTGTTTTCATTTACCTGTAAATTATGTCAGCATAAAATTTTAATAAATTGCAAGTTATTTTTATGAATAAACGAGTACCGTTTGAACAGCAGTCCAAGCGGGTTTTCACTAATTACTATACTTAACTCAACACACCGTTGAGTTTTGTACACCTTTCGTATTTAACGGTTTGAATGTAGTCTAGAGAAATAAGAAGAAAAAGGCCCACTTTGGAAAAATTATGAGAAAGGTGGATTTTAATGTGTTCCTTTTTATTGTTGTTCTAAGAAAATGTAAGAAGCCTTCATCGTCTTCATCAAACTATTTACACGGGGCGAAACGTCACTAAAAGTATTTTTTCCGTAAATACCTCAGCTATGACTGTATAAAAAAGTAAGTAACTTAAAGAATTTCATAAAGTTTTTAATAAAGTTTTATAACTTTTCCTTGTAATGATAGCCGTTTTTTTTTTATAAATATTTTGAATTAATCAGTTGTAATAAACAGTATGCACTTTCTTAACTACTTGTTTATCTTGTCCGATTTGGATTACGACTTGGAATATTTGTGAATTTGCTTTTCTATGTTTCAGAGCGCATCAAAACCAACATATATGCTATACTCAAAAAAAAAAACGTGTTGACAGGATTTTTCCTCCTTTCACAGCTCTATGAAAATTCATAATGAACAAGTACCAATTGATCCTTCCTTACTATTCCAAGGCATAAGTCTTACGAAAAGATTTCACCCAGCTTCAGGGATTTTTGGAGTGTGTACTAGCTCCATATCCGTTATCACTCGTCAATGAATCGAAGAACAACATCGAATCAGACCAATAAACTTCGAAGAGATCAAACAACTCATTAGCGGAAACCATCTAGACTTGATTCAATTGAGAATTAACTCCCCGACAATACATTGAAAACAGTTACTGACATTTTAAACGCTAACTTTTGAACAAAGAGCTTATTTGAGGTCTGGAAGACAGCGATTATAACAGTTGTGCCTAAGCCGGGCAAAGACCATCACTTGCCACAAAACTAACGATAAATAAGTATACTATCCTTCATACGAAAAATTGCTGAGCGTCTTTTTTTCAATCGGTTTAACGAAATTATAAATCCCGAAATAAATCCCGGAGGCGCAATTTGGTTTCAAGTCACTACATTCTACTGAGCTCCAGCTTGCAACAGTGGTGCAGCATATAAATACTGGGTTCAATCAAAGAACTCATTGCATACATTCTCCAGGGCAGAACTTTCTGTACTAGAAATAACCACCTCTTCACAATGCGGACAATAGAAGCTGAAGTCCCGCAAGGCTCACAACTCTCTCCAATATTGTATAGTTTATACACCGCAGACATCTCGAATATGCCAAATGCAAAAGTAGCCTTGTACGCAGACGATACATGTATATTTCATACATGGAAGCATGAAATGTACACTTCTAAAGAAAGCTGCGAAGAAATAAATTGGTGTTCATTATGCCTTTTTGGCATTATAAATATTGACGAATGAACAAATACTTCTGTACGCGCTAAAAGAATGGTGAACGGTAGGACGTTAGAGACCCACACAAAAATTGGTGGAAAATAGGCCAACATAAATTTGGTAAAAGAAGCATTCATCATGTGGACATGAGGACATGCAACGAGAAAAACGCTTAAAAACTTTAGGTGTTCTTAGTAAGAATATGAATAAAAACTACCGTAGTTATTAGCAATTTACACGCCATTTATTTTTCAACACCAATACAAATATATTTTTCAATCACGGCCAATTTCTTCCACTAGTTTTTTTTTAGTATAGTTTTTGTTTTATAATCAACATCATTTTCTTCGATTAGCTATAATTATATTTCCTAGAAATTAGGTTTCTTTTTGCAAAGACAATAGTTCAACATGGGGTTGTTTTGTCTAATCTCCCCAATGATTTCGATTATGTATGAATTTTCTCAAACTAGTGATTCTAAGCATTAGTAAAGATCTTCCATTTTATTTTGTGCAAAATTCAATAAGTGCATTTCCTTACAGCGGCCATTTTGAATAGTTCACTATATCATTTATTTAAAATTTCAATGCAGAATTTTATCAACCAAAAATTATATGTGTGTAAAAAATTGAATATGAATAGTATAATTTCATCAATGTTTTTGCAAATGAATTTTGAAAATCGTGCACTAAACCGTCAAAAATTAAATGTTTCCTCTCTGAACTTATCTAGATCCTTTCATTGAGCCTCAGGTTGTGTATAATCTATATATAAATATCATGTTTTGTATTTTTTCAATGTTCTCTTGCAATAATCATCCACTTAAAACTTTTCTAAAAATCTATTTCAATTAACTAAGATATTTTCTTTATATTTGTAAGTTACATTTACTTCAGTTAGCTATGTTAGGTTTCAATTTTCTTATTGTCACTGATTAACACCAGGTTTATTTTGTTTGGTAATAAGCAGCTTGGATATATGTAGTTTTAAACCTTCTTTGACGTTCTATCACACATATTTTTCTTGTTTTACTGTATGATTCTATTATAAACAAGTAACCATAATTTATTGATGTTTCGATTATGAGGACACTGATTTCTCTACTTCAAATTAGTTTTCATGAGTTTGCTGATTTACATTTTCTGAATGCGCTTCTTTCGTCTGCTAATTTATGTAAGGTTTTGTATACTTGTAAAATGCAAACACCACTGCAAGTATGTATATGTATATTATATCATTAAGATATTTTTTAAGTATGTATATTATATCATTTAGATATTTTTGTGGTTCTCAAAAGTGATTATGCAAGTTCATAGCTCTTTCTTTGTTCTTTCGTATGTCCTTAAATTATTCACATGGTTGTTTGGGTATATGTATAAAGTTCATCTAAAAATCGTCAATATAAATTTATTGTCCTTAGAGTTTTCTGATTAATATATTTCTTATTTAATCATGTGGGAAGTTTTTGAACGTTCTATGTAGATAAGGTTGCAGCATTGAATACTGTCAGTATGTTTTGAAATATTGTATTTTATTGTCTACGGTATCTATAATATTAGTTATTATCCTTTCTTTCTTAAATATTACACTAAACATATTAGTTAAGCATCTATTGAACAAAGAATAATGGAGCAAGTTATAATAGGTTAGAGTTGACTTCAGTGATATTAGCAATTTTCATAATTTAAAATAAATATGAAAGCGGTTATATTTTAATTATAAACAGTATTATTTGCTCTCTGTGAATTTGTGAAATAAAAATCTTGAATCTATGTCAGTTGGTTGTTAGTTCCATGATGGAATGGGTATAAGTAAGACAAACTGGAGTCTACCAAATACAATCAGAGAGTTAAGGATAAATTTAAATTTTATTTAAATTTTACTAATATGTAAACTGCTGCATATACGCCAAAAAAAAATCATGTTTCAGCTTAATAATATCAGATATATTGAGAAACATTGAGTATCAAAACTTGGACCATCGAACAAAACAGTACAATCGAACGAAACAGTGTGGACTAAATTATCTGACGATGTCTCTAACATTCCGGAGTAGTTTGAAAAGCAAGCACTCGTCAACGAAAAATCGTCTGGAATTTAATGAACGAAATTGGAATAAGGACCGACGATCTCTATATCCACTGTAAGGACTATGAAATTTAAGCAACAATGAGCGTGTAAACTTACGCTGACCATATTCTACCGCATCATTAAGATATTTATGGTGGGGAGTCTACACTTGACAACAATATTCTAGGATGCTACGAACAAGTGAAAATACAGGTGAAAGGAGGTAGAGCCGCTAGTAAAAGGAGCGGAAAATCTATAGATAAAACCGGACAAACTAGAGGTCGTGGTGATTATACGCGTAATGCACCGATCAAATTTGAGCTTTGGATCAAAGAGCTCATCAAGGTCTTTTAAACTGTCATCCGTACAGATAGAATATATTAAAGCATATATTTTGTACGTATAAGACATTTGATGGTAGTTAGATACATTCGGAGTAAATAAATTTTCAGAGCACCAGTCGCACAGAGTACAAAAATCATTTTGTAGCTGGAAGCAGTCTTCGATAGATTCAATTACTCAGAGCACCTTGAAGTCATCAGCAAACAAGAGGCAAGGAGAGTAAATATAGGAAAGGGTATCACTGATGAAAACTTGGGATAATAATGGACCAAGAATCGAAACGTGTGGAACTCCTGATGGCAGATAGAAAAGTTAAAGAGTGGAAGGTAACACAGCTACAGCATAAGTACGACTAGAAACATATGTTGAAAACGAAAACAAAAGACTCCCCATAGCCTCCAAACTTTGCAAAAATAACAGAACAGAATTCAAAGCTTTTTAAAAATCGTTGTATAACACATTCACTTGTTTCTGTTGGTCTGAAGCAGAAGCATTCAAGTTACTAAAAGATATAATATTAGAGGTGAGAAATCTTGCTTTGATGAAACCATGTTGCTCAGTAGTAGGGAAAGAGTAGAGGAGAGGAGGCAGCCTGTTGTGGACAACCCTTTTAAGAACTTTACTAAAGCAAGGAAGGAGAGGAATGGGACGATAGTTGGAAATGCAACTTGGTTAATCAGTCTTGATGGGTGAAATATAAGCAGATTTTCAACTGGTTGAGAGGGAGCTGAAAGAGAAGCTGAGGTTAAATATAATAGACAAAGGAATACACAATGTCGATGAAATTCGCCTGGCTAACAGGTATGTGAGACAATCAGGGCCATAACGGACATTGACATCAAGATATTTGAGTAAGGATTCAATTTCTCGAACATAGGTATGAATGAAAGAAAGGGAAAGTGAAACAACATGGAGAACTTCACAAAGTGAGGCAAGATTGCGCTGAAAAATGAGAGAAGCAAAGTATTTCGCAAAAAGATCGCAAATTTCTCGTGGATTAGAAGCAGTGGTATTATTAAGGAATATTTTCCAGGGAATGGACATAAGACCCGAAGGTTTTTTGTTGGTTAGAGTCGATGGAGGACGCGACGCTTGTAAAATAATTGCAGAAAGCCTGAATTGATGTCAATTTTGGCAGCAGAACGCAGACTCGCAAATTCAAGGAAGTCATCATGACTGCCTGTAGTTCTAAGTCTAGTGCGAGCTGCATCCTTAGCCTTGAGTACGGTCACTACATCACTCCGAGGACGGCTGGAAGGATGAAGTGGGAGATTAGCTTGGATAGGAACTAATGAAATTCGTGGGAAAAGGAAAACCAATTAATCGATTTAATATCAATCGTCATACCAGTAAAGTGTGCTTGAAGGTAGTTAAAGCGCACGGCTTGAAAAAGAGCTCCATCGCTATGAAAATCTACATATTGCGACTGAAAGAGGAGGGCTATGCAAGTCAGCTTGTACGTAGGAAACGGGCGCAGAATGAATATTAATATTCTGACAGGGAATATTAGATAAGACTGATTCTAGTATTTTACTATTTATATTGGGGGGTAAGATTTGAATTGAGTAAGACAACATAATAAAAGAAAGGATGAGGTAATCCATGAAATGCTGTTGGGTGAGATTATGGAAAAAAAATTATGATTCCATACTAGGTTCGCTAAGTTAAAATCACCGCATATTAAAACCGACGCAAAAGAGAAGCTATCGTTGGGATAGCTGGATAGCTCATCGAAGAATTTGCCATAAACATATACCGAGGAAACAATGAGAATTTTAGAGGGCGCAGCGGTAACGTGAATAGCAATACTTTCAACAGGAGAGGAACCGGAGAGGTCCTTCGGTTATAAATATGATGACGATGACCTTGTAGCTGCCACCACAATTGACTCAATCGAACTCTTGATTGACGAAGGTTCCGATGAAATAATAGAATATGTCATGGGAGAAGGGTCACGAGACCAAGAAGATCGAATCATAATCAAAAATGATAGACAAATTTTCTTCATTGTATTGAATGAAGGAAATGCAAGTCTGCAACACTGCGTAGCAAAAAAAAATAACACTGAAAATTCCAAAACCGCAGACGTAGAAATGCTGCAAGTTTTGAAAGGATAAATTTTGGAGCAGCAGTTATGACACGTCCACTTGGAGCAGCGTTTAGAATAGCACAAGTTGAATATTAAACATTGGAAATTGAATTAAAGATAAAAAAGAATATACTGAACAATGAAATAAGGAAAGCCAAATGTATTTCATAAATATTAATTCAGTATTCATCATCATCATCGGCGCTACAACCGGGGTCCGATCCTGGCTTTTTTCCATCGGTATCGATCGCGAGCCGATGTCATCCAATGGGGTACCCCTAAACTCCGAACGTCCTGGTCAACGTCATTCCTCCAGCGAAGGCAAGGTCTCCCACGCTGTCGGCCACGTGTTTCCTCCTCCATGCTATTATCGGCAGCTACGATTGATCTAAGGTAGTTGAAAGATGGTACTACTTCAAATTCATGCTCAACTACCCAGATCTTCTTCCTACAGTCATTCCTTCAATTATGTGCAGCCCCAGTTGTTGTGCCGCTCGCTCGATCTAGTGAAGGATTCTTGTACAGTTAGTTCTGATCTTCCAATTATGTCTATATCATCTGCATAAACCATTATATCGCACGACTTGGTGACGATAGACCCTCTGGTTGACGTGCTAGCGTCTCGGATTGTCGCGATTTGCAATCTGACAGGTAATAAGCTACTTATTGGCCGAGAAAAGTACCGCGACTGGTCGAAATACTGGTAGCTTATTAATTGCTTTTGCAACCGGTCTTCTATATGACGGCCATTGAAGAAGACACTCAAGCAACGGAAATGACAGGGTAATTCAAAAATTAAGGCAGACGCTGATGCGGCTCAAAGAAGAAATAAACATGTTAAAATAAGATTTAGAACGCGTCGAAACCGTAAGAGTTATTCTAAGTGAATTAATTGTAAGTAAATATCATAAGGTACCAATTTTCGATGAACAAACTTCTGAGACCATCTCCAAGAAGCAGTTGTACAGTACAAACGTTTAAATAAAAGACAACATGTGAACGTACTCGTAGTATCACTAAGAGAAGCAACAGCAGAAGTCCTTTAAACCTTTCTAGTGGGAAATCAACCCGCCATGGGAAACTTTGCAGGGGCAGGTTGCTCAGAATATCGAGAGGCTAATATTTTGGTATTACCCTACGTCGGATCCAGAACATCGGGGATGAAACAGGAAAGGGTACTTTTATCCAGGCAGTATATGATAAAGATTTTCAGAAATTATATGGTAAAATTACCCTAAAATATGTTTTGGCTTACAAATTGATGTACCAATCCATGAAACGAGCATTTCTTATTAACGTCTTAGCTCACGAAGTGCGCAAGGTACTTGTGTACCAAAGGACTGTATACTGTGAATGGACACTTGATGAGTTAAGACGGTCGAAAATTAACAGTTCTTCTTGGAGAATGGCAAGGAAGTCAGTAGGAGCCAAATTGGTACGTAGAACTGATGACCTGAAAACTATCATCATTTGCGTTTTTTCCTGAAAATAATCTGAGCTTACAAGGAGAAGTTGGAAGCACAGTTTGTTGCATCACTATTGATACCGGAGCAACTAAGTCGATCCTGAGACCAAATTTCTTGAAGAAAATAGAAAGGTAGAGCAATATGCACTTTGGGTAGATAAATTATTAGGCAGGTACAGCTCGATGATCTGTTATTTTAGCATCAGTTCCTCTCAGTGGATGTAATCGATGAGTTAATACTCGGGATGAATTTTTTTAGTCACTATGACTTTAGCTTGGTTTCGGGAGACTTAAAACCAGAAATGGAAAACATGCAAGTGCGGTCACAACCGCACTCGAAATGCAAACATTGCGACCGATTAAGCACAAGAAGAGACGACATGTATCTTTTTTATCACAGCAAGAAAACTTACAGTCAGAGCCACTGAATGTAAAACGCGTTGATTATGCCTTATAGTGAAACGTAGCCTGGAAAATATTTGTGCTCAGGCCTGAGCGGGAAAACCTACAAGATGCAAGTCCTTGGAAAAAGCGAATTGAAAATTGGGCATACCGTCAGACGACAAAAGAGTATTTTTAGGATCCAAAGCAACCGCCAGGTTGCTGGTTGGTCAGGTCGTTGGTTGGTCAACGACTGAATGAAAATGCAATACGATTTGGGTGCGGATTTAATTCGATTCCCAGAAAACAATTTCATGTGGCTGTACAATTTTCGTCGGCGAAAAAGCCTAAGTCCTAAGCTTGAACAGAAATGAGAAGGACCGTATCAAACCATGAAGTGATTATGGTCTCTACTAGATACAGCTTTGTCACAAACACCGATCGAGGATGAACATTTCACAACTAGACCACCTTGGAAAATACCAGAAGAAAATACTATTTTTGAGGACGGGTCTATTCAGGATGGACAGATCTGAAGAGAGGAAAGTGTTGAATGTACACAAATAAAACGTGTGTTACACTAGAGACCCCAGGGATATCGTAAAAATGTAAAAAACATAATTCAAACCATCACGACTACGGTTAAGGCATACTACAATATTACGCCTTAGCCACGGAAAGGAAAAATTCTACGACATTACTCTAAGAAGATACGCGACATGTAAGAGTGAACATACAACGAGAGAGGTCCCGCAGAACTAAGAAGTCATCGAACGAAATAGTACGTACCAGGACTTCTGGTGTTGTCTCGACCATTCTGGAAATGCTTGAGCTACTATAGTCTGTTAATCTTGACAGGAAGTGATAAGTATAAACACGTGTGTTGGTTGTAGAGTTTACAAGCAACTACCAAACGAACAAAAGTTTTTTTCTAATGGCGATAAAGAATCTTTTTTACTTAAACAGCAGATTTTTACTTAAAGAACAGACTTTTTAAAGTGAAAAATCAACAATAGTTTTTTTGGGTTCATAATTATTTGTTCTCCATATGGATAAAAAACTATAAGTGATGTGGTGTTCGAGCGGAGATAGTACGTTAGAAAAACATTTTTAGGTAATGTTAAACAATATGTGTAAAATTATATGTTGATATAAATGTATGATGTTTGAAATTTTATCTTTTTGATGAATAGATGAAACATTGTGTGCTGAAGGTTTTCAGTTTTCATGAGCAAAAGTTAATAAATGACAATTTCATAAAAATTATTATATTTGCTTATAGCACTGAAGCACAATAAAAGTAGTTTAGCACCTTTAGATATACTCGTATAAATTTATCACTCTTTGCAATTATATTCGATAAATAATACATATCATTAACTTAATATTTCTAGCTCACTAGTAATCATTTATGTGAATAATATAAATTAAACTACTCGAAATAAAATAGTTTTTACAAAATATTTTCAATCGTAGATTTGTTTAAAACGTAAGACATTGTGAGAAAATTTTTTTAAAATAGTTTACATAATCATATTTGGTGATTTTGCATGATTAGAATCGGAATTAATTGGATGGTATATATTTGAAATAAATTAATCAAATCAAAATGGTATATAGTTGCAAAAAGTGATATTCAACCATAGCAGGAAATATTTCCTTATAGAAAGTCAAACGGTACGAAAAAGTTTCGATACTACAGTATTTTTTATAAAGCTACATTAGCCAATATAAAACACACCAGCACATACAATTTTGCTGAGCCACATACATTTGATTATTTTCATATGACTTGAACAAGCAGTGTTTTCTCTTGGTTTCGGCTTATTGGTAAAGTTAAGCGTTTCATTCTAACAATAAATATCTCTATACTTTCAGTATTTAGGTACTCTTACACATTACAGTTACAAATACAATAAGAATATACTTCTATGTGCGTTTCATTACAGATTACACTCATCGAAATGAAAAAAAATTTCAAGCAGGGTAAACTCAACCTTTCAAGCAGATTTTGAAATAAAATTTTAGTTTTGATCGGCACCATTTGTTGCAATACCAACAGAGAAAAGAGATACTTTCCAGACATCAATTACTGAAAAAATATGGTATTTGCTGCAATGTTATTTCCAAAACAGTATGAATAGAAATAACACAAATACTAGTCGATGAGTGTATAGATAGTATAAAATGCTTAATCTTAACAACGTTTTGTAGGTAGTTATAGGCATCTAGACATTTATACAGTACTAGCACTATCGATAGATATATTCTAGTAGATCATAGTGTAGCTTAATTGGTTTCAAAAAGGCTAACTCTTTTCTTATTTTGTTCGAAAAATAGAGAATTTCCATTTATTTCAATTTGAGTTTTACAAATGCACTGGTTTATCGATGAAAATCGCAAATAAATTTATTTTGGCTATCGTAAGATATCTTTAGATTGTGTTTGAAATTTTTGTGCTGTGTTCAGAAGGATACTTTGATTTTGTATCCATCATCGAAAATAATTTATCTATTTCATGAAACGATACATACAATGGTTAAAGTTTTTTTTCTATTAATGATTATGTTAGCATATGTTTTCGCAATTTACTTTTCATTGGAAAATTCATGAAAATCTCTATTAGGCCATATGTGAAACTTCTAAATTTTTTTTAAAGCTAAAACCCACGCATTTGTCGGGAAGCTTAAATCAACTTCTATATATTCAAAGTTCAATACTGTATATAATATATTTCATACATGTAACATAACATTTATTTGTAGAATACATACAGTCCATATAAACACTTCATTATTATGATTACTATTCAATTTATTTAGTCTATATCTTATATGTATTTTTATCTAAATTTTATGGTTTTCCTAGATTATTTTTATGTTTGATACAATTATTGTCGGCATATGTTCATATGGATTCCATTATTTACTACGTTTTCATATCAATTCACAGAGCCATGTGTACATTTACATGCATATTGTCATATTTTCTTAAGAACTATTCCATACTTATTCACGTACATTGATTTTCATGTTTCATAGCACATGTATATATTTTTGTATACTTATTCTACACTACTTTGCTTTATTGTATATTTTATTGTCATAGTAGTATCATAGTTAACACATAAATTAGCAACACTCTAGGTTTTTTCATTCGACATTTCCAAAAGAATTTGTTTCTATTCTAAAAATGCTTCGATTTTTTCATGATTTTATCATATCATTTCAATTTTTTTTTAGAAAATCTTTGTATAAAAATAAAATATAGCATAATGATTTTGCCTGTACTTAATCTTATCGATTTCGCTCATGCTTAATATTCGACAACACATGCTTTTTCAACGCATATTTGTCATTTAATGTAAAATTAAAATTTCCTATGAATTCACATCATTCTTTTTGAAAAGCAATTTTTTCGATTGTAATCTGTGAATGTGATCCTATTAGGATTGCAACGGTTTTCAATATTTTTTTGACTAAGTTCAAAATTACAAAATTTTTGGTAGTTGACTTTCAATATCGATTCCGCAAGACAATTTTTTGTGGCATTTTACTAGAGAAAAATTATCTGAGGTTTCCAGAAAAATTTAAGATTGAAAAATTGCTTTTATGCACTTCTCATTAATTAAATATATAAATTGATTCGGAAGTCATTTGAATTATCTACTGAAAGTTTTTTGGATCAATTTTCAAAACATGTTTGATCTCGAAAATGCTACTAGCTATTCAAAGGAAACCAAACAACAATTTTCCAATATTAAATCTCTCTCTATTTTCTTCCAAAACATTTAATTTTTTTTTAGTTAGTTCTTCCACAAATATATAAACTATTCAAGGTTCTATAAAAATACATTCGAGCTCTTTTCTCATATTTTAGAATATTCTCTTACTATTTTATAGCATTTCATATAAAAATTGATTGTTCTAATTGATATCTTGCTTAGAATTACAAAATTATTAGGTTCCAAATCAGTTTGAAATATGATTTCAATTCGAAACATTGGTTTCGAAACAACCTACTTTTAAGGATTCATACATAAACCCTTACATCAAAGAATTGTCGAATGGATCTCCAAAACGTATTTTCTATCAACAAATTAGAATTTTTGATATATTTTTTTTGTATTGATAAGATAGCAAAGCAACTGTTTTTTTTTTGTAAATTCACTATTCTTCAGTTTGTGAATATATGTGATTATGCATTCACAGGATATTATACACACTTTTTTTTGGGTATGTCTGCTGATATCAGGTCAGGTTTAAATTCGAAAAATTGACTTTGAATTGATTGTTTGTCTAAAATTTCAACAAACTGTGATTATGTTCTTATAAACTTGCATATATGTTTTTGCTTCCAGGACAATATGTATTTACTTTTTAATATAACGCAAATGAGATGATAGAAGTTAATATCCCATATTATTGTCAAAATTTGATTTCGAATAGCGATTGATTTGCTGTTTAATCCAGGGAATATATTTTGGAACGTTTGCATACACTCCTGGAAGCTTAGGATGAGCGCACATTATTCCCCAGGACACTATACCGCCTACGTACCAACGATCATCATGTTTGCAGAGTAGTGGTCCACCAGAATCGCCCTGATATTAATTAAAAATGATGATTTTTAATTTAAAATAAATATGTTCATAAATGCATGGTAATTAGAGTTAGGAATGAGTATAACAATTAGAGAACATTGTGTTACCTGACAAGCATCTTTACCGCCTTCTTGGTATCCAGCACAAATCATACCGTCCGTTACATTCAAAGAATCCAGCCATTCGTTACACAGATCTCGATTGAGAACAGGAACTTCTACTTCATTTACGGTCGGCTCATATGAAGCATTTGCTGCATTTGGATTCACTAAAAATGAGAAATGCATTAACAAAAGTTTGACCAGCCAGGCCTAAATTTACTTACAATTTTTATCTTCTCGCTTTCCCCATCCAATGACAGTGCATTTGGTGCCGGGTTTAATTTCCTTCATATCAGGCAAGCAAACTGGTAAAAGATGTTCATGGAAAGCTACTCTGGTTGCAAGCTAGTGAAGAAAGATAAAAATTGTAGATTTTTCTGCCTAGAGAGAAGTGCAATTCAAAAATAAAAATATTTTGAATAAATACAAATATAAAAAAAATATATCTAAAAATATTTTGAAACTCTAGTAACTTTAGAATGAACGATAGTAAGACCGACATTGATTAATCGGGGCAATAAAGGTAGTGATTTGATTCTTGAGAATAATATGCTTTTGTCTGCAAACAGGTAGAAATGAATGCCTGTTGGTCAAGTGTGCGGGCGTCCATACAATTACATACAATTTATTCTCACAGATTTTTGTCGTGTCGTGTTGTGACGTGGGTGTCGTGTCGGAATAGTAAGCGATATGCTTAACTTGCACCGTACATACACCATGCGAACAAAGCATAAAAGGCATCAAATCAGAAGGGGAACAACTCGTAAGAAGAGGAGCAGAAGAGATTCTACAAATTCTGTAACATAAATCATGACGGAAAACAGAATCATAACAGAGACGCGGATGGCTTTTCAGCGTCAACATAGGCGTCCAAAGCAATCAAGTGGTTATTTCACCAAAGCACCAGAACCGAAAAACTACGTCTTTTGGGAAAGCAAACCCAAAGCAGACACAAAAAACGGATGTGGGGAAAATTACACACGAAAAAATGTAGCTCCTACTATTCTATTCTCCACATGAACATCACAATAGCTTGCACCGTACATGTGTACATGTCAACAAAGCAGAAAATGCATCAATTTCTAAGGGGAACGGCTCGTAAAAAGAGGAGCAGAAAAGAATCTACAGATAAATCAGGAGGGGAAACAGTAACATAATAGATATTCATTCATTTCGCTGTGACCTGAGCCAGCGTCCGCGATGCTATTTGAGTACATTGATTGTAAAATTTTTGTGAGCATCATCTAGGCAAAGCGTCTAAGAAGATCTATGTGAAAACCACGAGCTTGAGCATTGAAGCAAGATCACTTCAGTGTTCTGTGTAGTATGTCTCAATGAATTGTATGTTTTGAATTGAATGGTATACAGTGCCTGTAGTTTGTAATAAAACATAGTAGCAATTGAGTTTTGTCTTTTGTAAGAAAATAAATGTTATTACTTTTATTATTACATATTGATTGCAAATTTTGTGATTGTTATATATTGATTATTTAATCAATTTTGTGGTTTAGTAAGGGAAGTACTGCTTCCTTTGCGTACATCGACGAACCGCCACTGATATATGCATACATAAAGATGTATAAATTTTCGGTGAAACGAGTCTTATACTAATTTTCTTCGAAAATTTTTCTAAACTCAAAAGGCTTCATTTTTTGTGTTTTAGTAAAAGTGTCAAATTTTATTAGGACAGTCCTCAGTGGTAATTCAAGCACATGTTTCCATGGAAGGAGATATAATACAGGCAATATTTGCTTTACCATATTTCCCGGTGATGAAAGCCACGTCAGCTACAATATCAAAGTACTGACAGACATTTGTAGAAGAAAGAACACAATGCTAATAATTGGCTTTGATGTTAACACACAGCACACGGCATGGGAGAACAGTGGCGTCAACGCTGGAGGTGAGTTACTCTTAGAATTCTTCCTAACCAGAAATTTCGCTGTAACTAATAAGATGCCAGTGTTCCTGGCAGTTAACAGGTAGGAGGCTCTAGACTTCACACAGGCTTCAAACAGTGCAGTAAACTTAGTGAAGAAGTGGAATGTCCCAACAGTGGCTTTTTTCTTTGATCATAGACATATAAAAATCGAAAAGATCGAAAAGACAGCATAAAAATTGTCAAGTACACGCAATCAAAGTACACAGACTGAAAAGGCTATTAAAGTGGAACTATAGCGGAACTCTATGGCGTGCATCTGAGTTTAATTATTAATATGGAACACGGTGACCAAAGTTACCAGAATAATCCTCGAACCCTACTATAACAGCTGTCCTAGAAAACACTAGTACCCCCGAAACGGGGATGGCATGGCGGAGCAATGAAAATAAAAAGATTAGAAGAGTTGCGAGAATAGAATTCAACGGGGCCAAAAGCACATTGAACTGGGAGCCTTATAAAAAGAAACTCAGAAAATAACAAAGAGCCAATCCAAGCGGATGACTTGGAGTGCCTTTTATAAGAGTCCGAACAGCATACCAGAGACTGAAAAGATAGAAAAAGCTCTCCCAAACGCCACCAAGACCACTGAGGATTACTTCAAACTCCCAATGGAGAGTCGGCGACTACATTCGGGTAGAACACATTTCGCAGAGTGCATAGTTAGTAACCACAGTATAGCCGAGGAAGAAAACGAACGTTTCAAGCGGTTATTTCACTCATTTTTGACTAAACGAATCATCTCGTATGCAAATATTGAATGGGCAATAAACCTTTCAAACCGTTGCAATAATCACAACCAAATGAAATAATCTCAGCTCTGCTACAAAGGGCCACACGGAGACTGAAAACTATTCTGGTGCACATTTTTAGAGCGAGCTTGAAACTCAGCTACATACCAGATTCATGAAGACTGTCCTTTCAAAATCATAAAGGTCGATAAGCCTCACATACTTCATATTGAAGACCATGAAGAAGCTGATTGACCTATACATACGGAGTGCTCTCTTAGTGAAGAGGTTATTGCAAAAATTTTGATTTTATCATCAATTTTATCAGCCATATATAAGCTGGTACAAATAACAGAAATAGGATTGCATAGTAAAAAATCGCACTATGGCTTTCATGAACATAGAAAGAACCTTTGACAATGTAAGACATAGGTGCGGTTTACAGCAGTCGGACCAAATGTGACCTGACCTAAAGCGCGGACTAAGTGAACTTATTCCTAAGGTATTTACATCAACCTTACCTAAAATTTGCTTAGGTCGAATTTAGTCCTAGCTCGTACATGACAGCTGTCATTTACTTTAATTTTCGTTCATGCACTGTATTTATCGTTTCATTTGTCTCTCAAACATGTTTATTTCAATGATTTTGTGCCAAAGGGTGAGCGATTTTTATATTCAACATACATACATTATTAATAGTCGCGCAAAAATCAATGTTTAGGTCGGGCTTGTTTACAGCGGTATATAGTCCACGACCTATTTTAGGTCAGGTCGCTTGAAATCGTGGACCGACTTAAATTTAGGTCGGTTACTGAGTGTTTACAGCACGTGGACTAAAAAATTTAGGTGGAATTTGGTGTATAGTCCGCAAACTAAGCGTATGCTGTATACGCTACCATAGTTCGCTGCACCGTGCACGCCAGAAAAAAAAAGCTCCACAAGAGAGTGAAATACACGAGCAAAGCATCAGGTTGGGGATGCAAAGCCAAGGGCGAAAACTAGTGGGATGTTTGCAGGGATGGGTATTGACACCTGCTACGGTCCATACTGGTTGTCGAACTTCCTGGGACTCTCAAAAGTAAGGACTTAATCCTTCTTCGGTACGCGGATGACGTCACAGTAATAATACTTTGAAATACTTTGAGAACCAGAATGCAAAAGTCCTTAAATGAAGCAGCACAATAATTGGAAGAGGGCCTATCAATAAATCTTAAAAAATTCAATATAATACCATTCACCAGTAAAAGGAAAATCGAAATAGGAACTCTAAAAGTTAGGAGGATAAAGGTCTGTCTACAGGAAGAAGATATATCAAAAAATGCACGTCGATAGGAAAGTCATCTGGGACAGTCATCTAAACAAAACGGCACTGAAGGCCACTAAGGAACTTTGGGCGACAAAACAAAAGCAGGAGCGCAATTTTCAACTATTTCCAAATTAGTGAGACCAATCTTCCTTTATGGATCAGCAGTGTGATGGAAGAAAACTACACAGAAAGCTGCTCTTTGCAGGCTTAACAAGTTTCTGCTGATCACAGAAAGCACGAGCTTCACCCCAATGGTAGAAATGGAGATCTTTCGTAACTTTGAACCACTATACATCAAAATACAGGAGGAAGCGAAAAGTAGGCTATAACAGGCCGGCAGGTTTATACCAGTAGAGCTAAAGGGCCATTTTACTATCCTGGAGGACATCAGGTTCATAGTTAAAATGCTGGACTTCAGCGATCAAACAAAGACTAAGGTAACCTTCAATAAAAACTACAAGATCACTATACTATCTTGCAACAAATGAAATGATTACCAACCCTCAACAGCCTTGAGCTGATATGAAGAGACACCAAGAAAACGCACCAAAGAGTTGACATCAAGGCTAGAGAAGGGGCTGAAATGTCCTACATTGGTTCTACACCGTACTGGAATTTTGCGAAGGCTACTACGGATAGGAAAATTGAAAACTTGGACTAAAACAAAAATCGAAAGTTGCTGGCTTAAAATAAAGGGTTTGAAACACTCAAAAGATTACCTCATCTAAGATACAAAAAGAGCAAAAGAAACAGTTGTTTTCCACACAAGTGGCATAAAGGCCTTAATTGAAACTTCAACAAGTCATGTTCCTGGCAAAAATAACATTAGCAAGATAGGCAGGGAGTGAGACAACTGTCGCAGATACTGCGGACAAACGACTGAGAGTATAGAGCACCTTCTCACTCACTATTCAGAAGTTTGGACCTTCTTGGTTATGTTCTTCCCGTCATCATTACATATCAAAGTTCATAGTTCAGAGGATGGTGGAAAGAATCCCACCGACGCTTTGATTTTTACTGAACTGACTACGGCGCTCAACGGCGGCGTTGTGGGCATTTCAATACGATTCATTGCATTCTAAAGATGTATGTGAATCTTTTCCAAAGCACATGATTTCTTCGGAATGCCGTATGGTATTTCAATGCAAAGATGGCAAGTTGACACGGTTATATTGTCATCAAGTGGGCCTTATCTGTGTACCAAAGGATCCGAGATTTGGTGCAACTTTTGTTTGAAAGAATCGTAGTTACCTAGGAAATCATAGTTTGGAAAAATCAGGTGCCATCGAAAAATTCAATTCTCATTTTCTTAAATTTAAATTTCTGTAATATCTTGAAAAAAGTACCGTACGCGAGAAGAGAGTGGAGAAGCCATAGACTATTATTTAATAATTCTGAAAAAAATAATCGATTGCTCGCCGAACAGAGACCAAATCTATATTTTTCACCGAATTCTTCCATTGTCGCAATATTGTATGAAATAGTTATTCTGCATAATTGTAAACTTCTTGGCAAGAAAACGCTTTCGCAAACCATGCAAAATATTCTAGTGAAATCGAGAGGAAAATTAATTCAGAGTTCGTGTCAATCATTACATACATAAATCTGTCCCAATTCAAACTGATACCGAAATTGGAGTTCTGGGGATTTAACAGAATATCTTTATGAACCCTGACCGATTTCCTCATTCATAGTTTGCGGGGAAATCAGTTCAATCATCAATTAAGTTAAATTTTTCATCCTTAAATTTTCCAATAGAATCAAACTAACAAAAATAAGTTTGAAAATAAGCATCACTTACTTGAAAAAGGGCAATGTCATTATCATGTGCCACATACGAGTTATATTGTGGATGAGGTATAACATTTCGAACTTTAACTTTTTGTCCATAATAAGTGTGTGATTGCCGTCTGGTGATACCAAGTTGAATCGTCCAATCATTTAATTTTCGACGAGTGTGACTATAATCATAAAACAATATTTTATCAATTGTTTCAAAAATCATTGTTATCTACGCTTGATCCATACTTTCCAATGCAGTGAGATGCAGTTAAAACCCACTGATCAGCAATTAAAACACCAGCGCAGTAGAAAATTTCTTCTGGTCCTCCCAAGATGGCTGCAAGAAATGGCCAATCACCGGGAGCTGCTGCTGTTCCGCCGACCACTCTAAATTTCGGTCTTAATCGACGATTTCGTATTTTTCCGCATTCTAGGGATTATAATAAATTTTATTTGAGATTTTGGAAGTATTACTCTAATTATAATTTTTTATGCTTGTTATTCAGATGCCTTTAGGCTTGGAAGAAAATGCATTCAATAAACATAAAAGTTTTGCTTACGAAAATTAGTACAGGTCAGTTCAGCAACAGGATACTCTCCATTAACTGCGCATTTTGCAAATTCCTTCATTAGATTACTGTTCTTGTCATGGTTCATTCGCATCATGGCACGTGAGTTTTTCGTTGACGGGTTCATCGTTATATTGGAGCCCCTCATTTTAAGCCTGCTCGAATTTACCGAACTGTAGCCTAGCATGGAGCAAACCGCAGTTGGTGATGCTGAAGGATCCCAGTTGGTTACACAAGCAGGAGCCCATAGTTTTACATCTGCTCTGTAAACTTCTAGTGTTCCCTTTCCCAGGTCACCATTGCGCTCGCTTAATCGCACTATTAGTGAATAAAATTGGTTCAAGTATATTATTCGATGAATTCTCAAAAGCACTTACCACAATTTCTTTCATCCTGACCCCATGGACAATCCATGACACCATCACAAACATGCTTTTGGCTCATGCAACGCTTCTCACCGCAGTAAATCGAACCGTTTCCACATGACACGCATTCTGATTCATCGGTTTGATCCATGCAATCGACATGGCCATCACAACGCCAATCGGACGGTATGCAACGTTTTTGATCGCATAAGAAACCACTGCAAACTGAAATTGAAATAAACAGGCAGCAATGTAGCAATCATTTAAAATGATTAGTACACTCAAACTGAATTAAATGAAAATAATTTAATTAAAGTAATACCCGAAGAAGAGTCAAAGAAAATTATCAATAGCTAGAAATGAATTTTAAAAACAATGCACTGTGGACAGGGCCATCTTTGCGCTGGGGCACACTGGGCACGTGCCCAGGGCCCCGCGATCTATGGGGCCCCTTATTTCCAGATCACCAAGCGATAAGTCGATTTATTTTGCGAAAATTAAACTATAATTACCTGACTATACTTAATATAGTCTAAATCTCATGAACCAGCGGCCTAACACTGGCAACTCTATCTGCTTACTAGTATGTGATATCCCTAAATTATTTGTGAATGAATAAACCAGTGATGCTCAAGCCTATACCCGCGAGTAAATCCATAAGGACTGGCAGAAGAAATTAAAGAACAATGAAAATGGTTGCTGTATTCGCCTTCGAAGAAATCTGTATTTTGTTTTTCTTGCTGCTTATTGAACCCTTCTGATGTATACCTGTGCTTTGCAGTTGAATGTAATGATTGGAAACACATTAATCACATAATTTTACATAATGAAAATAGCACTGCACATAGGCAATCTATGATGACTTATCTGTCACGAAGTAAAGCAGTTGGTAGAATAGATACAGACTTACTATGTCAATATTAAAAAGGAGTGGATTACTGGAAAAGTATTCTTAAACGGGTTGTCGCAGTTCTAAAAATTTTGGCATCAAGAGAGCTTCCATTCTGAGGTGTCAATGAAATTATTAGATCTCTCAACAATGGAAATTATTTAGGATGTGTGGAGCTATTAAGTGACTTTGATGAATTTCTTGCAGATCACCTAAAAAAATTGGCAATTCAGATTTTTTATTTATTAGCGAATGTTTGTAATGAGTTTATTGAGTCCTAAAAAAATTGTAAATGAAGTTAAATTAGCTAAATATTTTTCGATTGGTGTTGACAGCATGCCCGGTCTGTCTCATACTGACCAGTTAACTTTTACAATTCGATACGTGAAAGACCGTGTTTCAACTGAAAGATTTTTTGAATTTACACCTATCTAAGCTCATGAATCAGAATATTGAATGATTCTGAAATTTTTAGAGAATCAAGGACTGCAGAGGGCAAAACTACGACAATGCTTCAAATATATCAGGAAAGTATGCTGGTCTGCAAGCGAAAATTAAGGAGAAGTGTGTTCGTGTTCATAATTTTAGGAGGGGTGTCCTTTTGGAACAAAAGACACAAAGGTCCCTTTGTGTAGGAAAATTGTCCGTGTTAGGGGGGTGTATGCACTTTCCAGGGGGGTATTAGGGAGTGTTAGGGGGGTGTAGGGAAATCTCTGAGTAAGCGTCTTAGATCAATGTCATCAACAAATTATAGAAGTCTTGACGTCTATCGCGGAGGATGCAGAGCAGCGACAAGAAACTAAGCACGAAGCTCTTGGTTTGTCAAAAAAAAAATGGAAAACCTGGAATTTATTTTACTGGCAGAATTTTTGAACACCATACTGGAAAAAATAGATAAAACAAGTTCTTATTTATCTTCAGAAAAAACTAGAACAATGGACGTTGCAACTAATTTGTTAACTTCACTTTATGACTCTATTATCAACGGATAATTTTGATGACTTCAAATCGTGTTCCAAAGAGAGTAATATGGAGTGGGACTATAAGGACCTATCCAAAAAATAAGAGGTAGACGCTCACGTCAGGCATTATATGATGGCTCTGCGCCATCAGTCCAACTAAATGGGAAAGGCAAATTCAAAGTAGAAACTTTTATTCCCATAATTGAAACTTTCAGCGTTCGTCTAAAACAGCGATTGAATGCGTACAACGGAGTAAGTCATTGGTTCGGTGTTTTATCTCACTTGAAAGTTTTGAGTCCCGACGAGTTAAGACAAAGTTGGAAAGAATTCACTAAAATCTATCATAGCGACGTTAGCGGGAAAGAGTTATAAATGGAATGTCTGCATTTAACAGAATACTTGGAAAGTGTTCAGACTAGTGAAAATAAAGAAATTATTAGTATTTTAGGAATGTATCATTTTTTTTAAAGAAGATAAAATTGAAGTTTCCTAATGTAGAAATTGCATTGAGAATCTTTTTAAGCATGACAGTAACTAACTGCAGTGGGGAACGCTCCTTCTCAAAATTAAAAAGAACAAAAAATGAATTAAGAAGCCCAATGCTTCAAGAAAGATTGACCAGTTTGTCGCTACCGTTCATAGAATGTGATGAGCTCAAAGAGATAGACTTGGAAGAAGTGATTAATGATTTTACTTGTCTAAAATCTAGAAAAGTATCCCTTCAATCAACATAAACTTTTTAACTACTAACCTGCGTATAGATTTATTCGACACTGAAGAGAAGCCAGAGTTTGCATTACAAAGATTAGTTTGCATATGTATTACGGGCGCTTTAAGAACCGCCCCAACGGCTGGGTTGGAAATGATTTTGGGACTCATGCCCCTAGATCGATTCATCTTTAGAAGCGCAAGCTTAGCGGCGATGCGCGCTAAAAGTTCTGGCATGTGGAACGATTCAGATCAGTGGGGTCACAGCGGTATTCTTATAGAATGCCGCAAAAGATTCGGACTCGTTGCAGAAGACACGGACCACATGAGCAAAATAATACATCTTGGCAGGAATTTCCAGGTCAAGATACCCACAAGAACAGACTGGAAGAAAAAGGAAGCTACCACCGATAGGGGCGCCTGGATTTACACGGACGGGTCAAAGACGGACACAGGAGTTGGCTCGGGCGTATTTTCTACGGATTTGAGCCTTAACCTGTGGTGTAGACTGTCGGACCATGCTACCGTCTTTCAGTCTGAATTACATGCTATACGCATGGCAGTTGAGTCCATTAGTGGAATATCAACCAGACCAATGACCATTTGCGTCGACAGTAGGGCAGCCATTTTCGCTCTTGCGTCTTACAGATGTTCTTCAAAAACTGTTAACGCTTGCAGAGTGGCTCTCAATGAAAAGGCAAGGCATATTCCTATCCGGATTATGGCAACGTCATAGGCAACGAAAAAGCTGATGAATTGGTGAGGAAAGGTTCAGGAGCTAGCAACTGCCCCTGCATCACTGTACCTCGGTCAATCGCGGACGCCACAAACAAACTTGATGCCGCCATATGGGCCAAACTAAAGTCCGAATGGGAAAACAGGCTGGACTGCAGGGTGGCCAGGACAATGTGGCCATCACCTGATCCAAGCAAAAGCAGGAAACTGCTCAAGCTCAGTAGGAACTGCTTGAGAACCACGGTCGGCTTGCTCACAGGGCACTGCCTTACCGCATCTCATGCGAAGAAAATGGGACTGACATCCAGCAGTTTACAAAAGAGGTGCGAGATGGAAGAGGACACCATCGAGCATACTCTCTGCGATTGTCCGGCCCTAAATAATAAACGCCTCAAAATTTTTGGTGCATACCACTTTCAAGGGTTAGCAGAGGTGGCTGGTACCGTCACGCTGAGTCAGCTGATCCAGTTTGGCGAAGCGGTCACTTGGCAGCTCTAAATAGCCAGCGGAGGGTGGCAAATGGGCCCAAACTGGTGGCCTAATGCAAGCCGCGTTTCCCGGCAGCCCTCTTTACTAACCTAACCTAACCTGCGTATAAAGGTTGAAAATTTACTTCTCCGGATTAGAACTACCTATTGATTTTAAAATGCCCAGGGCCCCAAATTTATTTAAGACGGCTCTGACTGTGGATAGTGCTTGTGGGTTCGAATCTATAAAAGTTTCGTAACGTTACAGAAACCAATATCAAATCAGGTATTTTAGCAAATTCTACGAATTGTTCGGGAAAACACATCGTCTCCAGACAATCAAGCTACAATAAGATAACTACTCAAGTTGAGAGGACAACTGTCGAAAGTTGCAAAAAGATATTTGCAGTGAAAACTGTAAAACGGAAACAAATGGAGGAGCTCAGCAACTGCAAGGTTGATTTACATGGCTTCTCGCTATTTCGCAAGTCAAGGATATTGATGCTAGTTATAAATATTTGACGGTGACTTATTTATGACGTTAAATGGAGTGTAGACATACTTTCTTTCAATAAATAGTAGAAAATAATACAAAGCTGCATTTAAAAAAAAAATTAGTTTTATACCTGGTTTCTGTGCTCTCAACCGAACATCACGCACTTGTTTCATACCAACACAATCCTCAGGGTTGCTAGTATCCGGGAATAAGTTGCACGTTAGATATTCGGGTAAGTCTAGCCCGAAAACATCGAAAAAGAATCCACAACGTCGCATTGTTTCCTCGCATAGAACCTTACAGGGCGGCACAGTGCTCCCAGTCGATCCACATTTCGGCACGAATAAGGAACATAGAAACAGTGCGACCAGCTCGTAACACTGGACATCGACAAGTGCGTCAAATGCCTCTAATTCCTGTAAAGAATGACACTAGTGAAATGTTGAATAATTTAGCGAAAACATTGAATTACCACTTGAGCCTCGGGCTGACCGAAATGTCCTATATAGTTTGGAAACACTGTATAGTTGTATGGCAGCTGATGATTCAGACAGAATTTCACTATGACTGGAAGGCAAACACCAGGAGCCGGATTTTTACCTGTTGAAATTTGAACATTTGATTATATAAGCAGTCAAAATAGAGTTGGGTATAAGTCTTGCCGATTTCCGGGGGAGCATCTTCTACTAGCCGTTTGGGCGGTGAAATAATAGTTTTGTTGATAAATTTGACAGTAGGATATGCGTTAAAATAAGCAGCTAAACCACCTGGATATTGAAGTAGTCGTATTTATTGGCGGATACGTTTTATAGGCCATATTTATTAAATGAACTTACCTGCAATGGCTAATAAAGCTACGGCATTAATTAAGATTTGAAAAAGACGAAACTTTAAACGTCCTTGTGTTACGTAGGGATTTGAGCTTTTGCGTCTATTTATTATCTAAAATATTTAAAAAATGGAAATTTATTAATATCGAATATTTTCAAATTGAGTGAAACAGCGAATGAATATCAAGTAAAAATTACAAAAAGTAAAAATTAAACAAAAGAACCTTTTTTTCGATAAATCTGTTTGAGACATTCTTCGACAACATCAACTTGACCTTGATTGCATTTTTAATGAATGATTTTTTTTCATTATTTCTTCTTGCCTAATTAGCAAATTTAACTGGAGAGTTCAAATCTTTACGTGACAATTCTGCTAGTGGGATTTTTTCGTAGTCTAATAAGCTTCTGAATTAAACTATCATACGTAACATTTTTAAACCAACATCCGTCCAAATATAGCTGAATATTAGTGCAAGAGTCTGGACAGCTAAATTTGAACAAATTATTCACTTAAACTTCTGCGGTAATTCTCCATATATATTACAGCGATATTGTTTGGTTTAATCTTTTTCCATTAGCAACTACTACGCCTCAAATGAAACAGCTATTGCACCTTGGTCATATAGTCGCACAACGGTCAACGCGAATATTATTTGGTGGGCTACTTTTAAACCAAAATATATAAATGCAAAAGACTAATGACTTCTCTACTTATTTACTTTGGATATATAGGTACAGAATACATTCAATTACATGTTGATTTTATTTCTTAAACTGTTCAAAAAAACTAAGAGCTTTGAGGGTGCAGGTATTCAATTAATAAGTCAAGGAAAAAATCTTACAATTAAATACATGGAAGCAAGCATGAAAAACTAATAAATAAAAATTATGAATTCAATTGACCAAATAATATAAAAGTAGTATAATATACAGAAAGTAAAAAAAAAATTATATTGAGACACTGGATAGCCAGTTTACAACAGCTGAAATTAAAGCTTCGCTAATGAAGTTTCATTGCGTTGTAACTTCGTTGGACTCGGAAGAGCTTAAAATGATCAGAGACGTGGTTGCGAGCCCAGACCCAGACACACCATACGATGTCCTCAAAAGGGCGCTAATATTGCGGCTATCAGCCCACGAATCTGCAAAACTTAGGCACCTCTTGGGGAATCTTATGCTAGGAGATCGACAGCCTTTTCAGTTGCTTCGGAATATGAAGCAATTGGGAGGTTGGGCAGTTGGTGACGACCTACTGAGAACCTTCTGGGTGCAGCGGCTTCAAGAGCAAACTCTGTCTATTGGCGGAAACGGCGGACAAAATTTGTACAGCCTCAGCTTGATGCAGCCAGAGATGGCGGAGCTAACGAATAAGGTCACCGCCATCACTTAATTGTTTCACCGGCAGCTGCGAACACGATCACGCTCCGGATCTCATGGAAGATCTCGCTCGCAATCGCGTAACCACAACACTTGAAACACCATGAATTCTGCTACTTTCATCTGAAATTCGGTCCAAATGTATTTAAGTGCGTTCTTCCATGCGCGTACAGGGTTGATTCAACCGAACTGAAAAACTACGTCGTCGTTATCTTCAGACGGTGAAGCAACGCGTCGTCTTATTATTGCCGACAACCTGTCTAAACGGCACTACATCTCTGGTATTCGTCTTGCTGCGGCAAATCAGTCGACAATAAACACCTATGAACGAAAGGTGATCAAGCTCAAACTAGGACTCCGTCGTGACTTGTCATCGGACTTAATCATTGGCGATGTCTGTAGACTCATTTTAGGCACAGACTTCCTCTGTCACTATCGGCTAGTCGTCGAATTGGCCAATGCTATCTTTGTGGATCCTCTTACTTCGCTTTTTACTAAAAGCACGTACACTTTGTACAATCTTCCAAAACTGAATGTTTTGATTGAGCAATCCTTTGGTCCGCGGATACATGCCTTGCTCCGAAAGTACAAAGCCAACATAGGGTTCTCACAACCCTGTAAACACAAGGTTATACACCACATCTTGACCACAGGCCCTCTAATAGGGTCAAGGACTCTGTTCCTCCATATTCCACCGTTGCACGCCAAAGAAAAGTTACCCTCAGGCATGTAGCTGAGGTAACAGAGATTTCGCATGGCAGTGTTCAAATAATCGTTGCCAACGAAATATATATGGAGAAGGTTTCTGCGCGTTGGGTGCCGAGAATGTTAACCGGCGAGCAAACGAAGAAACGAGTAGACATTTTGAGGGTGAATCTCGAAAAGTTCCAGGCAGATCTGGGGAAATTTTTGTCACGTTTTGAAGCCATGTACAAGACCTGGATCTACTATTTTGATCCAGAAACCAAGCAGGAATCGATTACCTGGAAGCGAACCTCTTCACCGATGCCGCAGAAATTCAATGTGTCGAGTACGGCAGTGAAGTCAGTTTTTTGGAATGCTGAAAGAATTATTATGGTGGAAAATTTGAGCCACTATATCAGGCTCTTACTACGCAGACAAAATAAGAAAATGAAGGGAGTCTATTGAGGAAAAAAGACGCGGCAAACTGCGAGCCGGAGTGCTGTTTCATCAAGACAACGCATCAGCTCACAAGACTACAGTTGCGATCGCTGCGATTCAAGAAACATGTTTCGAGCTGCTTCAACATCCATCCTATTCGCCAGATGTAGCTCCCAGTCGTCTACCAAATTTTTCAACAATATTCGAAGATACTACGCACAGAAAAGATTTACAAATGCATTTGAATTAAAGTGCAGAAGACGGCCATTGAATTTTCTGTAAGAAGCATGTCTTATCAATTTTAACTAGTGAGTAGTGGTTTAGATTGTTCAAGATTGGTGATTTTGACACAACCATCAAAGAGCATGAGAGAAGGCCAGACACGTTTGAAGATGCTGAATTGGAGACGTTATTCGACCAAGATTCGTGTTAAACCTAGGAAGAACTTGTTATATTTTCGGAGGTGACTTTACAAGTCTTTTTATTACGCCTTAAGCTCTTGGGAGTGACTCATAAGGAAATTAGATGGCACACAAAGTGGAAACAAAAGCACGAGAGCGATGAAATTCTTCTGAATTTACTACGTTAATCCATTGCAAAAAATTATACTATGTATCTGGTGAGTTCAGAAGTGTGTAGTTCTTTTCCTTTAACCGAACGAAGCCATTACTGAAGCTCACATCCGACAAAAACCAATAAAACGGACGCAACAATAAAATAAAAACGACCAGAATGGAAGAAAGGACAGACTTGAGGAATTGAGTTTCCACCACGACGATGCTTGACAACAAGCTGCACAGCCAGTTAAATATTATTTGGATAATATTGAATGGGAAGTTCTACTCAACCCACTTGGCTGCGCTAAACCGCGTCGCACGATGAAGTAAAATTTCGCTATATCGCTAGTGATATTGTTGCTCGTGAAATCCCCAATTTTGAATGTCCATGATGTAGCAAATCCGCTTTAAGCTATTTTAGCTTTAACAGAGTAGTGATAGCTATGTACGCCGAAACAAGACGTTTTTTATGCTAAAAGGAAAAAAGTATTGATTGAGAACAAGATTCTTAAAAACCACAAACCGATATTAAGTGTATCCCATTAAAAATTAACGCAAATAATATGGCGAATTTCATCATTTGCAGTCCCAATTCCAGCAATTTCCCAAAAATTTAAACAATACTACTAGATGAGCACGAGAACTTTCTCATATCTATATTTTGCAGATAATAAAATAACAGTAGAATAATAAAGAATGCCGGTCATGTAGGCGAGTACTTCGGCTCGCTGCGGCACTTGGACAGGATGGAAGTAGCCTACTGAAAACCAAAAGGGTTGTTTTCAAATCAACTAGCCTGGGGCTAGAATCCGAGGTGTGGAGCGGCAGTCTCTACCAGAGGAGGCTCTCGCACTACCAGATTTAACAGGCTTCCCAGTGAAGTGGTCTACTGACAACCTGACGATACTGGGCCCGTGAGCCTGGGGTGGTGGTTGTGAAACGTTTCTTGGTTCAAAAAGCAGTGGAAGAATGCAACAGTAACTAGAAGCTGTGCTAGAAAATTCAAACTTGATGGTGGATTGAATGGCGGCACTAAGAATTCTTCATTAGCGTCTTTTATCTTCGTCAAATACTTCATCAAAGAGGCGTCAACTGTCTGTACTTTTGACAGAATCAAAAAGAATGATTCGATCATTGGTTGAAAATAAGCCAGGAGTAGAAAAACGAACATGGCTTAACAGCTCCCCAGAGGCCGCTAAAAAAGTGTTGAGGCGAATCGTCCAGCAATACATTCGATCCACTAACTGGGGGCGCAAGCCTATAGACAACGCATCAAACCTTTACTTTCCGATAAGAACATTCGAGACTGGCTGAACTTCTGTCAGAAGTTGAAAAAAACTTGGAATTACTGATGACAATGTCCGTGGTCGAAACCGGCATGCAAACATCCTTTTAACCGACGGGTAATGGATTGAACTGCATCCAATATTTAATCGATAGAATAGGGCAGTGAGAACCAGCGATCCCGCAAATATTTCCGTAGTACAGTCCTTGAAATTGAAAAAAACCAACTTCGTTTTGTTGAGCAGGGAGTGCTTGCTAATGCAGAAAATTACGAGAAAAGTATCCTCCCTGTTTTTGCATAATGCTTTAATAATCACAATCAATTTATAGACAGCTAGGAAGTGATTAAGATGCAACATGGAGCCAAGCTGCATACAGCTTTGAAAACTTATGAGGTGATTTAAAAGCACTTTTCTAATCTCTGGATTCTTTGGCCTCGTAATTCCCCTGATTTACACCCAATTGAAAATCTGTGGTCTAGATTAAAGGAGAGTGCCTTTAGAGTGGGACGCAACTTCGATAGAGTATCTAAAAAAATTATGTGTTTATTATTTCACGTTTTTCTGAGAATTGTGTCATCTGATCATGCTAAAATTTTCAGGAGTTGTTGGTGTATATGAGTTGTAAGGTATTTTCGATTCACAGTAAAATATATTTAACCCTTTGGTGACAGCAGGTGTTTTAGTGAATTTTGAGAGACCCCTATATTTCTGTGAAAAAAAAAATATGTAGAAAACTTAAGTACAGAAAGTGAACTTCAATAATTATTGAATATGATATTAGTTTGAAAATGTTAAAGCCTATGTGGGCGTCAAGTGCCTAAATGTAGGCAGCACATTTTTTTTTCATTTCAATTTGCGATAAATTCTGAAAGAATCATCAGATCGTCATGAAATTTGCATGACGCATTAATGGACACAAGAAATACGCGTAAGTAGTGAAAGTGGCGGTAGCTTTGCAGCTACGGCAGGTACCAACACAGAAAACATTCATATCAACAACCATTCTCCAAATTTTTACTTTTTAGAAAAAAATGCAAATTTTTGGCAAGCTTCATGTTTTGTTTACAGAGTCTTATTAAAACTTTCAAAATTCTTCTTTCCACAAGAACGGTAGCCCTTCGGCAAATCACCTCTATTTCCAGCACTCGAAATTTCGTATTTCCGAGAACTGACGACCCGACAATTAGATCTATTTGAAATTCACAGATTGTATTAGCTTTGAAGTGGACCAGGTCCGATAGAAGCGATTTTGAAATGTAGGCAACACTGTGGTAGTGAAACCGTCTTGAAAAAATCACCAAGAACATAAAACTAGTTTCCCAGTTTGGATAGATATTTGGTTGAAAAATTAGGTAAGAACTGCCAGGTATGTTTATGCTCCCAATGCCGTCAGGGAATCATAACGAAATTCATGTAGTAAAGATACCTTATTTTAGGCCAAATTTGGTAAGGGTTTAATTGAAAAATATAATAGATTACCAGCTATGGTAATATTTTACTAATGTTCGAAGAAGAACATTGGCATTATTCAGAAGGAATCTGGTAAAAAAACCATTAAAGGGCTGCCAGCTATTGTTGGTTTTGTATTTATTTGCAATATCTTTACTAAGCGATTTTATAGTAAAATTTTCAAACGGTAATGATCTTGCAGGGGCAATAAACAACAAATATTAAGACTTCCAAAATTTTAAAGCTTTATCGAGTGGTATCCCTAAATTTGTTTATACTCCTATGACTTTCAATGCATACTTCGAATCGAAACGCTGGGTAGATGGACTTCAACTTGAAGCAGATGTAATATATATTTGGTTTTGGTGCAAGGAAAGGATTGCCAGCACGAGTCGTTTTTGTTATTTTCGTAACGTAAATGCTACCGTTAAGTATTTATATAGTGAACATCTATAATGGAAATAAGTAACCAGTGTTGAAATTTTTCAATCTCTAGAAATTTTTCGGATGGCACCCCTAAAACCTTTCTATCCCTGGAACTTTCGATGAAATCAAGGGACTCAAAATGAAATTCATAGGGTAGGCTAATTTTGACGTGAAGCAATTGTGACAGACTTTTAGTTGCAGTGTTGACAAAGAGTTGCAGGCACTGAACATTTTCTTCATATATGTTGCAAGAGATACAGTTTTCAAGGTTTTGTTAGATCAGCAACCGATAATGAATATAAGTAACAAGCGTTTGACTTTCCTAGGCTTAGAACTGCATGCAAATGACAGCCCTGATAATTTTTCCACCCTATGATTTTCAATGCATTCTTGAGATTAAGTCGGTAAATGGCCTCCGACACAGGTTGACTGTAATAAGGAGCCATATGAAAGTACGCCTTATTTTGTTTAAAATAAAATATTGAAAGGACAAAAAATGCCCAGCTGGAAAACAAATTAAACAATGGGAGGACATGACTGATGCACATCGTAGGTCGCCGAACTCGGTTGAACTCGGTTGAACTCGGTTCCAGAATCGCAGAATCGAGACGACTGGAGAATCCGACTTGGGTTCCACATCATGAATATTGATGAGGATGAGGTCTTACGATATTCAGGCTACTTGGCTATAGCCTTTTCAAGTAATTGACTGTCACATTACCTCCAGGTATGCTCCTATTAATCAGTAAATTGTGATTTTTGACATTTTTGGTGTTGAGAAAATGGTGCAAGAACATATAATTTCTTTTCTGATGTTAAATATTCACAGTTTTTCACTGAACTGCCCAACATTTTAAGATAAATTTATTTAACTAAAAGATTTCATTCGGACTTCTAATCTAAATACTTTCAGCAATTTAAAGCCATACCAATTGACCATCATCCTTTATGTTGAGTAATCAAATTTTTTTTAGTATCAGTTGTAGGGATAGTTTGTGAGTTGCCTTTTTTTCATTTTCAATCTAATAATACACGACAAGTGCGTTTCGGAACTAAATGATATAAAAAATAATGCATTATTTATTAAAACATGTATGACGCCTAAAACCTCCACGACAAAGTTCTAGTTCCAATCTGTACAATTTAAAACGTTGACAATATTCGCATATGGCTGACTGTATCTAACCATTTGCCACTCCTCGAACAATCAATAAAGATTTCCCAATCACATGACGGTGAGATGTTCATGTATATAAATACTTACATACAATATATGGTAAATATGTGATTAAGTGTGGAGATAGTCTGTTGAATTATCATTTAAATGTCACTTACCCTATGTTGTAAAGACATATTCGAGCCATTTTGAAAACGTACTATTGTCTGCAAGCTTGCTGGGGTCGATGCGCTCTTCGTGATAGGAGATGTCGAAGACCCTTGCTCCGGTTCTCTGATAATTTCTTCGGGCACCTTAAAATTTTGCCGCGCTACAAGAAGAATTAAAGTTTCGTTACGTAATCTAATTCGAATTAAAGTGAGCAGTCTCACTGTTACAGATTTTCAGGGTGTGTGGCAGGAGAGGAGCTTCCAGGATTTTGGTATTGTATCCTGGACTGGATGTTTGACTGAAACTGTCGCTCGATATAGTTGAGTCCTGTCGGCAGCTGATTCCATTGTTCGTCGGGTGCTGGAAATTATAGCGAGGAGTCATAACGAAACTGTCGTTCGAGTCCTGATGCTTCAGGCCGTTCTTGTTAATTTTCGATGCGTGTTGGAGTAGTGGCGCTTCCATTGACTTGCAATTATAGCCCGGGCTCGATGTCATCGAGAAACTATCGCTGGAAATGCTTGAGTCTTGTCGCTGATGAAGTTTCGGATATGTGATAGGTGGCGGTCTGTTGCCTTTATTCAGCTTATTACGGATGGTCATTGACTTGTTGTAGTTGTTGTCCTGCGTCAGGCTATCAGTTGATCGCCCCAAATTAGATAATGGTTTTGAGTTGTTCGTTTGTTGATTATTAGGGAATTTCCCGGAGTCGATTGACTGCTGTGAGCGAAGAGGAGGCGTAGGCGGTACTGTTCTCGACGATTTCGATGAAGATGTACTGGATGCTGCTGGTGGGGGTATTTTTGGCGGTATTGACATTGGTTTGCGGGCAGGGATTGCAGGCAGAATTCTGGGAGATTTGTTGCCGAATGCTGAGTTGGGAGGAGTCTCGTTGAAGGATGACGAACGTCCTGATTCCAATTTGAATGATTCTTTTGAGAGTGGCGAGTCCATTGTTTTTTCAGTCAGGCAGCTATCGAGTGACGATTGAGTGTCGACGGATGAAAAGCGACTTCGGTAGTCCATACGTGAATCTGGGGTGCAAGCCTTGTCGTAGTCGTTGGCTGAAGATATGTATCCAGTGTCTGCAGTTGCCTGTGATTTATTTGAATCGCTCGAGGATCGATTCGAGTGTCCTGAATTATTCATAACAAAGAGGTCGGTAGGATGGGCTTCTTCAAAGACAGAGTTCTCTAGGCTAATCCGGTCGTCATCGGAGATGGGTTCGCTGTTCAAGTCGCCTGGCATCAAGGATGCCGATGAATACTGACTGGGAGTATTTATTCCCGGGACGTCACGGCAGTTATACGATTTGATATACAGAGTCTGTTGAGGATTTATGACTCGATTAGTCTGTAAATCTTGTGGGTACTGAAAGAATTCAGTGCTGGCGCTGCCACCACCGCAGCTATTGGCGCCTGTTGATTGTTTGCCAGCTGCTATTTTCCCTTTAAACGTTCGCTTTGGTACCGGCGGCGGTTGTTGAATAGCTGTTGTAGTTGTGGTACTAGTGGTTGGGATGGTTGTAGGTGCTGCTGTTTGAGTTAGATCAATCTATCGGAATGGAAGAACATGCGAATCATGGATGAGTGAGTTGCTTGTCGTGATTGAGTGGTTAATGTGTTGGGTAAGAATCGTCGCGTACAATAATTGTAATGGGAGTGAAACAATGAAACAGAAATGAAGGAACTCATTTTGATGGAAATTGTTTAATGCTCAATAAGTTGATATGTTTAGTGCTAGCTGGCATTGTACCTCAACAACAAAATCAATTTCAGTGGCTTTTGCCTTATTTGTAAATCTCAAGACGGTAAAACAAAGAAGTAATGCCTAGTTTTAAGAAATATGGAGGACGATAAATGACGAAGAATTTTATCAAGGTGATAATTTTGCTAATAAATATCTCTGCTCAATTTCTTTGATTTTCAATTGAAATTGATCCATTTTTGAATTGATGTAATTGATTCATTGGATTGTTTGGCGCTCTTACTATTCGGTTAATTAGATTGGTTCCGAAAAATTGAAGTGTAGTTTTTTACGAAGTCACATTTTCGCATTCAAGGCCGGATTATCAGGTCAAGTATTTAGCATTTGAATACTTTATGCTAGAACATAAATGTTCAAATAGCCTAGCCACCACCATTTTTGAGGTCTAACACTGAAATTGGAGTTTTTCAGCAAATTAAGAACAAGAAATGAAATAGAAAATTTAGACAGCGAAATTCTTGCCAAATTCAATAAACGGCTGGTTTAAGATGCAATTTCCATTGTTACAGCAACAATTTGAAAAGTAATATGTCGAAATTTTGTGTTTTTTACTTTTAAGAGGCAGCTCTAAATATTACTCGCGAAATCGCAAATCTACAAATCAATCTCAATATGATTATTCTATCAACGTTGACTTCATCAAGATATAAATACGTCCATATCCATACTCACTTTCAAATTTGCGGTGCGTGTTGGTTTATCGTCAATAATTGGACAGTTGTGCGATGAATGTCGACGAAGATTAGTATTCGGTGGCAACAATGCTAACGAATTGCACTGTTGCTGCTCTTTGTCGTATAAATCGATTAATGAGTTATTCGGTAACGCTAGGCTACCAGTACGTCCTGACCTGGAAATCCATAGAAATTATTATTCGTTATTGAATAAAGGAATTCGCTGAGATTGGATTTGATGTGTTTGATAGTTTTTATGAATACGTTTGTGTTCGATATTATATGTACATATATATGTTTTTCGATATTATATGTATAATGTTTGTGTTCGATGGAAGCTGTGCTGATTATTTATTATTATAAACGTGAACGGAACCTTTTGGTATTTCTGAAGAAAATTGCATACCTCCCTCGACTGCGAACGAATTCCTCGAACGGATTGCTCGGTAGCTGATCCGTATCACTCGTACATTTCGATGGGAGAGTGGCTGTCATTGTTGCTAGAATTGTCATTAAATCGTTTTAATCTGAAATTGAAGAGATATTTTCGAATTTAGTTTACGTTCAAAAAATTTTTCACTAATAAGAAAGCAATAGTATTGTTTTTCATTAATTTTAAAAGCTAGTTGAAACCCTGATATAAAGACTTCAATCACGCCAGCCTGGTTTTGGCAGATTTTTTTTAACACCAAACGACAGAGTTTACACTACATTTACTGTAATGGTTTACTTAATTATCCAAAATGAATTTGAATGAAAACCCTAAAAAACTGATTTTCGTAGAAAAGCATTGGAAATGTGTTGATATGACTTTAAATTTAACATGTTTGAAATGTTTACAAAAATAATTTTTCGTACTCAGGACTGGTCACCATGCCAAGTATTAAGCCATTGAAAATTTGATGCTTGCATTTTTCGGAACAAAAGTAGCCGAAATACCCTGTCACCGTTATTTTAAGTATATTAAAACTGCTCCGTTTTTAAAGCAACCTGTCCAGTGGTCTAAAAACAAAAAAAAAAGCTTTGAGGCAAGAATTTCAGAGCTTCGGCTCTTTAGGCTTCAGAATTTAAGGTGTTAAAAGTACTGCCATCAAAATTTTATCGGACTTGTTTTACGTAGATACCAATCGACTTTGTATAATTTATTTTGATCAAATGACTACATAAGAAGTTATAACCGAAGCTATACCGCCCTCAAACGTTTCTAAGTTTTGGGCATACATATAAACATTAATCTGCACATTTTGCCTGGGTCCAATGACTGCATCGGAAGTTATTGGTGCGGAATAGTCCTAAAGGTTACCACTCACAAACATTACAAAATTTGGAAATTGAAACATTTATTAACTATTTTCCTTTCAAGGTGTTTATTATAAGAACATTTTATGGTGTCATGTGTTGTTTCGAAATAAGCAAAAGTATCGGTGCTGGTAATTATTGTGTGCATCGAAAGCTATAGAGGAAACAGCCTTTATTTTCCTGACAGATATGTATTTAAAGATGGAATAACAACCACAGGACTGCCAGCATATTCCTTCACTTATATCAGCCCCGCCCAATTTAAGTCTAGCTCGACAAGTTCTCGTAAATAAAAATTTTAGACGCTCAAAAATTAGATAAATTTTTGAAGAGTTATGGTTTTCGTTGGATGATAAATTCGGAACATTTTAAGCCACCTGTGTAAAATCAAGTATCAAATTTATCAATTAATAATAATAATAATAATAATATAATTTATTGCAGCTATTCATTTTACAAACATGATACAAATATTCAATATGAGACATACATAGCTCGCTCCTCGCAAAAGTAAGAGTACTTGTGCGCGAGTGCGGGGACCTAATACGAACTACTGCATTCAAATATATGAGAAGCTGTGATCAACTATAATAAACGTTTACATAAAATTCAAATTAAAATTAAAATTCAAAATAAAAAAAAACAACAACATAAGCTTGAATTAAAAACTAAGAACTAAAAACTAAAATTGGACAAACGGAAAATGCATTATATCGAAAAGCTGACAAAGGGAGAGATAGCATAAAAAGTGTAAGGCGAAACGAAAACATTAAGACTAGAATGAATACTTTAATTCTTAATGGTTTAAAAGTTAAACACAGAATAGAAGCATTGGCTTCCACTTTGAACAAACCGTTTTAAAATTGACTTGATGTTAAGATCATTTAGCGAAAGTTTTATCTCTTGGGGGAGTTTGTTGTACAGTTTAGGTCCTAAGACACTTAGGTGCCTCGCGGTTTTAGATTTTCTACATCGAGTTGTTAAGATGGGAATTGTCAATTGCCTTCTTGTTCGGTAGCCGGTAGTATGGATATTGAAATGGCTGACGTTCAGGTACATAAATTTTAAAGCCGCATATAAGTAAAGCTGACGAATATTCATTACACAAAATTCCTCGTATGCTTTAGTTGTTGATGAGAATATTGATTTTTTCAAACATATCTTAACAATTTTACTCTGCAAACTTTGTAGAGGGGCAGTATGGGATGAAAGCGCTGCACCCCAAACAATGATAGCGTACTGGATGACACTCTGAGCGATTGCAAAATAAACTAGCTTTATTGTGTTAAGATTGGTGTTATATCTAAGCCTCATAAACGCATAAAGTGTTCGACGTACCTTACGTATGATATTTTGTATGTGGCTTTTCCAGCTGAGATCTTCGTCAATTATAACGCCTAAATAATTTATTTCTTTGAGCTGCTTTATCTTAGCATTATTTATCGAAATATTTAAATTCAGATCACTCAAATTATTTTTGGACCCGAATGCTAAAAAACAAGTTTTTTCGATGTTTAACACAAGTTTATGTGCGCTTAGCCAGTTGTAAATTGTTTGACAGCCTTTATTTGCTTGAAAGAAGACCCTATTCCAAGTACTACCCCTAAAGATTAAAACAGTGTCATCCGCGTATGCAATTATCTGGCCATTAAAGTCTGGATTATTCAAATGTAGGTTACAAAGATCATTTATGTATAAGTTGAAAAGAATTGGGCCAAGTACAGATCCTTGAGGAATACCGCATTTAAGCTCCAAAGTACCGCTGACATCTGACCCTATTTTAACTTTTTGTTTACGACCATAGATATAAGAATGGAAAAGACTGTATACATTATCCGAGAGCCCAAGTTCCCGAATTTTACGTAGCAATATAGAATGGTTGACAGTATCAAAAGCCTTCTTTAGGTCTAGAAAAACTGCGATTGTTTTATCATTACTGTCGATAGATTGGTTAATAAAGTTGGTTACACAGTAAAGAGCGTCGACAGTACTAGTACCCTCACGAAAACCAAATTGGTTTGGTGCAATTTTATGGCGCACAGCTAGGAGTTCACCAAGTCTAGCCTTTAGGCACTTCTCAAAGATTTTAGCCAAAATTGAAATCAATGATATCGGTCTGTAGTTATTCAGATACTTTTTGTCCTGTGTTTTGAAAATTGGAATAACGACAGCTGTTTTGAAACAGTCCGGAAACTGACCAGCCTGTAGGCAGGCATTAAAGATATGTTGAAGAGGTGTTAAAATTGTTCCTGCTAATTTTTTAATCACTTTAGCGGTTATTAAATCTTCTCCAGGTGATTTATTCTCATTCATAGAATTAATATGATACAGTATTTCTTCCTTGGTTATTGCTTTGAAATCAAATGGCTCGAGCCGGTCTGCTATTGGAGGTGGAGGTAGAGTAGTTTGAGGGACCGAATTGGATATACTTTCACCAATTGTTGAAAAGTAGTAGTTGAATTCGTTAGCAATATCACTGCCAGATTTCAACAAAGTTCCGTCTCTAGCAAAGATTTCCGTTATGGATTGATTCTCTTTTTTATTCTTCGCTATTATCTCGTTAATCATTTCCCATAATTTATTTCGGGTCGCTTTTGTATTTATTAGTTTTTGACATGTAATAATTTGATTTCGCTTGTTTAATTGTTTTGTTAAGGATATTTCTAAAAATTTTGAATCTACGCTTCAGTTCCAGGTTAAACGGTTGATTAGTCAACATCTTTGCAATTCGGCTTTTATGACGTATTGACACAACAATTCCTTTGGTGCACCAAGGTTTCAACGGAATCATTTTTTTCCTAAGCGTATACTCAGATATAGTAGCTGATTTGTCTACAAGATCGTTTACAAAACTTAAAAGACTATTTACCGCCTCATCGGGGCATTTGATATTACATACCACATTCCAGTCGAACTGTTGGGCTCTTTCAACTAAAATATCATAATTGATCTTTGTTACTTGAACCGTTTTATTATTGCTATTAGCTGTTTTGAAATTTTTATAGGTCAGTTCGGCTATAGTACAGTAGTGATCAGTAATATGGGTTTGAAGAATAGCTGGTTCAAAAATGAGGTTGCTAGTTTCTTTGAAAAATACGTGGTCAATACATGACCCACTGTTTGCTCGAGTAATACCGTGGAGATGCTTGTTGAAACCAAATTTACCTAAAACATTGAGGTAATCTTGTGCAATGCAAGAGATTTTACTACCATATATGTTTATATTAATATCCCCGATTATTATATGGTGGTTATGGTTTTTAAAAGTTTCCAAATATACATCCAAAGCTTGGATGAAGCTACTGGGCTCAAGACTTGGAGAACGGTAAAAACAGGAAATAAGTAAGTTTGAACTGTTGGGTAATGATAAAGTGAAGTGCAACGAGTTAGCATGGTCAAACATGACATCTATTTGGTTGACAGAGTAATCATTTTTAATATAAACAAGTAACCCGTCACATTTATTAAATAAATTTGGTTTGACTATGCTGTAGTACCCATTTATATCAAAGCCAATAGCATTCGGAAGCCATGTTTCCGTTAAAACGATGACATCGAAAACATATAACATACTATTCATTGTTAAAACTAGCTCGTCAAAGTTTCTAGCAATACTTCTGATATTCATGTGAAGTATTCTAAATGTAAGTCTGTTGTTACTATAGGTAAACTTATGAAACTCCCCTATATCAGCAAAGATCGATGTACATGGATTGCTACTATTTTCGATTTCAAAATTATTGATTAATACATCCATTTAAATAAAGAAAAACAGAAAAAAATTCAAACAAAAGAAAAAAGCTATCAAAAGCAAAAAATAAACAAAACTAGAAATATAAAGCCTAAAGCTGGCCAATTACATTGATATCATCAGCGCAATTGATGATTACGGGTTTGTCACCTTCTGTTTTGCGAACGAACACTTTTCCATATTTCGCCCAAATGAATTTAAAGCTCCGCAAACTTGTTTTTGCTTGGTAGAGCAACGCAGCTGTTGTCGGAGTTAAGTGATCTCCTATGAACACTCTACTGTTGTCTAAACTTTTATGAATTAAATTAGCTGGAAGCCCTGCACCGTCATTTCGCCTTCTCACAGCTGATTTGTATCCGCCAAGGAAAGAATCTCTATCAGTTTTATTTGCAAATTTAATAATAAATTAATAAATTTACTTGAGCGTGATTGTGATTGTTTCGGTCTGAAAACTTCCTGTATGTTGATCGCTGGGTCGATACCGATCGCCACCGATGTTAGCTTAACGATTTCGCGCAGGTTTTCATTAGTCGTTTGCTTGATGCCGTTTAAAACAACGTTGTTCGCTCTCAATTCAGTTGCGAGGCTGTTATTTTCAATTTTTAGCTTATTAATTTCCGATTTGATAGTAACATTTTCCTTGTTAAGTTTTGTGACCTGACTTATCAGATCGTTTATTTTAGCCGCATAATCATCAAATTTAGATGACATGAACTCAATAGCTTTTCTCATTTCACCAAGTTCGCTATTGGAGTTGTTATACTTTGAAAAAATTTCGTTTTTGAAACTAGCAAACATTTCCCGTAGGGTAACTTCAAAGCACTGATCGGATTTTTCAACAGTTTTTGAGGGATCACACTGAACACAGCACCATTTCTCACGACGCCGACCCAGTTTACGCACATCGTCGGGGGTTTTTAAGCCGGAACAATGGGAGTGAAAATAGTTTTTGCAGGATGCACAAGTAATGACATCTTTAGGGTCCACGAAAATTTCTTTACAGGATCGACACTGCACATCATTGTTAGGCATTTTGAGATTTAGATAAATTTCAAAAAACAAAAATGAAACAAAGATGAAATAAAAATTAAAAAAAAGAAAAACCGCAAGTTGAAAAATTTACAGAACCACAGAGGCACGTCCGTACAGTCCCACAGTGAAAGTGAAAGTGAATTGTTTGGAAATTTGTCAATCGTTTGCAACATCGACCATTTTCGGGAGAATCGATGATTTGAAAGACTTCTCTTCACATGCTTGCTGTAAATACCACATTCATAAAATAAACCACACAGGTCTAGTTCATATATGATATGGTGCCTCATTACATAATGAGCTGATGGCTCTGTCGGAAGTTATCACAAAACTAAATTTTCACAAAAAAAACTTTGCCTACTTTTAAGCCCTTTACGTCAAGCCATTATAATAATGCATCTTAGGATATTATCAATTTTCCCAAATTTCTTATTGCCAGAGAAATATAGAGGTACTTGAAAATTCAGTAAATTGCTCTGCAACTTCATAGGGTACAATATATATTTTTATCAACTTAACACAGATCGACTTCTAATACCTCCTAAAAATTTTGATATTAGCACCTCTGTCCCGTTTCAACTTGTGACAGTAAGGCAGTGCTATTTTTAAAGCAAACATTTACGCCAAAAAGTTGCCCGAGAAGTAAGGGAGCCCAACTAACATTTCCAAATATTGAAAACTTATTTCCAAATTGAATGCTGCGTAGTCCCCAAGCAATGCGAATTTCGAATAAATAATTTTAGCCTAAGTCCAGAGGCTTACTAGTAGACAACAGACATGGTCTCTGCGTCTGCAGCAACTCAACATTAGCTGTACAAGCCTTAGGAGAATTATGCACAAAGATCTCGGAATCATTGCCTAAAACGTCCAATAGACACCAATAGATCTCCCCCCTGATTCTCACGCGCATAAAACACGTTTAAGGGGGAAAATACATGTAAAATCGAGAAAAGTTGCTAATTTCAGATTGACTTAAAATATATAAACTGTTTGTTCAGAAAATTTTTAATAATAAATCCTTAAAGCACATGTCTTATAGTAAATAAAAATATTTTTTTAATAATTTTTCAACACAAAATGGTGGCGATGCGAGCTAATGAAAAAAACACATCAAAAACATCCTCGTAAAACTTAACGCCTTTTCCGGGGAACTTGCAAGTTGAAAAAGTACTACTTTGAGAAAAACGCGTTTAAAGTTTGCGGTAGATGAAAATCATTGATTATAATTTTTTACTATAACTTACTCGTTAGTCAGCGATTCCAGGTCCATACAACAGCCCTTCAGCCTCCTTGTGCATATCATTTTGGTGCATTAGAAGGTCATGGCAAGCATTTCGGGCTTATTTTAATCTGAAAAAACTTCGATGGTTCTATCGCTCTATCCTGTCGTTGGCGGCTCTCTTGGCATAATTAAATAAGCTGGGGCTTATTTCGATACTTAAATCATTCCTTAGGTGCAAGAGGAATGTATGGCCTTTGTTGAACAGCCTAGCGGCTATGTAAGCTGATATTTCAACTATTTTCAAGCCGGCAATCTAACGGTTTTTAGTACAAGGTCCATGAATACAGGCCTCTTTGTATATTATAAAAATATACAAGTGTAAATGTACATCTGTATCTATATTCCCTTAGAATTTCAGTTTTATAAGAATCTGGGAGGTATACACAATTAAAAAACTGCCCATAGCACCGAAAAGATAGTAAGCAGGGACGCGCGTCAGGTTTGCTCGACCTGCTGGGGAACGCCGCGCTGCCTATAACTGACTAAAACTCGAGAGCTAATACAAATCTCGCTCCAAAACTTTTTCGGTATATTTTAAGAGCATTTCGAACATTTTGATGCAATGAAAAAAATCGATTTTTTTTTTAGCAAGCACATGTATTTTCCCCCATAAGTGAACCTGTCAGGTTGGCAATCAAGAGTCGACCCAAATGAAATTGGAGGGGAAATGCTTGGATGTGACAGTGAAGAGACGGAAATTTACTACCTTCTCTTCGAATGTAAATTTTATGGGTATGTCCACTACATTTCTACTATCTCACTAGGCCTAACACAGCAGTTCCAAGATTACGTCGAATTGGCTCGAAAAATGTTGTTTTCTGATCAGCCACTTTTCCATCTTTACAGTTATGTAAACCGAGATATAGAATTGTTGAGAAGCGAATCCACTTATCAAAGAATTTTTCTTACTTTTCGCAAAATCCAGTATTCATAACTAAAGCTAAACATTTTCCTTTCAGTCACTTCATACTTGTTTTTGATACTCTGGTCACTTTTGTACCTGTTTGTGACACTTGTTACCGTTGAATAAATTCTTCTCACGATTTCTAGAATTTCTCGAAGTAATTTTTCTTGTAGTGATGAGTCATGAGCTCTCTTTCTTTCAGTGGATGTTTTTCAAGTTGACGGCATGTTTTTAAGAAACATCAACATTTTCCACAATATGTCCTTTCGGTGTATGATTCCTCTGCTAGTGTTTATGACCAATTCTTTTCCGAGCTCTCCAATTTTGTCAACAATCGTTTCCCTTTTGCTTCGCTTTTAATATGTGTTGATTTTAGCTTGCCAAACCGAGTGTAGAATGCTAACTTTTTTTTCGACTCCGCTAATCCAAGGACGCTTTTCAGTTTCAGCATAACACGGCGTCCGCCTTCAAGACAAAAGATGTAGCTTGTGCTATGCACTTAACTTCGGGTTATCTTATTGACTACCTCAAACACTCAAAGCTCCAATTACTAGCCAAAACTGCTGTCGAACAAGCTATATACGGTTACTTTAATAGCAGCTATATATTCGACCCAACAAAAGCTCTTTTGGGCTTATATTCACTTCTTGAAAAACTTTTACCGTTTCCACGACTCTATATACCATTGCTTTTTATGCACGGAGATTTGATATCTTTTTTCAAAATACTTTTTCTCTTTATTTGCCAGCAAAATTCGATCATGTATTATGAATTCCCTGATTCTTCTCCGGCATCGTTCTCTTTTATTCATACCAGCCTCTTGAGTGCTTACTTAATAGCCTTGATGTTAGCCCCTTTGCTAAATCCGTTTCACCGTCCATGTGTGTTCTTTTGTGTATTATTTCCAATTCGTAAATTTGGTGACCCAAGTTGCATCTCCGATTATTGTCGTGTTTCTCTCGTTCTTTGCTTTAATAAAGTTCTCGGAAGACTTGTTTACAATAAATAGGCTACCTCCTTTCTGTCATCCATTTTTTGCGTCTGAATAGCATGTATTTATAACAGACAGATCTTCCATCTGTAATCTCTTAATCTTCACTAACTTAATCACTTCTGCCTTAGACGATCAACAGGAGCAAATTGATGTAGCATACACCGATTCTGAAAAGGTTCCGACCGTGCTAATTACAATCTTCTTCTTGTACAGTTTATTCGGGGTCAAACCTTCTCTTATCTTATGTCGAACCTTCTTTTGTTCGAACCTTCTTTTATACTTGTCCATTCTTCTCTTGTCCGAATCTTCTCTTGTCCTCATCCTATGTTTCCGGTCGTAGGTCGTACCTCTTTTCCTACTCTCTCTTTCTGTGGTTTCTTTAAGTTCAATTCTCGGGCCTTGTTTATTTCTGGTTTTTATCAATGATCTCCATATGTTATGTACGCATGGATACATACCTGCCAAGGCCTCTCGTTTGTTTGGTTTTGTCCTCTTCCACTTGTTTTACTATCATCACTACTTCCCTTCATCTGTTTTTTGCACTTATCCGTAGCATCCTTGAATACTGTTGTCAAGTTTGGTCTCCCCACTTTAATTATTTAAATGATGCTGCAAAGTGCATTCAGCTATGTTTACACGCTCATGATTATTTGAATTTCATATCCCTTATTGTGAGTATAGTGATCGTTTGCGCTTACTCCCGATTCCCTCCTTAAAGTCTGTTCCTTGATGAGTTCCTTTTCAGCTCTTTCGCTGTCCTGTGTTATCTGACCTTGGTTCCAAGCTCTTATTACGTGAGGTTTATAGTTCGCTTAATATGGCTAAATTATAACAGAATCAAAAAAAATTATATTGATATCGCTGGGAGACTTTTTAAAGACATTTGTTTTATTTACTTTGAGGATTAGAATTTACAATTCTATAGCATAATAAGTAAAATTATTGTTGTTGATATGAGTAACAAAAAATAGCGTAGTGCACGAGTTTTACTCTGACTAATTGTTGCTTAATATTGTGTAGACAGTATGAACTAAAGGTAAATAGAGTTAGGGCGAAATTGAACTTTATTGTTTATTAAACTCTTAGTCATATACTCGTATTAGTCTGTTCACAACTTAGGGAAGTTATTTATTTACCTGAGTGTAATTGGTCAAACATGATAGCCCAAGAAATATACCAATCAAAATATACCAAATATTTTAATGTAAGTCATTTGAAATATAACTTGAATTTTCGGTATATGCTAGTATCTAAAAGATTTTAGTTTGATTATGCTCTTTGGAGTAGTTCGAATGACACTCAGTAGTTGATTGTATAAATTGTAAATATCAATAAAATTATTCTGTAAATATTTTGAAGCTTTTGAATTTTATAATTTTTCCATATTTGAATTTTCATTTCTTATAAAAATTCGTTTTAAAACTAGTCAGCTTACAGTTTCATCCATTCTGTGTTATGTTCCAATTGCATTCTCATCTCTAAATTCTTATCAAAAATACGTAAGCATGAATTTAGTGTGAAACCATTCTAGCATTAAAGTCTTTTTCGTGAGTTGTAGTTCATAAAGGAGCTTTGAAGCGATTATAGCCGCTTTTCAGTACTAATAAAACGGTCGTATCTAATCTCTCAAACGTACAAATGCGCATAAATTTATGTACATGTGTATTTACATGAAGCTTAAAAAGTATCCATAGAAATCATTTTCAATGGATTTCAACGCAAATTTCGAAGAAAATTTCAGATGAGTATTTCATGTCCATCATCTTAAAAATGTATTACATATTTTTATACAAAAAAAAAAATACTTGACCGTACTAATCTGCTAGTACTGAAGGCAGACAAATAACCGTTTTATGAGCCGACCGAGCGACGACCAAGCTCGAAAAATGAAAAATTTCTCATTTTAGGATAAAGCATTTTTATACGAAAGCTATTCACTTGAGGTGCTGAATGCGCAAACTTTGCAATTTGTCGATGATAAATGGTCAATTTGGAATGTTTATGATATCATACGCAAATGGAGTTGCAGCACATCTGGGCGTTAAGAATATTCTTACAATATTTTATGGATCCTGGTTCTATTAATCAGTTTGCAACGCATATTTATTTCCAATGAAACTACAAAGGTCATAAGAGGACTTATAGCCAATATACTAACTGATGCAAATATTTATTTGGCTAGCATAAATATGAATAAATAATCAAAATGGTTTCAAATAGCATCCTCAAGATTAAATTCATTCAATGTATTTATAAATTTTAATGACAGCAAATCTGCATTCTCATAAAGTACAAAACAGAAACAAACTTTGCGTGATTAAAACAAATTTTAACTTTGCGTAATTAAAATCAACTTTATTAAAACAAATTTCATTTGTGATTAACAAATGATTAAAATAATACTATATGCGAACCGAAAATGGTTGTTCAATTTAAAGCGCCCAATGTGGGCTAGGCATCATTCAAATTATTGATTATTAAATTATGATAACGGAAAAACAAAGCACCTAATCGAGTTCACAATTATGTATTTTTTTAATAATTTTATTTGTTGGAGTTCAGTTGTGTTATTTTAAGTAAAGTTTGAACTAATTGTAAGTTTGAGTTTTAGAAGTAATTATACGTTTGGCATAAATCTGAGCTAACTTGTTGTTATTCAAAAAACTCAAACAAAAACTTTTTCCCTCAACACAGTTTCAACCATGGTTTCAACCTTTGAATTTAGGTATGTATTTGAATAAGCTTAAAGCAAATAACTCTGACGTTATAGAAGCTCACATAAATATCTATTTAAAAATAGATGAATAGCTTTCATCGACAATGAATCGCAGATTTTTCATCGTGTCTTATGATTCAATCCATTCTGGCTTGTTAGTACCAGAGCGAAAATTGATATCAATGCAGTGTAATCATTTCTTAATGAAACCATTTGCTGTATGGATCGTTCACATTATTGGCGAGCTAGGAAAAAAAGTTTGTTGAAATTATATACTTGTATATACCGTGTTCGGAATGCTTTGTTCTTTTATATTAAGTACGTTTTTTTGCACACCCGAGCAGATCAAATTTTGTTAAGTATAGTGAATTCAACAGAAAATATGCAGGATTTTGTTGCTGTATTCAATAAACTTAACAAACTTTCACTTGAGTTTCAGTATACTTAACAAAATTTGATCTGCTCGGGTGTGCAAATAATCTTTCGCTCAACTAAAAGCTCTACTAATTAAAAATAGGTCTATTTTATTTAAAAACTCACCAGAGTTTGCAGGACAAAGAGCATTTACTAAAGTTAGTGGTCATCGAAGCTGCCTTAAAGAGCCATTGCCGGAGTCTGTTCAGATGTGGCAGTCGCAGAAACTACCAATTTAACTAGCAGAAAAGTGGCACAAGACAGAATTTAAAATTAATGCTAAACTGTAGTCGCGCCTCCGCTTCTGCTGTGCAAGAAACTTACTGCGGATAATCTACAAGATAAAACTATAGTTTTTTTCTAAACCACCGTTTTTTCTGGCATCAATGACCCACTAAAGTGCGACTTCTGGCCATCTGGAGTTTTTGTAAAGAAGTTTATAAAATTTCCGCGAAAAAATATTCGATCCAGAACAGTAAAGAAGACTCTAACATAAACCGTCCCTTAAAACTGTATTAACATAACGTCCGTGGCTTAAGATAGAAAACTCCAATCCATATTTTTTAATTCTTCAATCGCATTAGATAACATTATCTGCTTCACGGAAATTTGGCTTTCAGACGATATTAATAGCAGTGAACCAGGTATGCAGTGCATCAGGTATTTTAAGTTGATCGGAATTGTTCTATTTCTAAAAAATTGCATGGGGAAAGTGTATTGATTGCCATACGCGAACCTCTTCATGGAGCACTCTGTCGTAATTTTCATCCTTCTCCTTCTGTTCAATGTACGCACTTTTTTTCCCAACAGCCTTCACTTAATAATTGTCTCTATATATGTTCCTTGCAACAGTTCTTGCGCTGCGTAAGACATTTTTTTTTACTGAGATATAATCTTAACTTCATATTTTTTTTCCTTTTGACTCAATAATAATCTGTGGTGGTTTTAATATGCCTTCCGTTGACTCGAATCCAGTTTCAAATTGCATCAGGCCTAATAATCAGCTCTCCATAGTACTTTGGCAATTCCTTTCGCTTGGCTCCCTTTCGCAAGTTAAGACTACTCTCTTTAATATTTCCTCTACTGGTGCGTATCCACCGTGTTGCGTTTCTTTAGTTTTGTGAGCGCTCGCCATCTTTCTCTCTCTCTTTGTGTCCCACTGACATACTCCTCAGAGAAGGGAATCTCAGTTCCTCCTCGGTACAATTTTTGCAAGGCTAATTACT